>VXBA01004393.1:2004924-2045297 GCA_013399895.1 Serilophus lunatus | reverse complement strand
AAAAAAAAAAAAGAAAGAAAACCAAACATAATTTATTTCTTCTGCATAGCATTAAGGTGAGAATCTTTTCATTTATGTTACACATACAGTGTTTGAATTTGCAGTTTCTAGTAGTAATGGGAATGCCAAAAACCACAAACCGAGGCAACCCCCCATATTAGCATGATAATTATTACAGCAGGTGATAGGTCCAGGCTTTCATTAATGTGCAGTATTACTACTTCCTCCTTGCAATGAACCTTTTAGTCTGATCATTGCCTTTAGCATTTTTTACTGTGATTTCTGTCTATAATTTCACACAGTTTCTGAGTATTTGAGCTGGTGTCTGCCCACCTGATGACAGGATCAAATCAGGTATCCAAAGATGCAAATGCTTTGTCTTGCATCTCAATACAGATTTGTTTGGTTTTGTTGTTTGTTTGTTTGTGGGGTTTTTGTGGGTCTGATTGTACACAAAATTAAGAAGTCTTGCTCTAAATGTGTCCTGTTTTCCCCCTCATCCCCTTGGCACATGGATTTTGGCTCCTGAGCATTTTGTTTTTTTGTTTTTTTTGATGTTTGTTCACACTCATAGACGACTGTATATATATATGCTCGTGGGTATTTAATGCATTTTTGACTGTGGCCAAATACTGCACCAGGTTAGAGACTCAGTTAGATAATTCAAACAGAAGTCTGACCTGATTCTGTCTTAATTTGCTATGTTTTGTTAGCATTGAGCCATTTTTAATTTAGTTACATGTAGAGTAGTTCAGTGATGAGCAAGTTTAAACAATATGGAAGGCATAATGTATGCTTACATGAAAAGCATATACAGCCTTTCATTGTACTTTGTACTTAGGAATCACTCTCTTTTTTCAGTTTAGCTGTGCTTTCCTCCCTGAAAAGTAACTCTCCTCATTAGAAAGAATTAAAAAATAGCTTTAAAAGTATTAACATAAAATAACAGTTTCTGCCCATGGATCAGCTGTTGCACGTTTTCTTAGGGTAAATATTTGGGAAACTGCTCTAATTTTCAAGATTGAGTGTTTTAAAGGTATTTCTTGTAGAACAAAGGTGGAATTAAGTCTTAGATCCTTTTACCCCTTTGTAGATCAAATATAACTTCTGAAATGGCACTTTTACATATTAGACCTGAATCAAGTTCAGTTTTCTCATTGGCATGTTGGCCAAATCTTCTGCCATTAAGTGTAGTCACTGCCCTATATTTTCTAAGTAAAATGAATGAAAGATTCCTTCAATTCTCTCAAGTAATTTTTTTTCACCTCCTATTTGTCACTATTAAATTTTATTTCTTGACTGCAAGTGGGATTTAGATTGCTTGGCCTCAAATTAGCTGGGTCTAGATGGTACCATCTGCTGAATGCTCAACAGCTATTAGAATTCTTAGATTTTTAGCATGTTTTTTTAATGTATTCATCTGACAAGGAAAAGAAAGCAAAAATGGTGTCCAGCATTATTTATTTCATCAGTTTGGCAACCAAAGAATATTGGCATGGTTACATTCCTTGTAGTAAGTGCCTGAGAGTACAAGCATAAAGGCATCTTTGAAGCTTGCCATGAGATTGTTTTTATTAGCAGACACACAAACCCACCTGCCATGGGTTGGGAATGTTAGAAAAATATGACCTGGTGGCCTGAGATGGCCAGAGTAGGAACTGCTGTAATGGTGTGTTGGCCATCCTCTTCTCTTGGCATGGGGTTTTGTTGTTTTGGTTTATCTTAGAAATATTTATCTCTTGGTATCGCATCCCTTACCTTTACCAGATCACCATTTTAACAGTAAAAATATTGAACATCTTCAAGGAGATGAGAAGGGCTGGGGCCCAGTGCTGCTGCCTGTAGCTCCCTAGCCCCACTGCTGCCCTGCGGGTACCCTGCTTCCAGCACCCATCCTGTGCAAGCCAAGCCTCAGCTATTGTGTTGCAGCCTCATCTTACTGACACCTCCCATTTCGTTCAACACTACCCTAATCGCTAACATGGCATGGAAGAAAAATTCCCACTATTTTCCTTTGTCTGCCTCTAAGGTGGGAGCGATTCATCCAAAGAAACCCACAGGACCTTGCTCCACAAAGCTGCCAACCTGATGTGTCGTCACCAGGTTTTTGTTCATCCTGCTTGAAGAGAAGCATTTATCAGCTGGTTTTGAAGCCTCATTTTGCATTTAAAAGTGCAATAATTGGACCAAAGACAATGCTGTTATATGGAGTTCCTTTTTAAAAAAAAGAAAGCCAAGCAAAGATGATCTTAGGTGGGAGGCTAAGTGACTGTGGGAATTTGCTGTTAGATGGAACAAGTCCAAACAGTATCGTCATGATCTGGGCTGTTTTGGGTGCTTTTCAAGCATTTATTTGCATTGATATGATCAAACACCCGGTTCAGAATGGCTGCTTTAAACTCAACAAAACGAACACAGGGATTCACTGAGGGTGAATCCAAAACTGTGTCTGGAGCTTTGTGCTTCCTTTTTAACAAGACCTTTTCTGTGTTCACTTTTTAAATGATGACACCATACTGGGGGTTGTGGTTCAACAGATTGTAGGTTCTTTTAACAATTTGTTCAATGAAGGAGGAGGAGGAGGGAGCAGAGGCAGCTATATTTGTCACTACTGTTGTTCAGTAGAATAATTGATTTTTCCAGTTTGGCAACCAATCCCCATTTTCTGCTGCTTTGTTATTCCCCCCCTCCCCTTCATATCTTCAACAAAAAGACACTTCTTCCTTCCAATTCTTAATAGCAATTTGCAGTCTCAGCTTTCTTGGTTGAGGAAACTGTGTCCAAGAAGGATCTAGTGATTTGCTTGGTGCTGGTCCAGCTTGGGAACAAGTAGCTTCCTCAAAAATGCCCTGCTGTGTGAGCACCCTCAACTTGCTGCCCTGTTAACACAGTATTCTTTTTGACTCCACAGCCTTAGTTGTTTTTCAAGATTATTTTTCTTTTTAATGGAGGTTTTATGCAAGGAAATATGGAGGTGTTGCACCCTCAGGGAAGAACTTCATGCTGTTCACGTTTGTCACAGCAGAGGCTGTAAGGCTCCATACTCTGGCGATACCTGCTTTTGTCCAGGGCAGTAACCAGTGGCAGTCTGTCAGTCAGCTGGAAGATTGTCCTCTGACTGCAGGGGAATGTTTTGTACACATTGATTATTGTTTTGAAAAAAGGTTTTTACTGAATTTACCAGTCCTTTTTTTTTCTTTCTTTTTATACCTTTATACCAATAAGAGATCTGCATGTCCAGGGTTCTGATGGAGTTATTCCTGAGGCAGACACCTGCTGGACTTGCACTGCACAATACCATGGATCACTCTTTGGAACCACAATAGAAAGGCTGCTCAGCCTCTCACAGGATGCACCCAGCAGTGTCTCACAGGGGGGAATGTAGACAGCTTCTGCTGAGCTTACTCCTGAAGTTCCTACTATCTTTTGGTATTCAGGCTGGATGTCTCAAGGACTGGTGTTGGGAGCTGATATGAGGTGATTGGCCCTGAGTGTCCCAGTCTCATCCTCCCTGTGCCAGCCTGTATCCTCACTGGTGCAGAGGGCCAGACCTCACACAGATCACATGCAGCACTATGTGCTGATGGTGTGGGGAGAAGGGAAAGTGAGAGCTGTAGGCTGTCTTGTGTTTGGGAGAGGAACCAAAAGGGACAGAGTCAATTTGTGCCTGTCAGAACAAAGGAGTGCCAGGCTGGATTCACAGTCAGGCTTGTGTCTTATCCCTCCTAACCAAACTGCTGCTCTCAGGAAGGGGGTGCAAGGCTCTGTGTTGAAAATGGCTAAATGGAACAATGCTGGAGGAGATGCAAATGCCACGTCTCTGCCAGAGCTAGATGCTGCCTTATTTAAAAAATTATTATTATTTAATAATTGTCCCAGCTGGAGGAAGCACTCCACATAGTATGCTGGCTAGGATATATTTTTTAATCTGTTTTTGAAGGTGGGAGATGTTTCCCCTGATTCTTGTCTTTCATTCCTGCAGCATCTGGGTGCTGCCTTGGGGCAGTTGCTCTCTGGCTTGGGGTGTGTGGGAGGTTTGTGTGTCTGCTCTAAGAAACTTGTGCATCTATTTGTTGCCAAATTTTTAAAGTCCTTTTAATGTAAACATGTACAAATATCTCCAAAAAAGGCCTTAAAACTCCAGTACAGAACTATATTCACATGTTAAACTTAAAAACATATTTAATATATTACCAGTAATTGATTTAATGCCTAAGTCAGACCAACTCTGCATAAATTAGTAAAATACTTGCAAGAGAAAAGTGCAATAATTGCCCTGATTTGAGTGAATGAAGTGGTTAGGGCTTCTATTTACTAGCTTTGTTAAGCATAAATGTCTAACATTTAGACTTCAGCAATTTCTTCAGCACCAGCCCTCTAACTGTATTCAAAAATATGACTGAATTTTGCAAGTTACTGTAATTTGAGGCTTTTTCCAAAGCTTCTAAAGTCAGATATATGATTATTGCAAATTGGGTATAATAATCTTGGCTAGTTTGAGTATTAGAAAGGTGAACATGCATCATTAACAATAGGATTTTATGGACATTTTTGTAATATTATGTAATATTTAAATTTATGTTGCTTTTTCCCCCAATTTTACATGTAGTAATTAATTTTGTCTTGCTGACAGATGATTCTCAATGACTGATTTTCAAGAAAAAATCCAGACAGGTATTTTAACCCTTTGTTTTCATTCTAGACACCCCACATTCATGGGTCTGGTTGTAATCAAGGGTGCTGCGCTTGGCTTGATTGTGAGTTACAGTTTAGTACTATTTATATGAGTGCCCATAGCTGTAATTTCATGATAACATTTTTCTGGATGGGTGGTGGGAGTGCAGACAGATGAGATGTCTGCTTTGCTCTGAACAAAGTATACTCATGTCATACATTACCCAAACCACCCCCTTGCTGTTCTTTGGGTAACCAGTAAAGGATTGTGTTGGCAGGCACTGGGACCCTCATCACCCCTCTCCTCTCTGCAAGAGCCTCTGAATCTACCTTGTCTCTCAGAATGAAATGGCATGATGTGGATTTTTATGTGCAGAATGGGAAAGAAATAGTGTGTGTTTCCCATTAGGAATAGATGATGACTTTCCAAGAAGCAAGGGGAGGGAAGGGTGGACCCATGGCAGCCAGGGACACTTAACACAGAGCCCTTGTCCTACTGCTTAAGTGTGTGAACTTACCTCTGTCTCCTTCCTTCACCCTCCGTTGCCTTGCTATTGAACCACCTCTTAGTCTTACAATCTATGTAATTCCAGTATTTATCCTGTCTTACCTGCAGAAGGTGGCATTTTCATTGGGCATCTCTTGGGGCTCCCACTACAAGTCTCTGATTTTAAGGCTATACCATGAAGGTGTAACACTGAAGACACTCAAGAATAAAAATGCACTATGGTATAGGCAATAAGGGCTGTCCTCTCAGTTACAGACAATTATAGAAATTATAGATACCAGTCTGTCACTTGCACTGTGGCTGAATTGTTGCATTTAAATCCCAGTTGTTTCTGTGATAGTTGGAGCTACAGAATTTCTGGTCTCCCATTTCTAGTAACTTCATGCTGGGTTTGCAAGGGGGAAACAACCTCATTAAGAGTAATCTCTGAAGGTCCCTTTTTTGATGTGTTTTTGCTTGAGAAATAACACACCCTCCCCCTACCCCACTGCCATAGTAGATGAATTGAGTTGTGTATGATGGCAGATCTGCAGAGGCTGCCGAGCAACAGGGTTTCTCATCAGCCCAAAGATATGAGGTGGCTGTGCATCCTCTGGCACCTCTGTTACCTGCTTTCACATGTTATGTACATGAAAATTTGCAAGTGTGAGCTGGCTTACATTGCTTTCTTGGCCTATGATACGAATTAACAATCTTTATTTTATAATATTTCACTTGAATAGCAGCTCTCATAGTTTTAAAGTACTGATGGATGAAAAGTCAGGAACATAATTGCACTGTTTGGCTTTTCTTCTGAACGAGTCACAGTGTAATATTTTTCCACAGGTTGCTAATGCTGCCCTGGGTTGTGTGTGACATTGACTATCATCTCTGTGTAAAGAAATTCCACTTAAATTCCATTAGCGCTTGCTTTTCCTTAGCTTTGGGTTGTGCTTGCTTGTTGGCAGATAGGGCTGTAACCTGAAGCTGCTTCAGCAGTTGTGCATTCTCTACCTGGGCTTCTAAAGAACATTAAGCTGATTTGGATTTTGACTCACTGGGATAAATTTGTCACTTGGAGTTTTGGGTGCTCTGTACAGGCCTAATGATAAAGAGAACTAAAGTTAGGTTATGGTCCTCCAAATACTTCCTCGTTATTCTTTTACATTCTGCAGGAATGATTTTGTACAATTTAGTCAGTGCCTCGGTTTGGAAATCCCAGAAATATCTTGCTTCTTTTTATGCTGACATTAGGTTCTAGGCTTAAGATTTTGAGATTTTAATTTCTAATTATTCACTATGTTTCTGTCTGTTCTGTCTCTGCTAAGGAGAGTGGAAAGTGATGCCTGCCTTTTGTTCTTACCACAATGTCACTTGACATTTTTTCTGTATTGAATCATATCCCATCATTTTCCCTGCTCACTAAAAGGCAGGCTGGATTTTTTTTATTTATATAATGTCCCTTCATTCATATTGTCTCTGACTTCTCCATTTCCTGCTTTGAATAAATTTCATCCAGTTTTTACATGCTAATGAAACAGAAGTGGAATAGAATTGGCTTCTCTAGTGATCTTTGGGACAGGCCAGCTATCCCCTCCCACACTCTACTCTCTTGTTGTTAACATGCAGAGCACTGTTCCCTCATAGGCTGTCTGGTTTGTTATGTATTATTTAGCTCACCTTCTCTCCAGAACTCAGTGTTGTAGCCTGTGAGGGGATCACACAGTATTACCTTTCAGAAAGCCCACATAAATCATATTCATGGCTTCCTTCAATTCTTTTTCCAGATTGCTTTTTTTTTGTTTTGTTTTTTTTTTTTTTTTTTGGGGGGGGGGGGGGAGATGTTATTTTTTTCCCCAAATATTCTAGTAGTTTTGTTACCTATGATCTCCCTTTTGTGAATTCATACTGAATTAAACTTTCCTTATTTTGTCCCTGATTAGTGATTCCAATATCTTTCCTACTGTTTAAATCAGGCTGAATTGTGTTTAATTTCCTTGATCTTCCCCAGAGCTGCTATAATATTGAGGTGTCCTCCCATTCACAGGTACCACCCCTGCTTCCAAAGATGTTCCACAGGTATTTGCAAGTGCGTCCTTGCTTCTGCCTCTTCCTTCAAGATTCTGACATTATCAGTAGTTCGTTTTGGACTTTAACTACTTGAAAAAATGCATTTTTAGAGCTTCAACTTCATTGCTCATTTTTCTCATCCTTAGTGGTTGTTCCATGCATTGGTGTTTGCAGCCACCTTGGTCACAGATGAGCCTGGTGCTATTGTTTGTTGGTTGGTTTGTGTACAGTGTAGGTGACCTCATGCCATCCTCTCCCTGTGCATCCCAGTTCTTGATAAACCAGGGGACCTACTTGATGTTCAGAGGCTCAGACCCGTGTGCTGTCCCCAGACCATCCTTCCTTTTCAGTCTAAGATCTTCTGCTTTGCTATTTTGGTTTTCCCAAGATAAGGATTGCTTTTCTGACCCTTCATATATTTTTGTCAGGCCGCATGTGTATTTTCTGCTGATATGAACTCATCTTTGAATACTTGCCATGTCCGTATGGAGTTGTTTCCTCCGCTCCTTTATTCCATTCAGGGTCTGCTCCTCCTCTCATTGAAGTCAACTGGGAGTTTTGCCATTGCCTTCCTCGAGAGCAGCAGTGAGCCTGCAATTCACTGACACTTTAAGCATGCTCTCAAAATTAACCCTGCTGCAATTGAACATCAATACTGAGCTTTATATTTTAGTTGTAAATCCAACTCTAACTCCTTGAATGCTTCTTCTGTTTGAAGAATGGCTACTATGAAGAAGTCCATTAATTTTAATGTAACTCTCCATGGTTAGATTTGGGTCATAACATTTTCACTGTCATGACTGCAAAAACAACATTAATAGAAAACTTGGCTTTTCTAGATGCTACACGAGATGCACCAAAATGTTTATCCTTCCTCCCTGCAATTAGGAAACTTGTAGTTGTACAAAAACTGCTCAAATAGTTTTTAAATATTTGGAGGGGGAAAAAAAATATAGTTAAATTAAAAGAAAAAAAATCTATGAAAATAAGATTGGTGGTAGTGTTTGATTTTTAAGAGTAATGTGAAAACTTTAACTTTTCCATTGCAAATAATGCTGACAGTCACATGCCTCTGTCCTCACAAACCATTGTGGAAATGAGCCCACAGGACCTGTGACTTCAACCAGAAAACTGCTGCTCTGTCCTTAGCTCACCTCACTGTGGGGAAGGCTGGTACCACATATGGTATGTAAGCTCACACTTACTTCTCTGAGACCATGGAAACCTGAGCATGATGGAATACATCAGGGATGGAGTGGCAGCCTTGATTGCGAATATTTTTTGCTAAAGTCAGACACTGAATGTTACTGTAATGACATTTTATATCTCTCCTTCTATATTCTAGCAGAGAGAGCCACAGGTGTTCCACTGGAATTACTCACACATTTATAGAATTGGACATTCTATCATTAAATGGACTTAAAACTAAAAAGCCTTTGTCTGTGAAAGGTGGCCAATAGAAAGGGACTTTGGATTATCTGATATCCCATAACTTAATCATATGGCTCTTAAGAGTAGGGCATAAGCAGCTGTGTCTTGCTAATATGCATGCAATATGTGTAAAGTGATATGCTTTAATTCTAAACTTGTTTTTAGCAGGAAGAAAAAAGCATTTAGATGAGGAACATTAAGATTCAGCATTAACCATTTTTTTCCTCGGGGCAAAATTATTCATCACCTGATATTTATTAAGGCAACATTTTTTATTTTATTGCTCTGTACTGTAGAGTCTTTCCAAACATTCTCAAAGTTGTGCAGGGAAGTTTTATAGGCAGATTTGCAGGCAGCATTTAAAGTGGTTTTCAACAGTTGAAAAAAGATATTTTCCTTTTCCTAAATAGCAATGTTGTCAAATCTAATAGTAGAAGTAACAGAACTAAGCAATCATTTAATATATTATTTAATTTTAATTTTTTATCCATCCTCCCACACTATATAAACTTGATTTCTCTATCATAGCCTTAATTGTTAGTTTGTGTTGGTTTAATATCTCTTATTTAAGTATGTTTGCTTTAATAATATTTAAAAAAACTAAGACAAAGAAACTGTAGATTAGAGACTTTATTTTCAGGGTAAAATGATACGGATAAGTGAGCGTCAACTGACCAGAAATTATTTGCTTCTGTCTGTTAGACACGTAATGGAGTCATTTAACTAGTCAAATTAGGAGCTGTAGAAATGCACCATGCTTCATTACTGAGTTCGAATGGGCACCATTTTACATTTACGTCAAAAATTATCTCATAGCAAATTAATGTTTTCATTGTGTGGGGAAGCGGGAGCTGTGCAGTATCAGCACCACCTAGAGGATGTGACACAGATGGCTTGGAAATCTTGGTCACAAAAAAACAGAGAGGAATAGATTCTTTGAAAAGCATAGTACTTCAGACAGACCACTGCCTTCCCCAAAACAGCCCTCGAAGCTTTGCTGCCTCAGTTTCTCCAGCCCGGTAGGTCCTCCCATCAGCTCACACAAACTTGTGTTTATGGCACATATCATCTCAATGCCACTAGTTGTATATTTTTAATGAAAAGAGATTCTATTAGAAGTCAGAATATCCCTTAAAAAATGCAGAGAATGAGCTCTCTGAGCACCCAGGAAGAATTTCAAGGTGAAGCTACAGAGGCTCACTCATCCTTGAAATTTCCTGAAAAGCCAAGGAGTAAAAAGGAAGTTATTATTTAACAAATTACATGCTACTTGACAAATGGAAACAGATAGTGCCTTCGCATGTAGAAAAAGAGACAATAACGAGGCAAAAGTGAAGTCAGCAAGTAGACTTTCAGCTTCAAAAAGTTATAACAATGAATAGCCATCATGCAGGTATTAAAAATGTAACATGGAGAACTATAGCTATCCCCGACCAATTTCTGTTAGTGCTACTAAGCTGTTTAAAGCACAGAGTGACTTTAGGTGTCTTGACATGTGGTTTCCCAAAGGGATACTTATTAAATAGAAGTTAATATAAAGGCTAAAAGTAAAATATAACTTGTCTGTGGAGGAGATGCTCATAGGTGGGACCCTGACCTACCCTGGCAGCTCTTGCCGTAGCATCAGGGCATAGCAGGCACTCCTGGCATCAGACAACTAGATTAGTTGCAAGGCAGGAAATTTTCATTCTTAAGTGTTTTGTGATGAAAGACTGTGGAGGCTAAGTGCCTTTGGCAGCATCGTTTAGTGTTTCAATACAACCCCTGGAATTCTGCAAAGGGGGGGAGAAAAACCAATGGTTAGAGAGCCCTAAACATCCTGCTCCAGCAGGTACCTTGGAGAAGGGGCCTCCCAGTTCAGGAGTGGCTATTCTGTTTCTGTCACTGGCCCTCAGCTCCTGCCTTGGAAACCCACAGTAGAGCCATGAGCAGGAACAGACCAATATCACCTGGCCTAGGCTTCTGTCTACATGGTCCAAAAAGTGTCTCCCAGTAATTCCTTCAAAAAGAGGTTCTTACATATGCAAATACATGGTACGTGTGAGGAGAAATTTACAGGATTTGAGCCTCAGATATGATTTGAATTAAAGATATTGTATAAATTGAACAGAATATCTAAACATGTTTTTCCAGTCTTACTAAATGTTGTGTGCGCATAACTGTATAATTTTCCACATTAATATTCTTATAAGACATTTATGGAACAAAACAAAAACATCCACAAAGTATTTCGACACAAAGCACGGGAGCTAGAGACAAAGATGAGCTGAGAGGGTGAAATGGACCCGAATTCATTTAGTCTTACCCTTATCTCTGGAGCAAATGAACACTCATTAATTAAAATGCTGCTGCCCGTTGGACTTCGAAGACAAAAATTCTTCATAATTGTTTAAAGTATGTAATTTTTTGTTATTTTTCGTATTTCAATGAGTTTCCCTTCAGGATCCTTTGAAAAATCAAATAATTGGTTGTGATATTTCCTGTCCAAGTATAGTGTCTTAAATGCACACTACGCTGTAACTTCTGGAATGTGCCAGTGACTTTAGGGCCATGGTTATGATAATGCCAAATTCACAGATGAGAGCCCATGCCTATGAGCAAGTTTTCTTTTGTTCTTGACAAAGCCCTTTTTTTTTTTTTTTTTTGAGTGGCTTAAGCTCATTGCAGGAAAAGGATTTCTTTGAAACAGCACAGAAAAAAGTTAAGAGCCTTGCTGCTTACAAGTACCCTGGTATTTTTTTCCTCTTTTTTCAAATGTAGAGGCACTTTACCTATTATCATGAATCTTGTCTGCTGAGATAGTTCAGCCTTCATGTTATGTTTACCAAGGCCAGACTAGAGGATCAAATAATTTATAACCATTCCTGTTGGGTTTTATGTAATAACTTTGGAACTCATATAAAGTAATGATCCACAAACTCTTTTAATGTTCATTATAAAATATGAAATATTTCTCAGAACCATTGCAATTATGTGACCAGACATAACTGTTTCACACATGAGTAAATACAGGGAGGTTTAACATAACTTTATTATCTTCCTGTCTTTTCCTCTCATTGATGTGATAATACTGTTTTAATATTTTTCTAAAGAAAAGTTAAGTAATTTCAGAATCTCTATTGAGGCCTAGTTTATTGGTTTTTGTAATAGAGTACTCAAGAATAATTGTATTTATGATTAGACTGATAGTAGTAAATGTTGTTGTGCTGAATAGGGGTAAAATACCCTGAAAGCTTTATATTATTATACGAATATACATACATACATCAGGAGGAAGAAATTATTAATATCTGTCTGTCTGTCTATGCATTTATATTATGCTCATCATAGTATCAGTGCACCTTCTCCGGAGACTTTCTGGGGTTTAGCAGTTATTAAAATGTCAGTAGATATAGGATGGCAAAACTCATTAAGGCTACATTAAAAAAAAACATGCCAGGTCCTTGCCTGATACTCAGAGCTAACCTTTAATTTCCCCTTCTTCTTCTGATCTTCTTGGATTTAGACCAGACATAAAGTGGAACCTGTCACAACCTGAACTCACTGCTGAAGCTGTTTGATCAGCTCAAGCTCCCATCAAACCTGACTCAGGACTTCCTGCATCTTTGAAGGGTTTCTGCCCTGTTCAGGGCAGAAGAAGTCTCTAAACTTTGTATCTGGTAGCTCTGAAGCTTTCTACATCTCTCCATTTCTTCACTGTACCTCTCTCAGTAGTGGTGGCCTTGTAAGCCTCTCTCTGAGGTCCCACCTGTGTCTCTGAGTTGCAGCACAAATACTGAGTATTTGGAGCTAACACACGGTGAAATGAGCTCTTCTAGAGAAAACAGTATGGAGGTGAGTCCATAGCACACAAAAAGATGGTCACCTTCCTCCTTTTCTTCCTTGAGGAACAATGTACTGCAGGGGGGAGGAAGATGAATGTGTTTGAACTGGAAAACAAAATATTTTTATTTACCAACATGAACTGGTAATATAAAGTAATGGAATTTTGTTCTCCAGCAGAATGGGACTGCACGATCATCAGAAAAACAAACCTTTGTCCAAAAGAGCACAATCTAATCAAGATCAGACATGACAAGCATGAACTATTTTTTCTTAATTCTTTCCTTTTCTGCCTGATGTCTTTCCTCTTGCAGACACTTCGGGGTTTGGCTCTGAGTTTGTCCCTGGTCTGTGCCATGCTGAGAGCAGACCCCACATGGCAGCACTGTGGCAGGAACAGCAGCAGGGGTGATGAGGAGCCTGCATGGTGACCAAAGGGGAGGACACTTGCACAGAGGAGGTCTGCAGCAGGGCTTGGGCTGGCTCCATGAAGCTCAGACCTGCTGACAGACCTCAGGGACTTTTCTATTTTGGCTCTCTGACCACAAAAAAGGTCTGACATGGTACCATGGTGGGGCTTCACATCATCTCCATGGACATTCAGGGAACTCAAATGTTGAGTCTGTTCACTACCACACTCCTGTTTCCTTCAAGTACTGCAGGTTTTGTGCAGGGAGGGGCAATTTTAATGCATTAAAGAGAAGTGAATCTTGATATGTTATTTTAACCTGCAAGATGCTAGAAGTGGAAGCAAAGCAGAGCTATGAATGCAGCATACATTGTCACTTGTAAGGAGAGAAAGTCATTATTTCAGAAAGTCCCTCTGTTGCATAGAATGTTTGTAGGACATTCTATTCTCTTTTAAATTAAAATATCTTTGTCATTATGAAATGCTTGTGCATTGAAAAATTAGTGCAGTTATATTTAGCAGTAGCAAAATGTAGTATAACTGATGATATGATGAGAAATATAGTCTATTGAGAAGATGCAAAAGAGCAGTAATGAGACTGGATCCTCATTTTCTTATTTGAGATTAGTTTTGTAAAATTTTAAATATAAAACAGTTTTGTGATAAACAAAATTTCTTATGACAATTTTTAAGTTTTGAAATTCAAGGGTTATATCTATTTCCAGTCATGTATGGATTTTTAGTGCATCCACATTAGAAAACATTTTTATCATTGTCTAAGGTATGTTTTTGTCCAGACAGTCACAACAGTTAATTTATTTGACACGGGAAAATAAATTTTTACTTGCCTTTGGAAAGGACAAAAAAATCAAAATCAGATTGTGAAAGATCTTACTTTGCATGTAATGGAATATAGCTCAGAATAGGATAAAGCTCCACGTTTGAGGAGTCAGAAGGAAGAACTCCTGAAGAAAAAGATTAAGGAAAAATCTCCCCTTTTTTCCAGGCCTTTTCAGAGTTCAAAGGACTGGGTAGATCTATAATGGAAAGGCTACTTTTGATCTTGTGATGTTTGCTAGGTGTTCACCCTCAGTTTCATTTAACTGTTTTCTACAGGAGAGCACATGATTCAGTTAACTAGGGATGGAGTTTTTTCACTCTGTAGACTGGGCCTAGGGATGCAACACTCAGATTCAGGAAAAAACTATTGATGATTTTCAATGTTTAGGCCAAGTATCCACTATAAAATTTTTAGCACGGGCCTGAGCTGATGCTTCAGATACGAGTAGCAGTCACATAAAATACATTTACATGCACTCTTTACCACAAACAAATTAAACCTATGTTTTCGGAAAAGTTTTAGTTTGGAACTGCTGTAGATGAAAATTCAAGGCATGTGTGAATTATTTCAATAAACAGATCATTTTTTGGAACTTGGAACAAGTCGAAAGAACTGCATTTTAAACTTGTCTTGAATGATAAATGGATTTATCATGAGAACGTTACATGTGCACCTTTAACATATGATCAGAGATGTCTTAGTTTAATATAGCATTTTCCCTGTGATATTATGAGCTAGAAAAGCTATCTTCAGTCCTGTCAGCATAAAAACTGCTCAGCAGGAGGTGAAGCACATGAAGCAGTTTCCAGGCCTCTTAACATACACAATTCATGCAGCTGAAAAGGTTTTGATAGCTTAACTCTTTTTTTCTCTTTTTTTTTTTTTTTAATCTTGGATGCCTAATGGTCGACTTTTTGTTGCTATCTTCAGGCACTGAGATTTTTTTCTGGAGAAAGTCTTGTTTCCCACCCCCATACAGAGTTAAATCAGTCTTTTCTTTTTTATAATGTATTGTGCAAGAGATGATATCAGAGGTGAGATAGGCTGTATGAAGTTAAGAGAATAGCATGATGAGACCTCTTAAGTTAAGATTTTAGCCAGTATTATCTATGTATCTGCCCCCTAAATCAGTGATGCCCAGATACCTTGTTTCCCTGCTATGATGCTTTTGAGAAAGAGCTCTGTAGTTAAGAGCACATGACCCTAAGGCAGCTGTCCCAACTGCTGATGTCTTGATTGATGTAGATGGAAGGTCTATACCACACACTGTAGATGTGATTCCTGGAAGAGAGCAGGGCAGCACAAGAGCACAAAAAATTTTTGTTTTTGTTTTTTTTCTTTTTTTTTTTTTTTTTTTGTCCCTCCCTTTCTCCTTTTACTTAGAAGGAAGGAGAAGGAGGGACATCAGCTTTGCAAAAAATCAATCTTAACTGCCTTCCTGAGTGAGCTCCCAAACTCGGCTATTCTCTTGCTTTGTCTTTCTTACAAACCCAAACACTCTCCTCATGAAAGGCTGGTACTATTTCCAGGCAATTGCTTCAGGGTTTGTCTCAACCTTTCCTTATTCTACCAGCAAAGGGAGAATCTCTTTTAAGGGACTGCAGGAGCTAATTGCCCTCTGAACCCCTGCTCCCTATTCCCCACCTCTCCTAATAGGAATCAGCTGTCACTTCCCTGAATGTGAATGCAAGAGTTAGCAGCGGATCCTGGGATGACTTATACAGAAACACGAGGTTCTCCTGATGGCTTTTCAAGTATCCCACCATACTTCAGGATCACTGAAAAGGGCAAGTAGGTTGTCCAACGACCTACTTACGTGAGACCAATGACTATGAATAACATCTGTGTAGTGATGAACATGTATAATGCAGTGTGTTTGTGTCTCTCTTTTGGGGGGATTTTATAGAAATAGTGCTGATTTTGTAAAATGTTCTATAAATGTTCATAAAGTCTGGAAAACATTGCGGGGTATATAAGTAAAATTTGCCACAAAAGTATGTGACCCGCTTCAGAAGTGAGGTAGATCATGCTAGTATTGTGATGTCCCCCAGGACTTAGCTTACAATGTTATCTTTGGTCATATTCAAAAGAAAGCTAATTTATGGCCTTTCAAATCAGGACTAATTAATATAAAATGTTCTTTACAAAGGAATTTATCATAAATAAGAATTTTAATGGCATGTCTTTCTGAATAATTCTCTCCATAGTGTAGGATGTGAATATGGAACACTTAAAAAATAATTTTTTAGTATATTTGAAGACTTGAACACAAATACAGAATATTAACTTTCCTTTTTTGATGTATGTTGTTCATAGACGTTCTTCATCTATGAGCATCATCTCGTGTATGAGATCTGCAGTCTGCTGTCTTTAGAGCTCAGTGTTCTTTCAAGATGGATGTACATGGAATTGTTGACTGTCAATACTGTTGAGTGTACAACCCTCACTCTAAGGTTAGCTCGCCTGTGACATTGTCTCTTGAGATTCAAAGGATGTCATTCCTGTCTAAGTGGCAGAGCGATAATACATCTGCACTCCTTGTCTGTGACACGTCGCTGTCATGTGGCTTTGTCACTGGACAGCAACGCCTGTCATTTTGTTATGAGGCCCGACATAAAGCGTACATCACCTCTGACATACTATAAAGTGCAATGTAAAAAGAGGGCTATGCCTGGTGTCTGTGGAGTCTAAGTGTTGTGTTTTGAAAGTTCATAATAATATCCATGTAAGACCGGATTCTGTTCTCAGCTGTACTGTTGAAAATCCACAACAGCTTCATAGACTTTGGGAAACCTAACTCTGTCTTACTTGGATTGCAGAAGGGTGGATGATTAAAAGCAGAAAGTATTTAGTGATTAATTTCATCTCAGAAATGTTCACATAAGGTCAAAGAGCAGAGTTTATGATATTTTAGTGATCCAGGCACATCTTGTCATGTATCGGGTACTGTTGCTGTTAGGCAGAGAGAGAGTGAAGAGAGAATCCAGTGTAGTAACTTGAAGTTTTCATTGATCTAAATGTAAGCCCACTTTCGTGGAAAGGATAAGTCTCATAAGATTTTGAGTATATTAAGTGCTAGGTGTAGTGAGTATTTAGACTAAGAAAAGGAAAGTGTGAATTTTTATCTGTTTTCAGTCTTCCTCAAGACGCATGTTAGTTATCTCCCCTGACACACATCCTTCTGTGGACACCTGTAATTACTGGAGGATAGTCACAAAATAAGATTTTATTGTTCAGTCAGAACGAGGAAAATAACCTTGCATCCTTATCATTGCACACCATAATCCGAGATACCAATCAAAAATATTTTCAATACTGCCTCAATGATTTAGTACCTTTATTATACACCATGTGTAGAATTGCCATCAATGTCGTTCAAGTTTTGAAGTGAAATATCCTAAAAAATAAAAGGCTTTGTGTCTGTGGTCATTTAAGAAGTGTTTTATGGGGGTTATCCTAAAATCTTGGAGGTGGGTACAGAAAAGAGTTGAAAGCCTTCACATTTAGCAGTGAGGCTTTTGTAATTTATCTTACCATCGTCAGAGGAATTTAGCATGTTTTAATCTTATCCAGCCTTATATATCTCATTGTTCTCCAGACGAAGGGCCTTTTGTATGTGTATGTATGTATCTACAAATGATGTGGGTATGAACTGTGTGTGACACAACAATGAGAACATGGGAGCTAAATACATTTTTAGTATTAACATTATTTAAAAAGAGTTAACATTATTCTTCTGTGCAGATAGTTCTGAACACCTGATTCTGTCTGATTTATCATTTAGTCAACTTTAAAATGCCCCAGAGATCTCAAAGATCCTCTTAGCTGTTGCTGTGGGGGTGGAACTTTTATGAACATGTTTGTGTTTTGATAAGAAATAGTACTTGGTTAAAACGTGCACACAGCACACTTGGTTGGGTTATTTATTTTTTTTTTCAAGGGCCCTCTTTTCTCTTAACTGTTGTGAAGTTCAGACTTTATCAGCATGCTTAGTATTGGTTAACCTTTATTGCTGAAAATATTGCATGTTCTCTCTCCATAACTGCCATCTGGAGACAAAGTCTGAATATTTTAGCTGGGTGTTTATCAGGCTGAAGTCTGCACTGAAATTGCCTGAATTGGTAGCTATGGATTTCTAGGCTAACTTTTGATAGCCCTGTGGTGAAAAAAACACGTATATTGATTCTCACCAGGGACTATATTGTTAAAATATATAAATGCAAAAATTGACTTAGGAAATAAAAAAATAAATGATAGCTATAAATCAGGGACAGCTGATAAACAAATAAATATCTATCACTATTATATCTCGGTATTTCCCAAAGATATCTGAAGAGCACTTAATTGTAACTGAGTAATCAATTATTCAATTAACCTTCTTCTCATCGAATATATATTTGATATAACTTTTTGAAGCTTGGGTTCTAAAAGGTTTATATTGATTGCAGGTTTCAAGGCCATATGTTTCAGTTATTGGATTTGTGCAGTCAAAATTGACATCCTAAGTTCACTAGAATATGTAAATATTTGAATGTAATGAGTTTCCAAGACTGTTGGAACGATGCAGTTAGTTTTCATTACTTTTTAAAACTACCATCTTTTGTGATTATGAAGTTCACTTTAGCAGAACACGTCATTTAAATACATTTGTTATTCAGAAGACATTAGCTTACTTTATTTTATGGCTATCAACTTTAGCAAATTCAGTTTTCACACTGCTTTGGATGGAGTTGATTGGGAAACTTTTCAGTGCTTTGTTGTAATATGACAAACTTCGGAAATTCTTCCAATGAAAGTGCTTCATGAGAACATGTTCTGATTTTATTGTAGTCCTGCTGGCCACCTGCTACTATGCTAGTGGAAGCCCACCCTTGGCAGGGTCTCTCCAGCAAATCTTAGAGTTTGCAAGGTGCCATTTTCTAGCTGTGTTTCTTGAGCTGAGTTTCTGTTGGTAGATGCAATGGGCACATGAGCATGTGGGGAGTCTCACTTTCCATGGACGTGTGTTTAAAATACACTTGTTGCTTATACATAAAGCACAAATGAGCAGGAGCTGAAATTAAAGCAGCTGATTTCAACAGCTGCCCAGCTCTAGTAGTTTAGCACAGTAGTAAGCAAAATTTGTGTCTCATTGCTTACATGGTGAAAATGGGAAAATGGGGTGTGGGGCACCTGATCTGGACCTTCAGCTGCAAACTAGGGGAGAAATAGCTTATTCTTTTAAGTACCCCCTTTCTTCTCAGGAGCTGACCTATGATGCTTTTGGGTTAGCTTCCATGAAGAACTAAAATTGGATGCCTTGCATGAGCAAGCCTAGCCCCTGTCTGTGACGTCAGGTTTCATTCACATACTGTGAGCCTCCAAATCAAAGGCAAGAGGAAAACAGTAGATTTTTTTGATGGCTTGGGGAATAGTTGTTTGTGTTCCTTTATCTCAATGTGTGAGATATAGTGCATTTGTTAAGTAGTACTCATTAAATTTTAGACTGTATCAAGTAGGAAGAAATAGCTGTACAAAGAAAATTCATGTATTATATGATCTTAAATGTCATCACACTCTCAAGGACCTGTCTATTAAGGATAAAATTTACTGTGGCTATCCACTTTTGCTGTTTTTTGAGCAGGCAGGTCGATTGGTGAGCGTATGAGAGACATATTGTTAAGTATCAGTGACTTGCATAAATGTGAAACCCCTGCAGGAGTGTGGAAACTTGCAAAATTCCTTCTGATGGTCTCTGGCTACATCAAAAGAAAAGGGCAGTAATGGGTTAATAATAATCTGACAGTCTTCAAAAATTGTTTGATATAGGAGTGCACCAAAATATTAGTCTCTGGCAACTCTCTTGACAACCTTTTGATATTTAGATTTTTTTGTGTGTGTGCTTCAGTGTGTAATAGATTAACTTGGCTCTGCGGAAAAGGTCTTTATAGAATCTTTAACTGTTGCACTCATTATTGAATAAACAGCGCTTTCTTCATGGGGAAAAAAGCCCTCGAAAACCTGCAGATTTTCCCCTCTTAAAAATGCATTCATAATCTAGGTATTAGCAAACATTTTTTTTCCTTCCTGAAAAATATCATAAACAGTCTTGGTTTGACCTTGTTAATGCAGGACCACTTTAGTAATCTATGCCTAATGATTTTTTACATTAAACCACAGCTTGTGTTGGACCCTTGTGTGTCACAGTAATTTAAGAACAGTCATTTTGCACATTCCGATCCCATTATGTTACATTGTTACTGAATAAAGACTGGTATTATGTTGCTCCTATAAAGGGCAGAAGTGGCCTGAATTTTATCTGCTGAACGAATCAATCTGGATTATGTCAGCTGAAAAGAATTGTGAACTGCAGTCTCCAGCAGATGGGGAGATTTTAAAAATGTATCTGTTTGGTTGTGAATACATTAGCTAAGATAATACCTTGTGGTGACTGAAAAGTAGTTTTTCTCTCTTTTTTTTCAATGAAGACTGTACCAATTATCATTTCAACATAAAGTATTAGGAGATCAATTGGGAACTGAATGCCATTTCCTAATGTTAATACAGTGTTTTATTTAAGCTGCCTTGACAGGCTGTCTAGGCTGTGGGAAAAAGACTGAGCAAATAATGAGTAAAGGGTTTAGAAAAAAGACAGAGGGTGGAGCTTGGCAAACGATGTGAGCTATTCATCAACAACTCAACAAGGATGATGGAAATAATAAGTACTCCTTAAAGAAAAGAGGAAAGGATTTTTTTTAAAGAAACAGTTTCCTTAAAAAAAAAATATTTAATTCTAACTTTGTATTACTTTCTGATTAGGTGATTTTAAACTTCCTGAAATCAGCAAAACCTTCCCTTTGAAATGGATAGTCCACGTTCAAACAGTGCATTCTTTAGCAATCAGTTAAAAAAAAAAGAAACAGTGTCTAATTTCCTGTTCATTTGTGCAAATTTTTTACCATGTGGCATTGTCATTTAATATCTAAAGTACATTAATGCATTTCTATAATACCAAAACCCTCAGACAAATCCCCTGTGTGAAATAATTTGTGTGAACTTTGAACTAACCATGAATAAAATCAAGATCTTATTATGTCCTTTATTTATATGACACAGAAAAGCTTTGAAATTTAATACTAGCACCAACATGATATGCACATTCACAGTGATGCTTTTTAAAAAAAGAAAAAACCCACTCAACTTTCCTACATTTTTGAGGTATTTGCCCACTGTTCAGATACCATTATGCTACTTCGGAAAATATTTGTCTTAGAAATCAATAGGCTATTCTAATATTATTGTGTTCCGAGTTGCTAAAATTTCCATTCAGGAGGTATAATTCCACCATCTGTAAAGTTCTAGATTTTATAATACTTATAAGCTGTTTTTAATCTATTTTTACTGCCATATTCTGTCCTGAAATGTCAGAGAGCGCAGACTGGGTCTCAGAATTAACATGACAGTTAAGAAACTTGGCAAGGTTTTACAGCAGATTGTGACATTAACAAAGTACAAAGGAGAATGGGGAAATTAACGTTAATGTATGCTTGCAGACACTATAAAAATCTATATGTCCACGGTCAGGGAACTAAAAATAGGGATGTTTTTTACGTTGATGCCATTAAATACAGAGCTTTACTGTGAAAAGAAATTTCCATATGAAAAGCAACTTAGTAAAAAGTAATGCTGTAATCCCTCCTCTGGACTGAACAACAGGTTTATGTATCCTAGGTCAAGTAGGCATATGGTTGGTTTTTCATTTTCAATTTTGTTTTAGCTTTTTTGAATCTATGGTGAAACAGATTTGAAAGCACTGTTTTTAAACAGCTGCAAAAGATACAGTATGATGGATGTCTTGGTAAATGGGAGCGGTTATTAAAATTCACAGATTTCTCAGTAAATCATGTGAAGTCCATCCTCTTTCACAGAGAGAAGCTAAAATAAGTGTTTGTGGTGGGCTCTTCTTCAAGCCTTACACACCTTGAACCCACCCCATTCGCTCCATGTCGTCCCTGTTGTCCAGCCTCTCAGGCCATCATGACCTGTGTGGCTCAGCCAGTATGAGGTTTCTCTGAACACGTGTTCCTTGGAGGTCCTGGATATGGGGCAAAAAAACTGTCATAGTGCCCAGGGAAAACAGTGGCTGTTGCACAGGAGGCGAGAAGTTCTAACTGTTGGGTAAAGCAGTGAAAGCTGCAGGGAATAGCACTGCCTTCTGGTTAAACACAAGGTTGGATTTGTTTTCATTGTCTGAGTTTTTAAGTTGTAAGTTCCTCTAAGCCTTATTCAGCCTGGATCTGTGAGGGCCAGAGGCTGAGGCTTTCCAGGCTCCTACAGCTTGGCACCCACAGCATCTAACCCTGATACCACTGACAAAATCATCTCTTGTCATCACCACTGATATCATGCCGTTTCTTTGTCAAACCCTGACCACGGAATACTGAAGGCACCAGCTCCTCTCTGCTGCCTGGCAAGGATGCCATGTGGGACTGAGGTCCCCATAGATGAGGGTACCTGTGCCAGCAGCNTTTTTTTTTTTTTTTTGACAATTGTCAGAAGCTGACTTCTAGCACTGCTGGTGCAGGTTTGGAGCATATTCAGGCTTTGTGTTCATCTTACCCATGGGTTCCACACACTGCAGAAAACCCCCAAGTTTGTTTACCAACACCCTTCCTTAGGACACGCTCTGTGACAGTCTTTTAGTGCAGTGATGTACAGCAGAGCGTGAGCTGCCATCAGTGAGTGGCAAAGCACAGCAAAGTTTGCTATTTGAGGCATGGCCATTTTTCACACTGTGTCATGATTCCAAAGCGTTCTGTATATTTAAAGCTAAACACTGCCTGCATTCCCTCACATCACCGTTGTGCCTCGCGTGACGATTAGACCCGGCGAGTGCAGGTGCCAGTCGCGGGGACAACGGCAGCGTTCCCTGGTGTGTGCGAGCAGTCTGATGCAATGCAAACATTAATCTCTCAGCTACAAAGGAACAGCATGGATCCATCTGTTACTTTCTTTGCTCTTAATCAAGTTGGGGAGGGAGCAAAAGTTCATGTAGCAAATGTGGGCATACACTAGACTGGGACCTGAGCTGTAAATCTGAGATCAAACTTAGACACAACAGGATTTTTGGAAGTCTATGGATCCAGAGTTGCATTTCGTTTTGGACCTTTTATTTGGTCGAATTTGGAAGTGGAAACTGAATTCTGGGATGTGGTATTGGCCCACTCTGCTCTATAACCCACAATGCTATGTGCAGACTGCTCTCCCTATTATGACTGTGCTAACAATTGACTTTTTGGTTTGGCTGCCTTGCAGAAAAAAAAGAAAAAGAAAAAATCAATTTCAACCAAAAAAGATTTCTTTTTGTAGTTTGCTTAATAGTATGTAATAGAAAATACTGTGTTTTGTATGAAATGAGGCAATGCTAGGGAGGGGGTAAATAAGAAGAAAGCAAAACAGAAAAGCCATGCAGGGCCAGACTGTCAGAAAAACAGAGAAGGAGATGACAGCCCTTTTATCCGCTGGTTGAGTAGTTAGAAAACTTATCCAGGATGCAGGAGGCCTGGTCTGAACTCACTGCTCTGCTGAGGAGAGAGTAATCCACATCTTGAGTATGTATGCCTGGCAGATAGCTGCTTACCAAAAGAAGAATCCTCCTCTCACTTTGCTCACTATACTACTCATTGTTAAGGGATGAAGCATTTGATTCACTTCCACCTTGAAGTAGCCTATTTTAAAAAAGTAGTTCAAAACTTGTTTTCCAGAAGGAATTATTTCTATTCTGAGCAACAAGTGACCCAATCATGGCCATGATCACAGTGGGTTCTTGCTGTTAAGTGAGGTTGCTTTTCATTAAATTTACTTTTCCCCTCTTCTGATAACCAGAGTTTTTGAAAGGAGATGAAACAAAACAGATTTATTTTTTTAAATAGAAATATTTCTAGATCGTGTGCATTTAGAACATCAGGTTGTTTTGTTGGGTTTTTTCCCAAGCTCTTAGGATGTCTGTATCCTGTATTTACATATGTAATCATACAGTCATATTGTCTTAAGAAACATAACTGCATGTTTAAGTGCTAGTTTTGGTGTCCAATTATGGGTAGGAGCAGGTTGGTAATATTTCCAGAACTGTTCCTTCTCACTGTGTTATAGCTGGTTCTCCTCTCTGCTGTCAGCACAGTGAACCCTGCTCAGCTCCATGACATTCCAGCTTTATGTTCCAAGGTGCACTGAGCACTTGCTCACAGATGAGCCCTGGCAGGGGTCGTGGCATGGGGACACACGGCATGTCCTTGCCAAGGTGTGCTATCAGTAGCCAGCAGTATCAATGTCTGCATCCCTGCACGTGAATGTCAGACAACATGGCTGGAGTACAAGTCCTATAAGGAGCTGTGGGTGTTTAGTCTGGAGAAAAGGAAGACCAGGGGTGATCTTCTCCCTCTAATCAACTGCCTCAGGAGGTTGTAGCCAGGTGTGGTTCAGTCTCAAGTTACAAGCTTAACAAGTGATAGGATGAGAGAACATAGTCTTAAGCTGTGCTAAGGGAGGTTCAGGTTGGACAGGAGGAGGGATTTCCTCACAGAAAGGGTGATTAGACATTGGAATGGGCTGCCCTGGGAGTTAATGGAGTCACCATCTGTGGAGATGTTTAAAGAAAGACTGGATGCGGCACACGGTGCTCTGGTCTAGTTGACAAGGTGGTGTTAGGTCATATGTTGGAGTCAATGATCTCAGAAGTCTTTTCTAATCTAATTGATTCTGTGATCCACTGACGGAGATTACTGAATGCTATGGGTACAACACACCTTAGAGCTGTCCCCTGTCAACACTCATATCCTACCAGTTTCTCTATTGGTGTGGAAAGCAATTCAAATGGACTGAGTGAAAAATGAGGATCTATTTCAGAGAGATATTTCTCCAAAAGGTTTTCATATCAATGACAAGCTTCTCATTGCACTGTTTCTTCTGATTCCTTACCAAGAGAGATGTCCTCTTTTGTGAGACCCTGTATGTTCAGGGCTTGTGTGCACGCACATCAGGCTATTCATGCAGCTTTGCTTCAGCAACGACTTTTTGAATCCATGTTTGAAGAAGTACATAATTTGTGATCATTTCTAGAGCTTCACTCCTATTTAGAGTGGGGAAGTAGTAGGTAAGAAAAGAATAACATAAAATCATGTGGGTGTGGCAGTTAATAGGTAGTAACTTTTTCTTCAGTCTTTCAGTTCCATGAAATGAGTCACCTGGAGTTGGCATCCAACTCCTAAAGATTAACCTGTAATATTTGGTGGTACGATGACCTGCCTAAGGGTCTGCCTTTCTAAATATTTAGGCCTATGGCACTGCTTACAAGTTTCACGCCTCTTCCTCTCAAGGGCCTGCAAATAAAACACTGAATGAGAGGGATCTTCAGCCTTAACATAGGAACAGCTAGCCCAAGAGATATTTAAATACTTGATGTTCTTTTTTTTTTGTGTAATGAAATAAAACAGAGAAATACTATCATATTTACATGTCTTTTAAGTCTGTGATTTCTACGATTCATGCCGTGGATAAAAGCAGATGAAGTATATCTGAGGTCCCCTGTCTGGTAGAGGAAATCTTGTGAGTATATCTCTGGGTTCTTCATTGGTCTCTGCAATTAGGAGTGGGAAAAACACAACTGGCTGAGAAGTCTTCTTCCCCCTTTGTTAGCTGAGGCACCAGGGATTGAAAACTTCTTGCCTGGCATATTCATGTGCTTCCCTGCCCTGTGATGTGTGGACACTTTGTGAATCTGTGGGAATGTTGCATCCTTTGTCTTTCCAAACAAATAAATTACATTCATGAGATGGCAGTTTTATAAGTTTTCTTTCTTGTGTAGCTTGAAAGTTTTGATGCCTTCTTTTCATTACAAGGCAGAGGTCTCTGAATGCTAATGTGCACTTAACTCATATGATGCACACAAAGTCATATCACGGGCACTTTGTGGTTGGGATGGATGTAGAGGAAAGGGCACGTAGTATTCTAGTTGTAGAATAGCAGTGGTTTTCATAGAAACTGCAGTTACTCTGACTTTGGTATGGTTTCCATGATTTCAAATGTGCTGGTAGCTTCCCTTTGGAAAGATGCACATTATTTGTAGCCACTCATCCATCTTTTCTTATTTAGCAATACTTCTGTGTCTGTATGGAGAATTTAATATCTCTATTTCGTAAGGCATGCTTGTCTGGCTGTATGCCTTTGGAGTGATATCCGAGAAGCATTTGAAGAAACTCAGCTATAGATTATAGAAAAAGAAACATAATCACTTGTCAAACAAGGGCTAATTTCTGCTGCATGTATTGCAGCTTTTCCACTCTTCTGCATTTTACACCTCTCTTATTTTCATACAAAACAATTTCTAGAAATGAAAGTGGTGTGGTAGTAAGTAGTTTGGGTTGAACCACAGATAAGTCCTGTCCCTCTGTTCATAAATTATGTTTTCTTTCTTTTGCTGCAAGGATCTTCTCTTTTATGTGTTACAGAGGTAAATTATGTACCCATGTAAAAAAATATAAAATTGTTGGGTCTGCTCTGCTTCAGCCACACTCTTTTATATCTTTCTTCCCCCTGGAAACCCTTCTATAGGCATTGTACTAGATGTAAAAAGTTATGTTGCTGTAAGATGCTACCAGTGAACTGAGCTGCTGCTCAGGGGAAGTCCTGGGGTCAAGACTAGGGCAGCTGCTGGAGCTCCAGGATTCACAGAGCAAGTGGATAAAGTGGTCAGTTCAGCAGCAATGGTAACAACCAGGTACAGCAAGGCTCACCCCACTTATAAGGGGGCTGGTGAGAAATCTCGCAGGTGGAAACTATCTACAAACATTTAGACTCCCTAAAAAGTTGCCTAATGGTTACTTCAGAAAGAAAAATCATGTAATGGAGGGAAACACGAGGCCTTGCAGTGATATAATATGTTTCCTTAGGAAACATAGGAATCTAACTTCAGGGATGAGGTAGATCAAGAAGGGATGAGATCCCTGCAAAGCTGCTGGGCTGGCTTGTGGGAAATCCAGAAATGAGGGAGGGCTGTGGTGCTCAGTGGTGTGGTGCTGTGCTGACCTAAGCTTTGAAGTAGAGCAGATGAGTGGTCCTCTGTGGGCATCCGGGGAGTGAGCAGGTACCAGGGACCGCTCAGCAGCCAGCAGAGCTGGCAGAGGACATGCCATGCTCCCCTGGTGTGCAGCAGGACAGGTCAAGAACTTTCCCGCACAGGGGAATGCTTCAGCTGTACTCCTTCATGTGAGCTGGCATGGGCTTGGATTGTATACAGACAATGTATATATCTTATATTTACCTTATTGTATTTGTCTTATTTATCTTATATATATATATTTTAAATTTATTATATTTGAAAAGAATTTGAGGAGCGAAGCAGCAAGTTAGTGGGATAAAAAGTAACTATACTTGTAGTCAGTGTCCATCCAGCTCGATATCACAACTGGCTTCGGGAATCTGGTAAATAGCTGGAAATTTTGAAGGAGCCACAAGAGGGAGCTCACAACCCACGAACAAGGAGGTTGTATTTTTTTTATTATTTTTTTTTTTTAACTAAGGTCTGTTAAAACCGAGTGCTCACCTACTGCTGCAGATGCGCAGCAGGATCATGTCTGCCCTGGGAAAGACTCTTCCTTCAGCCGGATAGGGTGAACCCAGGCGTTTTGCACAAGGGTCTTTGAGGTGCCTGGGGTATCAGGACCAGAGGAAACATAACTTCCCATTTCACCAGCCTGAGGAGCCACCTCCTCTGTACGCGTGCACCCCAAAATCTAGAGGCTTGAAGACTTTTGTCCCGAGTGACTTCTGAAGAGCTGGGGTGAACGATAACTTTGTTTTGACAATGTCCACATTTTATGCTTAAATAACCAGTAAAACACCTGTCGCCCTCACAGCACAGTGGCTTCTGGGCTGCTATGGTGGGACATGTTCTTCTCTTGGTTCACTCTGTGGGATCACAAATGTGATCACTGCATGATTGTGGGATCATTGCATCAAGATGTCTTTGTGGTGAAATGCACCCACAGACAATTGGGAAAGTTGTTGATATTTTTTTCAAGCCATACTCAATCTAGTTCATTTTTCTTCAGTGGAAAAGCTTAATTTCAATTTACATTTCGCATCTAGAGGCTTTGCTATCACACTGAGACTTCCTACAAGGCATCCAGTAATGTTGCTATCATTTGCATTGCTCTAACAAAAAAATTTCCATCTGTCTTCCCAAGTCCATAAAACTCCAAACAAATAGCAAATACTATGGATGTCTGAACACACAATAGCATGTCATTTTTCTTCCAGCATTAGTGTGTGTTGCAGACATTAAACTACTTCTGTTCTGAAGGATTTGAGAGATTGTTAACATTATTCAAATTAAATTCAATACTGATGTAAGTTAGTGCAGTTGGAATTACACACATAGTATGATGCCTCATCTTTCCGTCAAGAGCTGAGCTCAACCCTGTGTACCTGCCAGCTCAACTTCAGGTGGTCTTTGTAAATCTAGAGCTGTCTCAGACAGGAAATTATATTCTTTTCCACTTCAACCCCCTCCCCTCAACACTCAAGTTTGCCTTGTGATTCTCTGCAGTCTCTGGTGCTACAGCTCACTCACTCATTTTCACCTCTCTGGTCACGTTGCTTTCCCTCTCATCTTCAAGGTATGCTGCTATATGTTTCCATAGGAGGCATATGGTGTTAAGTACAAAATCCATGATTGTTAGAAGTGTAACTCCATAGGTTTTCTTTGATTCCCTTTCCCAAATCTGTTGGGACTGAGTTCTTAAAACTGGGGCCAGTTTTGTGGCCTCCTTTTGGGGTGGCAGGAGCACCTCACCAGATAGCCAGGCCTTCTGCAGCACTGCTGGTCTGAAGTGTTTTGTCTGCACTTCTTGCTCGATCTCTTGTTAAAGAAAAAATCCAAAGAAATATTCTTACTACACCAGCTTTTTTTCTGCTCCATTGTGGGCTGTTTGTGCATTTTGCTCCCATGCAACAAGTGGAGTGCTGGCACGTGAATTGCTGCAGCCCAGGTGGGCATAGTTCTCGCCAAGTGCTGCTGTAGATGGGGATGGTAATGCTACTTTCTTGTAGGTGGCATAAAGAAAGAGTACCTTGCCCCTGATGTATCTTTGACTTCCACCAGGTTCTGTGTTTAGGACTCAGTGACATGCAAGATGGCGCTCCAGATTAATGTTATTTTTCACAGTAATTCACAGCTACAGAGCGACAGTGCTGCACAGTAACTTTGTCACTGGTATTTCTCACTTCAGAAGGTGAAAAAATTGATTCCTGCTACCTTTGTGAAAGTCCTGTACATCTGTCTTAACCACTGCCTAACCCAAAAGGGGTGCTACATTCAAAGCTACTAATAGCACTTTTAGAGCTATGAGAATATAGCATTTCATGGTGATTCCCTATCCATTTTTCTCCTCCTAATTACTGTAACTCATAGCAGATCCTTCTATGTGAAAAGTAATGATCCATTTCCACACAGCATAAAGCAGGATTATATCCTGGGCGTGTGTTTTCTTTGAGCTCTAATGTCAGCGTAGTGTGAGAAATATGTGCTTTTGTCCTTGGGATGTGGGGTTGGATGCAGCTCTGCTGGGGTCCTCCTTCTGCCAGGGGGCTTGTCCTCTTGGAGGAGGCCCCAAGAGCAGACTGCATCCTGGTCTGTTAGTAGACATTGTGGTGTAACTGCTTAAACCTGTTAGGATTTCAGTTTTGATCTGTGACTCTGTCTCTTTCCAAAGGAGAAAAGTCTTTTGAGTTTTCAGTTGGCCATGAATGGAGAGTCAGCATGGTCCCAGCATGGGTCAGCTGTCAAAATCCAGTCATCACAGTGGGCTTCGTAGAGTTCAGTGAGGAATAGAAGTTGCGGGGACAGAGTGGGGAACAGTCAATCTGCTGGGGTGTAGACAAGAAGCACAGCCCTGTGGGATCTGGCACTGCATCCTGCCTGACTCCTGATGTTGAGCGCCATTCTGCTTGCACGCCCCATGGACAGTGCTGGTAGAGGCGTTTTGGGTTTCTGCTGATGCTTCTGGAACAAGGATCTGCCCCAGCAGCAGCATCAGTGTACAGGGTTTGTACCCACCATCAAGCACAGTGAGAGGCAGGGATGACCTCTGCACACCTCGAGTGCTTCATTCCTTGATGAACTGCATTTTCTCCCCCTGACACATTAAAAGCATCAGTTCTGTATGTTTATCATACAGAGGTTGTGTATTCATAGGGAGTTTAACACGGCACTTCAGAAACAGTTTGAGCTGAAGCAGGTTATTTTCTTTTGCTTTTCCAATTAATCTCAAGAAGCCCCTGTTCTCTGGGGGTGAGGCCACAATTCAGATTCCATTTATACAAATTACATACTTACTTGGTTGTTGGCCTCATTTAAGCACAAAAGTAGAAGAGAAAGTAAAAAAAAAACAAACCACAAAACAAAGTGAATGCATTTAGATGGATTTATGAAAACATACTGGAGTTTGAGCACTTCAGCAGATATTTGGAGAGGCTGAACCAGCTGTATCTGGGACAAGGCTGGCAGTCTCACTGCATCAGGCATTCTCCTGGCACATCTGTAGCTCACTGCCCAGACTGACCTGCACCAGAGAAGCTTTTTTTCACTCTTTGCTGCTGGTTTAATTCAGTAGAGTTGATTAGGGCATTTTCAAAAACCTTGGGCTTTTTGTCTGAAGTCCTAGTCCATTAAACAACCTTTTTTCCTCTGATGACTGTGGTAGAGAAATCCAGTTAGGTTGAATTGCTGAGTGTGAAAAAGACTGGGATTGCTGTTCAAAGAATTGTTGAAATCCCGCATGATTTTTTCATACAAATACTTGCTTTGCCAGTTCAGAAAAGCAAGTTTTTTATCAACTATTAATAATTATTACAAGTACACAATATAAAAAACTTGAACATATAACAAATCAACATTTTTTTTAAATATATTTTGAGCTTGCTGGTTTCACATACTGCTGGCTTGCAACATTCTTTGTTGAGAACTTGACTTTCTCTTTCAGGGGAAAACGCAATATGAAAGCTTCAGAGAAAAGACAAAATTTTATAATAAAAATGTTAACAAATTTCATTTGAATAGAGGCTTGAGGATAGATTAAATATAATGGACATATTAAGAGAACACGGACAATGGCTTTCCTGAGCAATTATGAATCTACAGTCCTAAATACTGGTACTTTGGAGAAAAGGAGAGAAAGAGAGAAAATTAGTATCTTTTAAAATGTGAACATAATATGCAGACTAATAACACATAGTAATTTTGTTCTTGGGAGAATTCACCACTTGTGTATAGCTCCAGTCAGCCAGCCTTTCCCTGTCAACTTCTGCAGGGATTTTGGGTTAACACTTTCCCATTTGCCGTTGTGAACTCTAGACAAATACTCATTAAAGCACAGATTATGGTTTCAATTGCTGCAGTGACATAAGGCTGCCCCTTCCAGAAGCCATCAGTGGGAGCAGAGAAAGGTAATTATTGATTACTGGAAAGAATAAGGCTGGCAAAAGGTGGCCCTGATAGGATGAGTTGGCCAGAAGGAGAAAAGAACAGACGGGCTCAGCCAGCTTAAGTGCAGCCGTGTTGGGAATGACACTGCCATAGTGCAGCAGCTGGGGACATGGGCTGTGGGATTCATTTAAGGCTTTCAGCAGCTCCAGGGCACCCTTGAGCATGTACAGGCAGAGGAACTTGCCTTTTTGCTCATATAATCATTGCAAGCCAGGCATGAATGCTGAGCATTTAGGTAATATCTGAAAAATTTTTGTGTGGGCAGGGTTTCCCAGACTTACAAAAAGTCTTGAGACCTTGATTTAAGTGCGAGCAGTTCTAACTCCAGCTAAAATAAAATTATACCACAAATGAACAGTGTTTGTGGGAAGCAAGCCCACAACTTCCTACTATATTCTAAACCCAAATCCCAGTGCTCCTCTGACATTTCTGTGCCTCTCCGATGTAAGGACTCCCAGTCCTGACAAGTCACAGGTGACACCAGTTGCACACGGAAAGTGTGCACCTTGTCACTGAGATGGTTTTTTGTGCCATCCAAGGCTTGTGCAAATGAGATCCATTTGGAAGGGTGCCAGGCAAATGTGAGGCCAAGACTCCTCTCTGTCCACAACATCAGGGTGTTCATATGGCATTTGTTTTCCCACACTACTCCACTGGCTTCTGTATTTTGAGCCCGGTATAAAAAATTCAAATCTATGTATTTATTTCTTTTAAGCTATCTCTTCTGGGTGCTTTAGGCAGCCTACTTTGGTCTAGGTGGTACAAAGAAAATTTGGAACTTTCTTACAAGATTCTTATGGACCCAGTGGGATAAAATCTGCAGGTGTAGAATCCAGATGTTTCTGCAGCTGGGCTTCACTGAGTAACACACATAAGGACTGGGAGTTACTTGGGGTCACTTCTCAGAGGAGGACTCTCCTGCTTTTGTGTGTGTATGTTCTTTTAATGGTTTCTACCTGGAAAGTTCATTCCACTGTTAATGCTCTTGTATCTAGTAGTATTTCAGCTTTTTGATGGAAGGAGTAATTGCTGAAGTAACTTCAAATAGAAAGGACTTTCTAGGCTCAGGAGATCCATAACAGACATTTATGGGCATTTTTTTAAATGGTGGCCTTATTGTCATGGGTACCATTTTGTATTCCATGGTCAGCTTGAATATTTGAGTATTTTCAATTGGAAAACCAGTACACCACACGCTGGGCTTACATTCACCTGAGGGTTCAGTTTACACCTGTGGTTACTGACCTGAGGTGAAACCAGGCACACATCTCTGTTTATCTCAAAACTTGCCCAGATAGATGGGCTAAAATATTAGAAACTGAGATAGGCACACATTCATGGCTTTTCTCTTAGGTTGTCATTTTATGTTAATTGAATGCCTGTGTTAATCTAATAGATTTTAGATTTATGGTGGGTTCTATACCATGTCATATTTTAATCAATACATATTCCAACATTTAGATGGACAGATGAGAAAATCTGCCTCATCTCTGCACTTCTGTTCTATCAGCTGTCAATAATTCCTAATTTGAATCCTTCAAATGATCAGATTTATGGGTTTTAGTATATTGCATTAATCACAGAAATTAACTTTTGTGGAAAATGATGTTAAAGGTCATATGGAGTCTTGAAGGAGCAGTAACTGTGTCTGACTTGCAAACATGTTTGCACCTTCTCCAAGATAAAGTGCATTAGAATATTTATCTGCGTGAATCCTGCTGATTGTTCCTTATGTCTAAGGTCAGTACTTGCTGGTGAGGAGATAACGCTTGAAAGAAACAATTGCTGAAATCTGCAGATGTAAGAAGTCAGATGTGAGGCACTGGGCTTTTTGTCCTCCAGCAGGGCACAGACAGGTCCACTGTAATTTCACTTGAATGGGTTTATGCAGCTGAAATTCTAGAACATTTGTTTGGCTGAAGGTGGTTCATGCCTTTGTGTGCCCTCCTGGAAGAGCTCACAGCAGCAAGCACAGTCCTGCAGGACGGGTGAGGAAGGGCAGAGTAAAGGGGATAGTTTACCCCTGGTGCTTGTGCTCTGCCTCAGGAATGCAGTCTTGAACCTAAACCAACATCCAACAGCTGCCTCTTGGAGGGCTCCTCACTGTCTGCATGGGACCACCTGGGGCTGGTAGTGTCCTAGAGAGCATGGAAGCCATCCCCTCCTCAAATGGGGCTCAGGATGGTGATTTCCTCCCTTGCCCTGTGGAGAGTTTGACGCTCTGACTTTCCCTGTTCCTGTAGAATCATAATGCGTGATGTTTAGGAGGAAAAGTGAGAAGACTGCATCTCTTTCCTTAATAAACACTCAGAAAACTTCCACTCCTCTTGGTGCTGCTGAATGGCAATTCCTGGGGCCACCACCCAGCTGAGACACCAGCAGGTGATGGGGAAGACAGTCCCTGAACCCCTGCCTGACATCTGGCTCCCTGTCCTGTCACTGACTCACAGTTCTGATGCCACTCCCTGGGGTGATGGTATACAGTGGTACACTGCCTGCTCCCAACGCTTGATGCCCAACAAAGAGCAAGCAATAGGATTAATTCACAAGACACTGAAATAGTAATTACAAAGCCAGCAACAGCTTGTGAGCTCCCTAAAATTTTCACATAACCCTTTCTTATCTGTCTTGAGTTCAGCTGCTGATTCTAATTGGCTTCACCAAAGTAAACCAGAAATAGCTTTGTTGATTTAGTTGGATCCGTTCGAAAGCTAATGCCCACAATTCCTCCATCTGCAAAAAGCCAGAACGATACTAGAAATGGCTACAGTTTTACAGATATTAATTAATATTTGTGAAGTGCTTTCTAAGCTTGGAACAAAGAACAAAAATCATCGTGTTTTGAATAAGCAAACTAAAGAGAACAACCATAAAATTGCAGAGAATTGACTGCAGAATCTAACAAGGCCTCTGCATCTTTAATTTATATATTTCTGTTTACCCCAAGCATGTGCTAAGAAAACATGCACAGAGGAGGAAAGGTCTTGTCCCTTTTAACAGGCAGTTTCTTCTCTCTATATATCTGTATTCATGCAAATCCATTATAAACACAGACTTGTCTGAAATACAGTTAATAAATGAAGGTAGCACAAATGTGATTTTAAATCAGTTTAATAAAATTAGTCATGTAGATTTTAAATCATTTTTACAGTTGATTTAACATTTGTGACTGGTTTATAGATTATGATATAGGATAGTGTTTGCATCCTTGCAATTTTATTCCAATTTAGAAACAGTACAAATATTAATTTTTGCTTCAATAATGGAGCCTTCGAGAATTAACTTGTCTTTTCTCAATACGCATTTTATGAGAATGCTTTAAATATGATTTTTAATATTTTTGAGGACTTTATTACACATAAAGTTCTTTTAACTAGGACTTAACTGGAATCTCTTTACAAAACTTTCTTGACAGACATATGCAAATGTTTTCATGGTTAATTTAAGGGCATGGAATATGTAATAATTGTTCTTCATAATACAAGACATTTTGTAGAAGTAATAAAAAACTGTAACAAATTCCACATACTAAAAGGAGTGAAATATCCCAAACAGAAACAATAATGATGAGCTTGTGGTCAAAAAGCAGCAATATTGTGATAAAACCCCAAAATTCCTGAGATTTCAAATGATAAGGGAGGAGCTAATCAAGAATACCTTATTTACAGGCCTTGCAGAGGTTCAGACTACTGCTATGTAGGAAAAGAAGAATAAATCACTAGGATATGTTAAAAAAACTTCTCATCTCCAAATAATCAGCTTTACACTAGGAAGAAGCTGATCAAAAGGAAAGTGTTTGCAGCTTTTATCAGGTCCTCATATTGAGTGAGTTCTTCCTTTGGAAGGAGTTTGTGAGATGTCCCCTCATTTTGAGTAGACAAGGGTCCACGTGCCAAGAGTCACTGCTGGTTAGGGGTGAGGTTGGGACCGCTGACTAGGATCAGCACAGGATCCAGGATCAGAGTGGGCCCAGAGAGTCACTTACATTACAAAAAACCAAGATGAAACACAGAATGAAAATACCAGTCCAGCAGGACTTCTCCTATCTTCTTTTGTGTCAGTCTGTGTGGCAAGGTAACCTCAAAAGTATTACAGACCCCAGGGATGGCAATGGTGCAGGTTTGGGGGCCCAGCCCATTCCTCATTGCCCAGTGCCTCTGCAGTGGCTGGAGCACCTTCCAGGCACAAGCACAGAGATCCCAGGCTGGGATCTGCTGTGCACTGTGCCCAGGGGTTCTCAACCAACAGTTCTGATGACGCTGTCTTTGCACATTGCCTTCTCAACAAAGCTGCAGCAGATGGTGATTAAGTGTTTTCTACAGGGAAAGCTGAATGGGTAATGGCTGTGAGGTGCAGTAGTTTTCCTCATGCTCAGAGCAGCTGGGCAAACGTTCCCCTCTCTCATTGCTAAATACATAAGGAAATACTGATTTTGAATTAACATCACAGACTCTATGGTAAAGAAAACTAGTCATGTCACCTACAAATCCAGTCAGAACAGAGACTTTCCTGGTTCATCAGATCACTTAGTGACAGCCAAGCGAGATGGAGAAATTGGTCATCTCTCTTGACTTTCTGAACTAAGCAGATGCCGTGAGGTCCTTGGAGTTGAAACCAAAAAATAACATTACTTTTTATTATGGCTGATTGAAAATGTGCTACTGTAACTAATTTTATGGAAGTTTGGTTCTGGGCTTTTTTTATAAACTATGAGTTTTTTTTTACCAAAGATCAAAAATGTTTTACCAAAGATTAGAGAATACTGCACCCCAAACTGCATAGCTGCAAATTCCCCACTCAGAAGTGCTCCAGATAATACATGAGCTCTTGTTTGGGTTGCTGTGACTTTGATGTCCTCTGGGGCCTCCTTTCAATAGCTGAGCTAGGTAGGAAGGAAGGTGATTTAGGTGCGTCTGTCATTGCCAACCTCAAGTAATCCATTATCATGAGTCAAGTCTCTGCAAATCAAGAAACTGACTCTTAGAACACGAGAATTAGGAAATAAATGCATTATAATGGAGTTTTGATTTGGTTTCTTTTGGGTATGATGTTTAATTCTCTCTTCTACAGAGTGCATCCCAAGACAGGGATTTCTCACAGATATATCAAACATTTCCAGAGAGTTGATTTTTATTCCTTCAGCATGTCAGGAGCACTCAATCTGCTTTTCCCCATATAGCAATTTATTCTGCTTCTCACTTCTTCTCCTCTTGATTCAGTTTGTGGATGTGGTGCTAGAAAATGCCTTGCCAATAATGAAACTGCTCCCAAAAGAAGGCAACTCTGATCCCAATCCTGGTGGTCCACATGTGGAAACTGGCCATTAGAAGGGAACTGGAAGCAATATGCACTAAACTGTTGTTCTCGTGAGTCATCTCGGAATACTTCTGAGCTGGAATTTCTGTTTCCAATCAGGTTTTCAGCTGGAGGTTTGGAGTCTGATTTTTTTCTATGGAATAATAAAAAAATTCCTAAGGAAAAGACACCTCCCCCATTTCTTTTTACACTTCTCTTTAATCAATCCCCCGGTGCATAGCACATTTCCTTTAGCTAACATGCAATCTCAGAAGAAATAGCATTTTGTATTTTCAAGGAAAGATTACTGCTGTGAAAAGAGCGTATGTCTGGGTTTTATAGGCACTGAGGTTGCCAAAGGAAAATGTTGTGGAGGACCCTGGAAAACATATTAAAACTAGATATTAATTCTTAATGTAACTATGCATCCTGCATTCAATCAAGAACAGACTAAGTCTGATAGTATTGGAAAGTAAAGTGCAATTTGTTCATTTGCCTTAAAAAGCAGGTAAACTATCACTATAATTATAATTGTGAACTACTCAGAAGCCTGTGTAATGCTTTTTACATGAGCAAAATCTGGCTTTATGGTGTTTTAAGGAGAATTGGTTTGGACAGTGCAGGAAGATGAAGAAAACTTGGGTGATGGATAAGAAGCTTGCTGCTGTTAAAATCCCCCCTTTTTGCTTTTGTAGTCGAATAATGGGCAGGAAGCTCACGATCCTGGGTTTGAACATGACCATTAGCATCAAGTGGCCAAGAACACATAGGAATGTGTCTCTTTCAAGGCAGTGAGCTGCCAGGGCTATCTCAGCATCATCCCAATGCCGGGCTGTCAGTCTGTCACTGTGCTCCTGCTACGGCCTTGGTTTAGTAAGTAGGATATCAGCACTGCATGTCAGCTGCCATATGTGGGCACCAAGGCCCCACTTGCAGAGAGAGTTGGCGTTGTGGGAGCTGTCCAAGGAGCCTTATGGCTTTTGAATTGTAGCAAGTAATTGATCCACTGCCTCTAACACATCCTCTTCGGATGCCACAGAGGAATCCTGGCTTCTGGCTCCATACAGTACATCGCAGGGAAATAGATTATATGAAGACAATATGCACTTGCCTAACAGTTTTGGAAACATTCACTAATTACTTCTCATAATGCTCCTAAACTATATGCTTCCAACATTACTAAGAGGTAAAATGAGGCATGAAACTCTTAAGAGATATCTGCTGTGTCCCTGGGCAAATCAGGAGAAAGTTTGTAGCGTTGAAAGTAGTGTTAAAAACAAAGAACATTTCCATTGACTAACTTTCCAAATGCATCCTTGTATCTACCTGGTAAAAGGCACAGTCCAAAAATCACCAAAGATCTTATCTGAGTGTAGATAAGAGGGTAAGGAAAGGAAAAAGGCATGAGGCAGTTGCTGGGCCCCCACCTTTTAGGAATACGTTACTAGTAAAAGGATTTTAATAACTAGACAAAAGTAAAGACTTCAATTAAGTATGGATTTTATTAAGTTTTGAACTATCAACTTTCAGAAAGCTGTAAGTAAGGAATCTTGTGACCTAAATAATTGCTAGACTTCCTTCTTTGTGGGGAAAATAATAAAATAGATTAGCTCAGACTCATTTCATAGAGAATTACTGGTGGAAAACATAATTAATGCCACTCAATATATATTTTTGAAAACAAATCTTGCCAAATTTAATATGTGTTTGTTTTTTTTTTACAGGATTGCAAGTTGGTTTGGTAAAAAAGAGTAGCAAGGTTGGAGTGGTAGACTTCAATATGGCTTTTGTCTTTCTGTAGTGTGACATTTTGATTACTGCCAGTAAACCTACTCCAAATATGCATAGAAATAACTTAAAGTCATATGTTAAGACCACAAATCACACGTAAAGAATGGATGGGTGCTTCTGAGCTGACAAACAGAATCTTTGAAAGAAACTTAATGCTCATAAGGAAGACACACCTGAAGAACACACAGTTTGTTGGTTATGGGGTTAACCCAAACCGTGGAGACCCCACCAGGGACTGTGCAGCTAAAGCTGAAGTGGTCGCAACTGCCAGGGCCTTACAGAAATATGCAAGTTGAAAGGGTTCAGAGAAGGGTTATGAATACGCTCAAAGGATCGAAAACATGCCTTGGAGTGAGACAATCTCAGGGTTCATCATTGATTTGTAAAAGGAGTTAATTTTAACAAGCAGTTGGAGCACAAACTTTAGGTTGAAGGACTGCTTGACAGAAAAGTTCTGCCTGCTTGATAGTCAGCTGTTTGCACAAAGGAATGAGAATTTCAGCAGCTTCTTCCTAGGTTGTAATAAAGACAGGATATTTTTCTAGAAGTTATCTCCTAGTTCAGCTACTGCTTTTAGGCTCAAAGAATGGATTAATTCTAGGAACTCCTCTGGACTGCATGAATTTGGAGGTAGAAAGAGTGATCTCAGTGGTGCCTTCTGGCTTTATAATCCATGAATTAACTAGTAATGTGATATACTTTTTTTTTTTTTCATTTAATTCCACCCCTACCTTTCCCTTAATTTGTCTCCTTTTTGATGACTTAGTTATTTTTGTTATAGCAAAGTTCCTGCTTTATAGGATAAAAGAACTCCCTGTTTAATTTAAGCAGAGTTTTTGCCTGCTATTACTGGGGCCAAGATTTGGTCTCGCATGGGTCGTAAGACCACAAAAGGGTTTTGATGCTACAGATAGTTTTGAGACAGAAGCTGATGTCATTTTCAGTTCTCTGTGCTGCAGGCCAGGCTGCACCTGCGTGCTGCCAGGGGAGCAGCCCTGCTGCCCACCCACGCTGTCCCTCCCCGGGGGCGGCTCTGAGCCCATCCTCAGCCTGCAGAAAGCGTGTACTAGGCAAAGTTTCATGCTTCTGCAATGGGGCATGGGAGACTCGCACCAGCACTTCAGTGCTGTTGTGCACACAGCAGAGGAATGCGTCGTGCTATTTCTATTATCGAATATCTGATTTGTGAGGTTGACAATGTCCTCTAAGGAACTAGAACCCTCAGTCAGCTGTTGGCCAGGAGCTATGTGGGACCAACCCCAGAGCAGGGGCTGGCAAAGACTCTGGTGAGCAACGCTGACTTCCTGAGAGGAGCAAAACTGTACTGTGAGCCCAAAGTTGCAAGGAAGCCCTGGGGCTGAGGAGGCTGTAATAGTCTCAACTGTATGACCGTAATTCTCATGCCCCTACTCATATTCATGTAAAATGATTGAAACTAGGCAGGTTTTTTTTTTCCCCCAGCCAGAGAATTTGCTGCATAAGCATTAAAAAACAACAACAACAACAAAAAATCAATGCAGTGGCTCTTCGGCGTGGAGCAAAGCCTCCCTATCCGCGGCGCCACCTAAAAATCAGCCCCGCGGAGCTGCGCGAATACGTCTCGCAACACACTTCCATCATTTTGGCAGGTTTGTCAGCGTGAACCCGCGCCCCTGCCCATCCCTTCGGCCTCTGGGTGCCAGATATCACCGGCAGCTGTAGCCGGGCGTGGCTGCGGTACCGAGCGCACTGTGCGGGGCCGGGGGCGGTGCGGGGTCAGTGACCGCGGCGTGAACCGGCCGCGCTGCGCCCGTGCCGCCTGCAGGTGGCGCTGCAGACCCCCCGCCCCGCCCCGGGCACGGGCACGGATTTATCTCTGTGCGAGTGCGGCGCGTTCGCTTCCGTCCCTTTTGGTCCAAACCGCGCGCGGAGCCGCTGCCGGTGCCCTGCGCGTTACCCAGCCGTTTGATGTTTTCTAGCCGAGTGCCCGGCTTAATAATTTTTCTCGAGTCTGTCCCTTACTGCGCAGTGCGGGTTATTTGTAGTCTTTTTT
>VXBA01004393.1:1997881-2004895 GCA_013399895.1 Serilophus lunatus | reverse complement strand
TTTTTTTTTTTTTTTTCCCTTCCGTTCTCCATCTCATTTTTACTATAATTGCCGGTTAATTTTGTATGAAGTTATTAATGCGGCATTCAGGCGTTAATACTTATTTCACAGAATCACAGAATCATTTAGGTTGGAAAGGACCTCTAGGATCATCGAGCCAACCTTCGACTGATCACCATCTTGTCGACTAGACCATGGCACTGAATGTCACATCCAGTCGTTTCTTTAACTGTTCCCTCTGATTGAAAGCTCCAGGGACAACAAAAAGCTAAACTTTAATTTCTATTAATGCTGCATGTTGAGTGGCAGCTGTTACATCGCCCTTGTGGTCTGAACTGCCAGCAGAAGAAACCTCAGCATCTTAATTTTCTGTTGATGATAAAATCTTAGCATAATGTGAATAACTAAATATTTTAATACTAGTGAAACTTTTCTGTAGAGTTTTAAAAAATTAAATATCTAGTATTGTGCTTATTCAAACAAAAATCTTATATTTTTGTTTGTTAGAATTGAAGTGCAAACAACTACATTTTAATTGTAACATTTTTTCTTTCCCCATTTTATCTTTTTTATTATTTTGCCTTTTAGTTCATAAATATACATAGCTTCTTCTGGTAGCCATTTGAAAACAGAAGTGATGTTGGCAGATAAAAGAAATATTTGTCTTTTTGGATTCCATATAAATGATGAGATTTTTTTTCAGATAATTTACACATGCAAACAAGGGCAGAATAAAACCTGTTTATAATTGTGTATCTCATTTACCCAAAGAGTATGATTGTATGTGCAAATTAAACTATTGCACGCACATGCTAAATTAGGTATTTGTGACTGCAGTTACTTAATTTGCATGTACAGATTAAGTTAGCCCAATTAATCACTATGATACTCCAATTTTACACAATTGTGAATGCACTGATGGCAGTTGTTTTGCCACAAATGCTGGAATAATGTTACAGAAAGACGGGTCCAACCACTTGCGCACAAGTGAATCACATGCTCTTGGAAAAAAAAAAAAAAACTGACAAAATGCATTTTATAATGTGTCAGTTATCATCACTTCTGAGGATATGTTATTTATGAAAACCAGTTACAGCTATACAATATTTGATCAATTGCTATTAAGACCCCGACATCAAAACCATGCTTCTCACATCTGGCCCTTTTGTTTGGGCTAATTATGATGATGATCATGGATTCAACCTGTCTTAAATCTCAGATGTATGAAGTGGGCAGATTAAGGACATTTGTTCATAATTAAGATTCCTAAATGGAAATCTGGGAAATGCTTCTTGGAATATTTATAGTTTTGTTCCAGCAAAGCTTCTCGTTGTGCACACACTCTCCGTGAGATAAGTACTACGTTTCTTGCCAGTGTGGTCAGTTCCATACACTCCTTTCAAACCCAGTCTAATGTATGTTCTCTGCAAGAGCAAGGATGGGAGGAATTGAAATTAAAGACCAGTTCCGTAAAAACTACAGTATGTCACATAGAATGTTTTTGCTCCTTTGGGGACATGCTCTACGGATGCATGTCCTGATACATCCTTGCCTTCACTTGGCACTGAGGTTGCCAACTGGACGCCTCTCACTCCTGATGCCCAATTCCCACTCAGGGCTTTGAGACAGCCACTACTCATCTAAGCGTTTACAAATATATTTAGGCTAATTCTCACTATTGTCCCCCCCCATCTTTAATATCTGTAGCTGAAATCCAGAACTCTAAACATCTCTGATAACAAGATAACAAGAGGCATCGTAATTACTGAAGGTCCCTTGGCCAGCAGAAACTGATGTGATTGGGGACACTTTTCTTCCACCACAGATGACACAGCTCTGTTCTGATATATCTTTTTTTTGCTGATATACTTTGCTGACAGTCCTAGAGTCAGGAGAAGTAGATAAGAACTTTTAATGTAGAGACAGATGAAGCCTGGTGTGTTGGAATTTAAGCTGCTTCATGTGTAAGCAGGGCTCAGGTTGCCTGCTTGGTCTTTCATGCTCGCTTATGAACACAGAAGCTGGTGCTATAGGTGGCTCTTGGCTGGTTTGTTACTGCCCCTGGTGAGCAGGCAGGACTGCAGACAGACCTGGAAACCCATTTCTGTGGTGGACTAGACTGTTACCACCTTCAAATGTACAGCATGGAACCTTTGCTGTGAGTCTGTTCCCTGGAGCAGTGGGCACCCACTGCCCACCCACTGCGCCCTCCTCAGCTGGTGCAGACCATCGTGCCATGCTAAACCAAGCAGCCCACTCCCTCGGATAAAGCTGAGAGGGGAAAAAAGGCAGACAGGATTGCAGAGCACATGTGACCTGTATAGTGTATGTGGGTTTTTTATTTTTTTATTTTTTTTAAAGCAAAGCTGTTTACGACCTGGTTTTGTTCATTTTTGTTTTTTTTTTCCTGCATGGGAAATGTGGTTCTCCATTCTGTGACTTTGTTTCTCCAAGAGGATAAGGCGGGTAAGGGGACAGAAAAGGAGAGTTTCAGTTAAAACATGAAAAAGAAATATTTCTTCCAAAAAATAGGATTTTTAGTATGTCAACATTTAAATGTGAATTGTTCTGATCAAATATTTACTGCTATCGGGAGCTGTGTAGAACATTAATCTTAATTTGTTTTTCTTTTTCTCCAAAGCAATGATTCTAACATAGCTAGGAGATCTGTGTCTTTAAAAATAAATAATGTAGCAGAGCGGCATATTCTTTGGTACAGAAATGCTAGCCTGTGGCATCTTCTGCAACTACAAAGCAGTCTCGAGCGAACTTTCTTCGCTTTTTATTAATAATTCCCTAAATCAATGAAGAATCTTTAAAAGTTCCCCGTCACTTTGCTCCTGCACTCCTCACAGCTCCAGCTCTTGCTCATGCTGGCTCGTTCCCCGCCACATATTGTTCATTTGGACAAATCTTTGTGTGGAATTTTGGGAGCATAGGCTGCAACCCACTAATTCTATGTGCAAATACAAAGTGAGTTTTCTCTTTTATTTTTTTGGTCAGCCCAGGGCTTTAGGTTTTTTTTCCTGAAGGTGGCAGTGAAAGAAAAAAAATAACTCCCTTTGAAGATTTAGGAATTTTATTACAAAACAGATGGACAAGTACTGTATTTTACCCATTTCCCCTTGTGCCCATGAGCGCTGACAATGAAAACTACAGCTCCTATAAAGTGCTGATCAAATTGCAAAAGGTGGCCTTTCCCAGCAGCCTGGCACACTCTAGCATTACCCCAGCTTATAAATAAACGGATGGGCTGAGCCTCTTTGGCTTTTTTTTTTTTTTTTTCCTCTTAGTCCTTACCAAGATAATTGAGGATCATAATGGTGGGAAAGGACTGCAGTCATCATTCGCTGCCTGTCAGGTATCAGTACTCATCTTCGTGTCATCCGTCACCATTGAACCACTCTGTCATCTTTCCCCAGCCTTCAGCGCCGCTCCTTCTCATCGTGTTCATTATCTCCGGCTCCGACCCAGCCCCCTCCCCCAGCCCCTGTAAATGCATCTTTGTGCGACTCTCAGTCTTCTGATTATGAATCGATGATCATGTGGTGTAAGAGAGATAGATGGCTTTTAGTTCCATCTTGTCTTCTCTAATTGTAAAATATTAGTTACATTAGACTGTGTCTTTTGATTAATGGAACTTATTTGGAGTGGCCTCTCCCAGCCCTCCCCCTTCCAAAGTCCTCCACTGACTTTTGAGAATTGAGTGATTTCACTTAAAGCAGACAAATAGGCCCTTCAGCAAGGAGATAGCTGAGCTCTAATATTGTGGGCAAAGCAAGCTCACGGAGCCGGAGTTGTGTGTGTTTTTAAAGAAAGGCTTCAACTCTGCCTAGACAAATACAGACCATTTATTAACGTACGTACAGCCGTGCTATTTTGCAAATCCAGCAATTCTTATAAAGCTGCAAAACAGGACATAAGGCTGAATGCCTTCTGAATTGAATTAAATTAATCTTAGATAGGAATTAAGAGCATCCTCGCTTTCACTTTGAATGAAACAGGTCAGTCCAGAACTTTGATGTATTAATGCTAGCATAAAGTGTTATCTTAATACTCTCTTTTATACTTACAGGACATATCATCAGCCAAATGTCTCTTCCTTGTACATCTGACACTGCAAGACATTCGTCCTTTAATACAAAATTTATCTTATTTGGCACTATTTACCTAAACATGGTCTGTTGATAAAGTCCTTGCTGTACAAATGGAAAGGCAGTTGACTAAATCCCTTATTATAAATAATCACTGTCTATCTTTCAGTGTAAATTCAAGGACATGTTCACTTTCAAGCTATCAGTTCAATTAGAAAAGGTCTATTCACTGTCGATGTCTGTATCTCATGGAAATAGGAAAGCACAGTTAATAAACAAATCAAACTATTTTAAAAAATAGCAAAGTGGATTATGAATTCTGGAGCCCATTCTGATGGTGACACTGTCAGGACACATGCTATATAAAAATATCTCTAAACAGTGTTATCTAAATTTTTTATGCTACCTTCAGGATTTAAATCTGACCTTTCTGCCTTCTCCCCTCCCCAGTCTTTAACGTTATTTCAGAAGAAAATGCCTATAATGTATCTTCCATCTATTAAAATTTAAAGAATAGGTTTGAACATGTATAAAATGCTAGTTAAGCCTTATTCAATTTACTTCTTTCTATTAAAGAATAGGAAAACTGGCTTGAGGTTGTGAACAACTGTGTGTAAAATAACAGCTTGAGGTGGACGGCTGCCATAGAGCCGAGGAGCAGGAGTAGGGGTTCAAGGTCCTTCCTTTTCATGATTTTACTGTAATTGCTGGGGCACTTTTCTTTTTCCAAAAGGCTTTTACTTTGGTGGCCACGTGATTATAGAAAAATATCTTTCTGTTCTTTTTATAATAAAGGAATTCTCCAGCCATTTGTGTTACGGAAAATGCTTGAAAGCAGGAATCCAGAAAGCTGGAAAAAGTCCAGAAAGAAACAACATATTTTTAATTTATTTTTTTTTTAATATCTCACTCTATTAATCATGTCCTATGGAATTTAAAGGAGATTTTCCAGTGGCCTGTGTCTTGGTACCAAGAGGCTCAGATGGGAAGGGCTCTATAAGCAAGATCAACGCTGCTGTCTTCCATGCATGTGCAGCTCCAGTCCTGAGGTCATCTGAGATCAGAATTTGGCTCCTGATGGGTAGTTCCACACAGTATTTACCACCCTAGAAGGAGCGATTATATTTAATGGCAGAATTTCAGTTGACTTCTCTATATGCATTGAGTTGACCTTTAAGTTAAACCACAGGTTAATTCTTTTTAGTTGTCTCTTCAAGTACATTTATAGACCTCTCTGCTCTGATTAGCATAACGGTACGTAGAGAAAAATTACTGGGTCATATTATTTGCTGAAATCAGAGAAATTGCATGTCTTCTCCAGAAGGCAAAATATTTTGGCCCCTGTAACCACTGTATACATTAGTTTTGTTGCAAAATAATTTTGATTTATACACAGGGAAACTGAAGTGAGTATTAATTTGCTTGAAAGCCCAGAGCCTGCCACTGATTTCATATAAGTAAACTTTTTCTCTAGAAGACTGTAGAAGTTAGTAAAGCTTTCTCGGCATTGAGTGGCTTTCCTACAGGCAGAAGAGCTTGGAGCAAGGCTGGAATGTTTGCCTCTTGGCTACCTTACACGCTGTGATTGGCTTAAGTTCTTCAGAGATATGTAGGGAGCACTTTTACTCTAAACTTTAAAAAAAATACCCAAATACCTTAAATGAACACTGTGTACCACTCCTCATAGAAATCTTGGACTTCTTCAATTTTATTTTAAATAAAGTCTTTGGTAGTGCCTGCATACTGATTGCTGCAGTAGTTTTTGGAAGGGGATTTTGGCATCTTTTGTTTCTTTTGACATCTACGGGTTTTGCTTCCTGTTCCTCTTGTGCCCTTCACTGGGTGGCAATAAGACCAACCTCAGCTCTGGGTGTTGATTGTTGCTCTCCGTGCAACATGTGGAGCTTCCAGACAGCTCTGTGTGACTTCCAGTGATGCTAAAAATAGCACCGTCCCAATTAGCAGTGGCCCAGGGGTCTCCAGCTGCCTGGAGGCAGTGGCCAGGATGGTGCCACAGGGTCCCCACCACAGATGGTAGGCTGGTGGCCCCTCACCCAACCAGCTCTCTGTCCCTCTCACTCCCAGAGTGAACACCACATAAAATAGAAGCAAAAATAAATAGAAAAAGGAGCATAGATTCAAAATGAAACAACGTAATGTGCCAGCTTTTACCCCCAGGCAAATTTTCATGTCTCTTTTACAAATCTTTGTAAGTGAGGGCCAAACTATGAGGTCCCAGCTCAGAAACGACTTAGGCTGTGTATTGTGTAAGTGCATGTGCATTTCCACTCCAGTCTGTGGGAAGACTTACAGGCTTTGTAGCATGCATAACCTTCAGCAATTTGCTGAATCAGGGTCTAAATACTGAAATATTCTTTAATAGTGCTGGCTCCACTATGAAACTCTAGAAGACACATTTCCCTCTCAGTGTCTCTCCGTAAGACTCATCAATGATAATGGAGTTACATTAGGCACATCTAAAGTTAATTATACAGTTACCTCCCTCTTGGCCCCTATTTGTCAAAAAGAATATGATAAAAAAATCCTCTGTCTTGTAACATCTATTTTTATTTGAATTTTGATCTACTATGTAGGCAAAAGAATAAAGACCACAATGAGAAGACCTTGGGAAGGTGGGTCTGGATTTGTTAGCTGGGAGCCTGCGTGGAAAATGTTGTGTTAGGAAAGTCTGCAGAAAAAATGATATGGAAGCCAAAGCAAAAGATATATTTAGGGCAGGCTCTTCCTTTTTAAAATGAAGTAGGTGGCTTTTAGGGATGCTGATTTATTTTGTAGTGTGGGTTTAGAGGCATGCTTCAACTGGAAAAAAACAAATGCTAATGTTCACTAAAAACTCAGGAATTAATAATGTAGCATTGACATTGAATTAAACAGTAGATCTAGAAATTCTGCAATTCAA
>VXBA01004393.1:1982881-1992881 GCA_013399895.1 Serilophus lunatus | reverse complement strand
TAAAAGGAGAAAAATTCTGTGCTAAGTGTCTGGAGCTGAGTAATCTTGCTGTTTTATCAGCTTTGCAAGAAATGGAAAATGTTTATTTTCCTAGGATTTGCAAGTCCCTGTTATACCAGTGAGTCTGCCAGTGATTTCACTTGCCATTTCCTAATTCACTTGTACTTAGTGTACTGCAGATGGCTGGCAAGTTCCTCACTCTACCTCCAAATAATTGTCATTTCCATGCTCTATAGAACAAAGGTAGCAAATGTTAACTTAGTGATGTTTTCTACAATTTTGTGAGTGATTAGTTCAGTAAGTTAAAAGCAAATCTGTGAAAGACAACAGTAGAATTTCTCTCTATCAGGAGTGTGCAGGTGACCAGTAGCCTCTGTGACAGACTAATCTGCATTTGGCTGTTTTACAAAGCAGAGTTGATTTTGTTTTGTTTTGTTTTTAATTCTTTTGCTTTCATAGGAAACTTCAGTGTTTGACAATTAGTGATTGTAACCTTTTGAGAGAGGAATTGAACAGTTACTTTAAGTGGAATTTTTATTTTAGGGGAATATGTGCAATTAATGTAATATTTTAATAACGTGTTAAAGTGTAACATCAACTTTTGCTTCTCACTGTCATCACTCAACCCTTTAGTGTACTCATCAGCAAGTTGAAATACCTATTTGGAAACACTAAACGCTGTATAATACACTAAATTAATAGCAGATTCCACCTCTGATTCCATTTCATACAAGCCAGGTAGGTATCTGAGAGTTTAACTCTGATGGTTGAAGGGTTTTTTTGTTAAAGTAAAAATCCTTGATACAAATTAGTTCTAGATTAGGTCTTTTTATTCTCCAGATCTTCTACAGCCAAGGATAGTTCAGTTAATTGCCACCATGCTGTTGCAGGTGCCTGTAGACTGAATGTCCATCTTGGCCAAACACCAGATCCGCAGTGCCACAGCCTTTGGGATGGATACAGGCCTCAGGATGGTTTTTTATTAAACATCCTTAATGCATTTATTTAGGATCAGGCTTGTGGCCAACTTTTGCCATGATCTGGGTCTTCACCCCAAACTTATCCTCCCCTAATTAAGATCGTTTCAGTAGCTCACAAGAAGAGAAAGGCTGTTCCAGATGGTAGTGCATGTGTTTGGACCTGAGCTGCCCCTGGAAGTGTCTGCTCAATATTAGTGAGGGGAGATTCAAGTAACTAGTCTGGTGCCACTTAGCATAAAAAATTAATCTGATTACCTCTTAGGACTATTTCCAGGATTGAGCCTGGAAACGAAGGAATTAAATTGAATGGGGGTGATCGGGGGGCTGTCCTAACTTTAGGTGTCCTATGGCAAATGTGTAACCTAGAGCCTTAGCTTTTGTAGATGAAAATGTTCCCAGGCCTTCATAAAATCCAGATACTTCTGCATTTTTTTTCTTGTATACACTTCCACAGAAAATCATCGAAAAAGCCTCAGACAAGGCCTTTTGGCTTTATGGCTTTTCCTGGTCAACAGGAAATAGAGTTTTTAAAATTTAATATTGGGGTTTTTTTGTAATCCAATAAACATATAAACTTCACTGAATATTGAAATTTTCCCAGAAGATCATCTTGGTTGGTCTTGGACCTGTGTGTAAATAAACATATACTTTTCAGTTGTTTTATAAAAACTTTTATTACGTATATGAACCTGATTGGGTGTACTTTAATCTGTCTGGTATTTTGGGAGTTTAGTAGAATTCGTATTTTGAGACCAATAAAGTAGAATGGCTCAATCAGAGCCATTATTGTCTATTGGACAAATATATTTATTCAGCATTTTCCCATCCATACTGTTATGCTCCAGATCCGAATGGCTGCTTTAGAGCCATTCTGCTCTCCTGGGTAATGCATACAGTACTTGGGATGTTTGCCGTGTATAGTAAGTGTATTTATGAAAATTTATACATTAAAAAAAAGGAAATCACACTAGCCAAGATTTAAATGAAAGTAGTTTTCCCTTTGCAAATGCTTGTTATTATGCTATAATATACTTTAAAGTGGCAGTGCTTACCAAGATGCCTGAGAACTGGAGGCTGTGGTCTGAGAAAGCCGTGAGTTCAGCCCAGTAGTCACTGCCAGAGAGCTGGAGGCAATCAAAAAGTCTCTTTTCCTACATAGAAAGCAAAGAGCCATCATTGCCTGCTGTTACTTTTTGAGGCATCACGCACTTCGTCTGTTTAAAGATGATTGTATATCAAACACAAGCTTGTGTGGGAAAAAAGGATTTAAAGCAGCTCTTCCTGGGGAGGTCCAGGCTCAATGAGGGTTTGAATGTGGGTTGCAGGATTTGCTCTGCAGCAGATGTGTGATTACATGGACCATTCCACCAGGAGTGTTATGGGACTGAGTATCTCAGTGCAGCAGGCAGTGGCCATCCATCCTAAGCCACTGCAAGTGGTCCTGCAAGAGTGCCTGGTCCTGGCTGGAGGCGGCTCTGGCCATCTGGGATTGCTAGATCAGCCCAGGAGGCCAAGTCCAGCTCTTCAGTTGTCCAACATCCCAACTAAAGGGATTTGTTTCTGGGAAATTCAAGCCTTCAAGGCGTTTCAAATCTCTCTTTGCAAGGGAATAATTTGTTTTAAAGAGGTAATTGCTGTTATTTTTGATTTGCACCAAAAGAATATTCTTAAATCAGGCAAAGAAATCTGAAATGAGTTTGCCGTATTGCATCTCAGTAAGTGCTATAGCCATTGGCCATCTAAGGAAAAACATTCTGTCAGATAATCATGGCCATTTTTGCATTTTAAGGGAACAAATGTCATATCTAAGAAACACATTTTATTCAGGGCTTAATTATAATTTATAGTACATTGCACAGCATTTGTTTTCTGTTCATCATGTTATTGCTCTTCTGCCTTTTTCCTAAATTTATGCATTAAATCGTGTGTCTGTGTGTCTGTATGTGTGTATCTTGTGTATATATGTACACATATGCAATATAATAAAAAGTGGTGTAGTGGGGACAACAGACGGCTTGTGTGTGATGTATTATTGGCATTTTTCTTTCAAATTACCGTTTTCTTGCTGCTTTGGGAGAAAGCCATGATTTTGCTGTGATTAGTACACTTTTAACAATCTGGAATAAATTCCTGATCTTATTCATGTGACTAGCTCAATGCCCATTTTTACATTTTAGTGCAAACCCCTACATATGTGCCTGTAATACCACAAAAATAAAATGTTTCTTTGTGGAAATTTTATAGAATTTGGATGCTGATCAAATATTTTTAGAAGTGGAGAATTAATGCTGCTTGACCATGTAAATGATTATTTTAATGAAAAAGACTTTAGTATTCATCATTTTTTCTCTCTTTCTCATTTGTGTATTCCTTTGTGCTAATCTTAAATAATGGATCTATATCAAAGTTAATAAATTAGTAACTATTAGCAGTGTTTGGATTACAGTAAGTAACCCAACGGCACTCCATCGACATTGACTTTTTATGTGTTCCAATAATACATTTTGAGTTTTAAAGATTAGACAAAGCAAAATAGGGTTTGGCATGCATTTCAATCTTTAACAACTCTTGGGCAATGGCTTTGTTTAAATCCAAGGCCCCTGCTGTAGATAAATTTTCATTTAAATGGTTTTAAGCTCCAGACTAAGATCCATGTCTTTCTCAAAACCTACAATTTCTGACTGCTCAGCTGATGCACCATGTTGGGCTGCATCAGTCATGCCATGTTATGAAACCTAACACGATGTGACTGATCCAGGCTGACATGAAGTGTCACAAAGCAACATATCAGATCACAAACTTGAAATAAAAGAAAACAAACTTTACTTTTTTTTTTTTTCTCAAAGCCTAAATTAATGAAGCAGCATATATTTTTAAAAAGGTGAACTAGTTTCAGACTTTGAGGGATTTTTCTTAACATGGGCCCTGCAGAAAACTTTTCCATCCTGACCAGAATCTACCTCCCGTCCACACTCCTTGTTCTCCCCAGGGTTCACTCAAAACTAGAGAAGATGCTGAGCCTGGGTCACCACAGCACTGCTGCCCTTGCTGGGTCTGATCCCGGGAGGTTTAGATCACTTTCAGAGGAGTGGCTCTAGCAGGTGCTGGAGTTAATCACCCTTGGTGGGGAAATCCATACATTCTAAAAATGTTCTTTGAGTCCAGCCATCACTGTTGTCATTTTAGCTACTTTGATTATTATTTTCTGCTGTTCCATTTCCTTAGACTGTCAGCTTCCATCCAGAGGATTACAAAGTCTCTTCATGTGCTCAGTTGCAGACTTGATAGAACATTGCTCCACTACAGGATTATTTAATTTGCAAACAATATATTGTCCTCTAGCCTTACTTTTTTGACAGAGAAAGATGCAAACCATAGTTTGCTCCCTGGTTCATCCACCTTTTGTATAGTTCTCCTTACTACAAATGCAAGGCATTGCACATCATCTCCTAAACATCTTTCTTTTTCTTTTTCTTTTTTTTTTTTTTTTTTTTACTGAAGGGCTTTCATATAATTTTATTGGGAGATATATAGTGGGTAAAATATATATGAACTATAGCTTGCTAAGAAAGAACCTACCAACCACTGCTAGATGAAACATTATAAATTTATTGCCAACTTATCTGGGAAGGATTATTTTAAGAGCCTGCTGCCCACAACAAGTTTTTGAGCTAAAATTAATGAATGGGATACCTAAGAGAAATGGGACTTTTCCTTTACCCCTTAGTTACAAGCAAATTGCAGATATTGTTATCTTTGCAAGCAGCAATAATCTCTACTTTTTGTACTACTTCTGCTGTAAACAATGTACTGCTTGCTTTCCTATGACCCTCACTCTGTATACATATTTATATATTATTCATATCGGATTAAAAATGAATGTGCTCTTTACCACAGTTGTACTGCATAGTGACAATACAAATTAACTTATTGTGTACTTACTTTTTACAAGACACTGATGTGAAATTTTGATGGCCTAAAAAAGTAAGTCTTGGAGGACGCAATGCAGAACTGAATCCTTGTAGGTGCACTTTGTATTGTCTGATTTATTGAAGTGCGTTGAATTAATAAATGACATTCCCTGTATGGAATTGCATAGGTTGGAACTTGGTTCGGTGGTGGGCAGAAGGAGTTTGCTTTTAGGCTGGTGCATGTGAGGTGATTATCTCCAGCCGTGCTTTGTGTATCCCTTGTTTAGAATTTGTTCTTTGCAGGAAAGAATTAGGATGGCCATTTATTAACAGCTACTTGTGGGAAAAGCTTTAAGAGCTGGTTGGTGAGATCATAGAATGGCCTCCTCTGCACTTGCTCCAACAGGTTGATGTCCTCCCTGCAGAGCAGAAGGGCAGAATCACCTCCCTCGTCGTGCTCCCCACGTTGCTTTTGATGCAGCCCAGCCTATGGTTGGTTCTCACACTGCTGGTTAATGGTACCAGGAACTGTCCGCTGTATTCCCATGCTAAACGATGCCTGAGGGGTTCAGAGGGTGGCCAGTGGGCCAGTTGTGCCTACCTGGTCCTCACAGACAGAGCCAACTCACTCTCTGCTCCATGCACACTGCTCTGTGTGCTTATCAGAGACCCCGTGTCACCGTCAGTACATCCACTCTCTGGCCGTTCCAGCACACAGGAAGGACAAAATAAACAGGGTGTCTTTTTGCTTTTTCCATATCATCTATAAACCAGATTGGATAAGGCTGGAGGGCAAGTTGTGCCATTTCTCACAACTTAGCAGTCTCTGTTCTTAGCAAGGGAACTGGTTGTCAGATGGTCAAATGAAACACAGGAAATATTGGAGAGGAGCTGGTGCTGCTAGTATAGTCTCATATCTTAGTGGATGTGACAGTGGGAGACTTTTATCCTTTGGAGAAAGGGAAAGTCACTTCAATTCTTCAGGACCAAGCCTCTTTCCCCTTTACTGAGCATTTCTTTACTTTGGTCAAGTCATTTTGGCACCTCCCCAAGCGGAGTGTGCAATAGACCCCTTAACTACCCAGCCAAAGGTGTTAGACTCAAGAGGGAGAAAAAGAAGAAAATAATCTAGAACCCATCTGTAAATTCGGGTGACTTTAGCCATCTTTGACAAAAAATTAGGGAGATATAATGGTTTTCTTCCTTTTTTTTTCCCCCCCCTGAATTTTCAAACATCCCTACATTTGCTGAAACAATGAAAACTACACTTTCTCTGGACCTTATTCATTCCCAGACAGTTTGGAGAGTGCTTCCAGTTTTGAAAATTTTTTAAGCATATTTCTGCTCCTGTATTGATTTTAGGACTGACTCTAGGAGGCACTAGGGATACCTTCAATCTCTTCTTTGCCCATTTCCTCATATCTTCCAGCTGAAAATTTTCTATAAAAGCCTAATCCGATTTATATAACATTTTCTATGTAGGTTTCTTCCATTGCTATTGCTATGAAATTTTCCACTGAAATTTGACTTTGTAATGATTAGCAGCCTACAGGCTTAATTTCTTTTTCCTTATGAAGTTGTTGAGGAAAATGTCTTTCTTTATCCTAGGAGAGAACTAGAAGACTGACCAATACCCCATCTCAAGATATAGGCATAAACGCGCATGTTTGAGGTTTTGCAGGGTGGTCTCACAGAAGTTCTCAGCTTATAAAAGCAAAAGGTGGCAGAGAACTTCCTGTCCTTGAGAATGGAAATAAGCTTGTGCTCCTGTGGCAAGGTCTTAGGAAACTGGGTGTCTTTCTTCTGGGTAGCAAGCGGTATGTTTTGAGGGACTCAGACTTCAGGCAGTGATTTTGATGTTGCAGTAAAAAGGGCAGGTTATTTGAGCCACACAGAGAACTACTGCTGGCTTAGGTGAATTTACTGTGCTAGAGATAGATGCTCATGCTTGTGTGCCAGCTACTACCCAGGCTCCCATTTCTTCTGGGAGGTCTATGGTAACATTCCCACTCTGGTACACGTAACATTGGACCACTGCACAAGAGGTGTCTATTTGTTTGTCTGTTAAATTTCCACTTAAATTCCAGAGGAGAGGGTCCAGCCCTTTCCCCTTTAGTGGGAAGCATAATCCTCCTCCTCTTCTGCCCCAGCATCTGTTTTATGCCTGCTGAGTAGTACCACTGCAGCAAGAGAAAATGTGCTCTTCAAATGTGGAGATGGGGTATTGTTTTTCACTTATCCTTGCTTTATGTAGATGGTCTGGCACATTTATTTATTCATTTATTTGAGCAAATTAAAGCAAGCTAAGCGCATTTGACCTCAGATGGTCCTGGTTTAAGTTAATTTGAGAGACAAAGCTCATAAAGTTCCAGTAAAACACATCAACAACTTCCCAGCATAGGTTGAAATGTGATTGTTGAAACATAACCTCCAAAACCAGATACAGCATGGAGATTCAAAGTCACAATAATCAGAAAAATATAGAAGAGTATATTGATGGCCTTACTGAGAAGTGGTATCTTTCACTCAAGCCTTTGTTACGCAGTCGATTGCTGTTTTACCCACAAAAAGTGCATCTATCAGATTTTGTGCATTAACATTCCTTTGCTAATCTAGCTTGGACATTTTATTTTAAAGCCAATGATAACCTTGGGCCCCGGTCCAGCGAACACTTACATGCTTGCGTATCTTTACTCACAGGAGTAATCTCACTGGAATAAATGTTTGCAGGTTTGAGACCTTGGCTATCTCAATCCATTATTTCTTTCCATTAAAAAGTAATCTATGCGATTGAAATAAAACATACAATTCTTTACTCAGAAACCCACCCAAAGACAAAGTATGTTTATTAGACTAAGGGTCTGCACATTGTCATCTTTGAATTGCACTTCAATAAAAAAGATAATTAACAAATGTAAAAGGAGACAGTTACGTACACACCGTATTTACAAAGGGTTTAGTTTGAATTGTGGGTTGACGGATTTACAGCTGGGTCTGAGGAGAGAGATGGAATAGCTGCACTGCTCTTGAAAATCCAGCGCAGAGAATCTTTAAAATGTAGTTTCTGTAAGGATGTATCATGTAAAGACCACAGATTTCTTTTTCTGGCTGAGGCCATGCAGCCTCTCAGTGGGAGGAGTATCTGCTGGGAGGCTTCTGCATGTCCAGTTTGTCCAGGCTGTGCAGTGGTGGGTTCACAAACAGAAACCAAAAACTAACCAGGCTCTTGTCTGTTGTGCAGGTCACCGGCCTTTCCAGTGCAGATATTGCCCATACAGTGCCTCTCAGAAGGGAAATTTGAAGACCCACGTTCTCTGTGTCCATCGCATGCCTTTTGACAACAGCCAATATCCAGACCGCAGGTTCAAGCGCTCCAGAGTTGACTCCGAAGCTTCTGGAAATTTGGAGGAACCTGCACCTGTCAAACCAGGGAGCTCAGCAGAGCTAACAGAGGAGGGCAGCAAGGCCCAGGAGTGATGCTGCTCAGTGGATCCCTCTCTTTTTGCAGTAGCCTTTTACACCGGGTTTAGATTAGTGTTTGGGTGAGGGCTGGCTTAAAAGCCTTCCAAGTGAAGGGATGGCGTGCAAGTTCCCAGAAGTGTACAAGATGCTGAAAACATTCAAATATATGTATATGTACATGTAGACATGCATATATATATATATATACATACATATTTACAGACACACAGAGCTATTCAGTCACACATACATTGAATATATATCTACATACACACACACTACACACATTCCATATATATGTGTGTGTGTGTAAATATATATATATATTACACACAAAAAATAAATTTTCAGCCCTTGAAAATGGCTGCTAAACAGTTACCTGGCAACAAGTACTTCCAAACAATATAGGTGGGATAATCAAGTGATTTAGAAATGTTAGGAGGTCGTTAGTTATTTAAAAAGCAGGGCAATTTCAAACTTTAAAGTGGTCTTTGTCCAAAAATAATGCTCTTAACAGAAAAATGATACCCTCTAAACGATTTAGTGTTGCCTTGAAGATTGAGAGGCTGTGTTTTCATTGTTGAAAACACCTTTATAATATGACACCAGCTGCTGTCATTTGCCTAGCATAGTAATGAGATGTCTTGGTAGACTGCCATGGTGCCAGTCTGACTGGAGCTGTCATTGCAGAGAAAATCAATTCAAGTGGTGTTGCAACTGCAGTGTAGGAGAAACCTAAGACGGCCCATAAGCTGGGGTCAGTACTGACCTATATTGAAAAGTATTGTAATATTACATTTTCTTTTTTTTTTTTTTTAATATACAGCCAAATGAATCATTGGTTAGAAAAAATTTTCAGCCTGATGTGTGATTGCAGATTTGAAAAGTAATTCCATTTTTTGTAATCATCTTGCAGTATTGAGGGAAATGCTTTTATTCTTTTTTTTCCTTGTTGATGAAGAAGTAAGTTGCTATGAATTTCTAAACACAATATATAGAAACACAATATATAGAAATATTGTTTAGTCAGCCTTATCTATAGAAGGTGCTGGTGAGAAACAGAATTTTATTACATAGGAAATTGGTAATATTTTTTCTTCTGTCCTTTATTTTTTTTCAAACTTCCTTTTAATTCCTTTTTTTTCTCTTTTTACACTTGAATGAAGGATTCCCCAGTCATGGTTAATTTTCATGTATTAGTTTTTGTAAGTGTTACAGACATAGTGCAGAAGTTTCTTCTGGAGCAAGCCCTTATAAAGCAGCTTGACCTAAAATAATGAAACCAAACTTTCTGCTCTTTGTCTCTAATGAAGAAAAGTGTTTTAGATGATATTTCTTTGGTTTTGTAAAACAAATCTGTTCTATATTTTTGCAGATTTTAGCTTTTTTACTGATTGGATGCTCCAAATTTAGTAAGGTCTTTGCCACATAGGAAGTTTTTGAGAGACTATAACAAACCACATACTTAAAAAAAGTAAGAAAAATAATTAAAGGTTTATTCTGAAATCCCCTGAATGGCATAAAATTTTATCCCTGTAATGTACTTCCTTTGATAGAAGCAAAATTGGTGCTGTTTATTGTGACGGTAGAGAAGTATTAACTTCTTCTAAAACAAAATCATCCAGACTTAAAAAAAAAAAAAAAAAA
>VXBA01004393.1:1876785-1981785 GCA_013399895.1 Serilophus lunatus | reverse complement strand
ACTTTATTCTGGTATAGAAGTATTAAAGTTGTTTTTTCAGCAATGACTGTTTTCTTTCTGCTGTTAGAATAAAAATGTCTTTGAAGCAGTACAGTTTTATCCAGTGTTTTACGCAATAAAACCTCTACCTCTGAAAAAAAAAGAGTTTTCCTACTCGCTTATGTTTATTAGGAACAGTTAAAACATTATTTTCTTCAGCTTTGTCAGATTGAAAAAGAGAAAAAAATAATGCCGGTAAATTCACAGTTGTTAGGCAGTTACTGGAGTGTATTATGCTGGGTGTGTGTGCTCAGTCCACTTATTAATCTGAACAAATCTATATACAGTATATACATATATATATTATATATATTGTGCTTAATTAAAAGACTGTGGAAATCTGTTTTAGCATGTAGTAATAATTGTTTTATATACTACTACTTATGTACTATAGAAAAAGTCTTGGGGTCTATTAAGCTTTGATTTGAAAGTGTTTGAAGTGTGTATCATACACCTATGATGTATAAAGTCATGTTTTCACATTAAAAAAGATTGTTTGTATAGATCATATATTTGGCTTTAGAAAATTGTGAGGTTTATTGTTATGGTGCATGTTTAAAAAGCTGCCCACACTTCGAAGAATGTGCAAGTATAAGAGCCCTCCCATTCTCCTGGGTGAATCTTTATTCTTCCCCTTTAAGGTTTTATCTGCACATTTGAAAGCAAATAAATTAAAGTATTTTTTCAGTTCTTAGAAAAATAAGGGTGATAACCATCAAAAAAAGGTGCACGGAATCTGAGAAACTACAGCCATTATGGGGAGGAGAGAGGAACAACATGGTCTTGCTTGGAAAAAAGCTGAGAGGGCAAACATGTTTAGAAAAGAGAAATTTTAACATTAAATAAAACCAGTCATACCCACAATAACAAATTTTTATTTTAGCATTAATTCTTCAGTACAAAAAGGTACAAAAATTGTCAGAACACTTAAGAATTAAAGCATAGCATCATAGAAGATCAGTCATTCAGTGACTGAAAGTTGCAGCAAGGAGTTGCTGTTAACAGTGATCTGGCAAAGTGCATGTGTGGCCATGGGAATTGTGGAGCTGGTGCCAAATTCCCTTGTGTATGGGCAAATGCCACAGGTCTCTTGATCCATAAAGAGCAAAATCTGCAATGCATCAAATTTTAATCAAAATACAAGAAGTTAATGAAAATTTATTTTGTGTCACACCCTCTCTTGGGTGGAGCCACCTTTCTTAGGCACAAAATGGTAGCATGTAAAAACACGGCTTGAAGATGGATGAGCTCCGGGCTCAGAGCTGAAGTCTGGCCTCACAACAGGATTATTGTCCTTTCAGGTAATCGTTGCTCCCTGGATCCAGGGAAAAACATCAAAAAACATCTCATTGCACTTCCCTGGAAATTCTAATAAACACAGTCTCCTTTATGGTCCTGAATTTCTGTGGGGAACAGTGTATTAAACGGTACATATATCCTCTAGGAAACTCTACAAATAACCACCAGTGGACAGGTACCACAAAGTGTGGTGTTGCATCACCTGCCAAGGCAGTTCGTGGGGAAGGTGTAAAAGAGGAAGGTGGTTGTCTCACTGAAATCTATGGAGATTTTTGTTTCCTTCAGCTGATGGGCAGCAGATGGTGGGTGTCTTGACAAGACTCTTCCCACCTAGCATCAGAAGGCTGCTCTCAGCTCTAAGATAATGCTTCTTGTTGAAACTTTTATAAGTACTATAAGCCCTCTGTCTATTGTAATTTGGGAATTGAATATTTCCCCTATCTGTTTAACATCTGCATTGTAACAGTACATTTTAAAACCCTCACCTTGTGTATTGTAAGCATGTTCCCAGTGAAATTATTCTTAACTGTTGTGATTTTCATTTCTGGATATCACTGCTTGGCATGATTCAACACAGTGGAAGTATGTTTCCGCTGGGAAGCCTGAGGAGAGGGAGGAGGGTGAGTAAAGCTGTGGTGTAATGTCATATCAAAAATGTCACCCAGCTGAGTGTTATAGGGGCTGTGAGAAGTTACACGGCTCCTCACCTGTTGGTGTTGTTCAGGGTATCGTTTGGGGTCTTTCTGTTGTGGTATTTTTTTTTTTTAACCAAAGGTTCTCAGTGAACAGGGAAATCACAGGAAAAGAGGAAGAAGAAAATTTAAATGATCCCAGAGTGAACTGTTTTGCTGTTAATACAGAAATACAGAGCAAGACACATTTAATGGGCTCTATTTTTTATTATACTATGCTGAATAATTAAGTTTGAGGCTAAGTGTCACATAGATTTATCTTTTAATTAAAAAAGCATGGTTCACGCGTATTTGAGTGGTAGTCCAAATAAATGCAATATAGAAATTTATGTTTGTTTATCTAGGTGTTAATTACCTAGAGATTGTTCTGGATTACTTCTTTTTATAAAGTGTCATAGGCTCATGTCACAAGTAATAAAGCTTAACAGTGGAACCTTATCAATTTGCTAACTATAATGCTAGTGTGACCTGGAGGAAAGGGGGGAAAAAAACCCAACTTTGGATAATGTTCTCTGTGTGCACCACATTCAACACATAAAAACCATGCAATGAACAAAGCAATCATTTTTAAAACGTTCTCATAAGTAAAAGTACAAATATATCTTCAGTGTTTTACAGCCTTTCATACATGTAATTATTTATATAACACACTGTTATTTATGCCCGTGTACTGCATGTTGTGCAAAGACAGACATGATAAGCAACAAAACATAGTTTACCTGGTGGGCAAGCTATTCATTTAATGTACGAAGTAGCACTTACAAAGACTGAACACCATATTTAAAGCGAGATGCAGCAGATGTAATTTTCTTAATATTTTAAAGGTTTTACAGCATTGCTAGCAACCAAGATGACTGAAAAAGCAAACTGAAGGCTAAAGATAAAAGATCATACATTTCAGTGGTGCAAACAGAGGGAAAAATTTTGTACAGATGCAAATTGTTCATCAAATTCTCTGTCTGTCTGTTTTTTCCATGTTTATGACCAGAATTTATATTACTGCTCCACCAAGCCATGTGGAAGGATGCTAAGAACAGGTGGAGAAGCCACACACACACAAGCTGAAGGGCTCTCCACTGCTACTGTAAATCAAATGCCACCAACTGTATCACCCCAGGGGAGGATCTGCCCCCAGGTCTTGAAAGACTAAGAAATATCTATAGTATTTTTCTCATAGGTGCAAACACCCCTCTCTTTGGGGTTATTAATGTTTTCCTGCAGTTCTGATGATTTAAAACAATACCAGGTTTCTATGGCCCTGTGTTGTGCAACAGAACGTTTACCTTCTGACATTGCAAAGAAATCCATGAAATCACCATGTTCTGTCATTAAGTCTTACTCGATGTACAGATTAACAAAATATGAAGAAGGCTGGAAACAAGGGTTTCTTCTACTTATTACGCATCAATTATTTGCACAGACATCGATACTGCATGCTTTGTCTCGTGCAAACAGTAGTAGTAGGTAAGTTACGTTGCAATAAATGAGAATGAAGGCAAATTGGTCTTTAAAAGAAGCTGCTCAAGGTGGGATTCTGTGCGGCAACTGAAATGTTTTAAAGGACTGAAACTGATACATGCATTTTTATATATATATATATATAAAATAATAACAACTCTGTATATGCACAAACATATACACCTTGTGGTTTTTCTTTTAACAGGATTTAACCCCTTCACTCATTAATTAGTGTCCTGATGTTTTAGAATATCAACACCATAGAGAGGCCAGTAGAGGACATCTATAATTTCTGACCTTCGGTGAGTTTCTGAGGAGCCTAAATATGGACAAAGGGGCTGAAAATCTGAGCTATGGGATGTGATGAATCACTGTAGCTCCTGAAATTTGAGCTGTGTAAAGTTGAACTAATTTAATGGTGAATCAGGACTATTATTCGTGAAGCTAGAGGTAAAATCCACCTTCTCTTTTAGAGAGAGAATTTGTGGAGAAAACATGTCCTTCAGTTGTGTGAGATATTGCAACACAGAATATGTGATTTCTCCTTAGGTTGTACCACTGTCTTACTTATTATTTTTAAGATTTTATATTTAGGGGATTGTTTTCTCAATTTTTTTGTTTTAAAGAATTTGATGCACGAATGAGTGAAAAACACAGAGTAATAAAGAAAAATGGAGCTATTAATTCCAACAGAGAAAATCTCTCTTTTGTTAAAACTCTCTCACAGAATATCTGTGACTGTGGTACATCCATCTTCACTAGGGAATCATTTGTGCTGGTCCTTACTGTGCTGTGGGTAGAACAGCAGCAACACCCAGTGCAATCTGAGCAGCATTCAGTGAGGGGCTGCTCCCAGAGAAGGCGACTCACATTTTTCTGTAAAGAAATGTCTGTAAAAAATGAATGTAACTCCAATGCTGCTGATGTCCGATAAGTATTTTCGTTGCTTTTCCAAAGTATTTTCCCTATGGAGCAATGTGTTCATATCTTTAGGCCAATTGCCATCTGAGTGTCTCCTCTCAAGCTGTATTGGCATCACCAAATCTACCTTGCCTACGAACTGTGGAAAAGGTTTATTTTCATTTAGCTTTGAAAAACTGGAAGGCTTGTTAATGTCTTCCAAAGCCGTTGATCCACCCCACGCTTCCAGTGACCTAAACCCTCCAAATTCTATTGATTTTAGGAGAAACACCTTGTCCAATGTTCAGAAAGAGTAGAACCACTGTCTGAATGTCCTGTCGGTGCTCAGTGGGATTTGCTTTAATGGAAACACTGTCACCTTCTCACAGCCTCATGGCCATGTCCAGTGCACTGCAGGGAGTTCAGTAATCACCTGAGGAAGAGACAGTTGAGCAGCTTCATGAATTTGCAATTAAATCATAAATGCTTAAACTAATGCAAAAAAATTGAGTGATCCCATCAATATTTCTGTTTGATGGAAATGGGAGAAGTTGGAGAGGCTGCCTTATGTTTTGGCTTCCTCTTGGGAGGGAGAATATGTGAAGGTGTGCCTTGCCCTAGTGAATCCATGAAACTCCTAGTGCTTGTTTAGGAGTTGAGAGATGCTGATCTACTGCCCATGCTGGCCAGTCCCACCTAGCGCTGTCACATAGCCCTTTAAGTCAAGATGTGACAGCAAGTGCCCAAACACAGTCAGTGTAAGGAAACGTGATGCGATTCACTTAACCCAAATTGGAGAACAGTGTCTCCACAGAACACTAAGCCCTCATTTCTTCCATTTCAGACCATTGCTAATCTCTAGCTAACATCAAAAGCACTAAGGCTAGGAGGCAGTGATTCTCACTCCGGTGAGAATGTAAAAGGAGCAAATGTGGGACAGTATTTGACTCAGAGATGAAAATCAGACCTCATTAAATCTTTATTTACTTTTCACACTGAAAATTCTGTTTCACTTCTATGCTTCAGAAACTTCTATTTCAAAGAAGTACTGCACTAAATGAGGGATAACTGAGTAAATTCTACACATAAGCATATGCTTTAGTCTCATATGGTGACCATGCCCTCAACCCCCAGCACTCTCAGACCAGGTAGACATCAGCCAGCTCTTTTTTACAGCCAAGGAGCACATACTGTTTCCATTTTATCAGGAAAAATAAATATAGAATGCAGCACATATTATTCTAACTACTGACTTTTTCTCTTTGGTCAAATAACTTCTTCCAAACCACAAGGGTGGAACTAAGAGATGAAGCACTGATGAACCACTCAAAGTGCCAAAGACCTGGCACCACTTTCGGACAAAGCTTCAGGTTTGTTTTCCTAAGGAGATGGCAAACTGCCAGGCATGGAGAGAGGAGTCAGGACAGCGTTTCTGCAGGTGAGGGGAAGGTTTTGCTGGCCCAGTTGGGACTGCTGGTGTGTCCCTATTTCTCCCCTGCCATGGGCAGGAGCATTGTTGACTCACAACACAATGACCCGGGCAAGGGACTGACGTGCCCCTTCCTGCCTCATGCCCCCAACAGCGAACCGAGCCCCACACTTGCGTGGCACTATACTGAGTTGTGTCAAGGAGGCAGGAGGCTATAAGACAGGAGAAGAAATGGAAAAAGAAGAGAAAAGGAGCCATCATCTTTTTCTTTCTTCCTGTAGTGATGTAATCCCTAATTTTCACAAATGGGGAAAAACAGTCTCAGCACCTGTCTAAGTATTTGAATTTACCACCAGGTTTCCTCTCTGCATTAAAAAATAGGCAAAATATCCAACAAATCCAACCCATAGTAAATTCAAATACTGAATTGTAATGTTTGCTTGGTTGCTATTTCTTAGTAGCAACCAACGTGTTAATCACTAGTATATAATTAGATGTCATTTTGGAGCAATTCAAAATCAAACAAAATCTCAACATGCTCTGAACATGTTGTGAAAGTTTACATTACAATTAATTTATGATTACCCAAATGTGCATCTAGTGATCTTAAGTCTTCCTTCATACACTACAAAGAAAAAAGACAACTTCTGTTTCCACACACCTTAATGCCAGAAGGCCCCCAGAAAAAAAGGCTCTCCTTTAAATAAATGTATTATTTAAATTCTGTTTAAATAGCTGGGCGTGAGATGCAGAAATGAGATTAATTTGATAAAGTAGCCCCTGTGTATACTTGGGCCTGTCTCTCTTCCTTGTTTGTTGGCTTGTTTTTTCCTGTAAACATTTGTTTTGTCTTTGCTGTCTCTCAGCAGATAGAAAATTAAGGGAAACCACTATTACTTGATTTCTCACCAACTCACAAGAGCCATGACTTAATTTCAGCATGTTTTACTGAAGGTAAAAAGAAGTACAAAGCCTTTTGGCCTGACAGTGAGCCAGTGCCATGAACTGCTGAGCATTCCCAGTCCTGTCAAAAATCAAAGGAACAAAGATGGCTGGCAAGTCATGGGAAATACTGGGTGCATTAGTGGATACAGCCAATATGCTGAATTATGGTTGTGCAATAAATGTACAAGCTGTTGTATTAGGACAGAGCTACAGTAATCAGAGTAAGTAAAGTATTAAAAGCACTCAAGCTCCCATACTTTGCTGAAAAAAAATCATCGTGTACATAAAAAATGTTAACAAATGGCTACACTTTACTCCTCTGCATCTAAAACACAGAAAATCTTGCTGCTTTTGTTATAACAGGCTGATATCTAGTCTTGGTCTTTATGTACGTATCCTATACATCCAAACACAGAGCAGGTAGGAGGACTATTTTGAGTGTGAAGCAAGTAAGTTGTTTTATGCTTTAATTGCCCATAATGAGCATGGCAAATGCTGAAAGATGCAAGGAAAAGTCTTGTCCAATAATACAGTTCTTTATTACCTTCGGATCCCATCTTCCTAACTATTTCAAGGATGTTGTTAGCAGAGGAAGGCATATTTTTATTTAACATCTTTATTAATGAGCTAAAGAAAGAAAGAAGTAAACACACTAATTACATTTGCAAATGACAGTACATTAGTAGCTATTGCAAACATCACCGAGGACAGAAACAACAGAGGAAAATATGGGCAAGAAAAACAAGATAACCTGAAGAAACACAAATTCATGTCTGAAGGCAAAAATACTCCATGTTTATTGAAACAACAGTAGAAAGAAACATAGAAGCAGTGAAGGTGAGGGGGGGCTGGGGCAGGCAGGCAGGGGCACATAACTGAGCCTGCCCGGGATGTACTGGGAGCCTTGGACAGGGACTGGGAAGGGAGGGGGAGGGCTGGGTGGCGCCTGCACGTACCTCAGTGGCCCTTAACGGCAAAGAGCATGGGAAATTACACCTTTTTTTGTATGTTTGTGGTTTTTTTTTTCGTTTTTTGTTAGTTGGGTTTTTTTTTAAAAAAAGGGGAAGACTCAAACACCATGCCTTGAATTCAGAAGAGTGCAAAGAGCAGCAGCTAGGCTGTGGGTTTCCCAGGATGCTGGGCTGGGGCCAGCTCTCCCATCCTGCTCAGTTCTGGGAAATGATACAGCCACAGCTGATAAAAGGGTGGTGCTGAGCAAAGTCTGCCTCCTGGGAGAGGTGTGGGCAGGCTACAGGGTCGTCCCGCTGGCAAGGAGGGGACAAAGTGGCTGCTCCCGGCTGAGGGTCCTCATTGCAGAGCAGTCACTGATGCGGTAAATAGCTTACTGGCAACACTGGCAAGTGCCTAAACACTGAAAATTAAGTGGGAAGAGAGCTGTGTGGAGATGGTCTGAGAGAGTCCAAGAGCAACGAGATAAAACTGAGTAAAGGCAAACTTCCCAAATGTAGCTATTCCAAACTCTTTAATAAGCTCCCAGGAGAGCTGGTAGATGTGCAGTCATTCCAGTGACTTAAAATTAGACTGGATACAAGAGGGAGTAGCGTGCCTGTGCCTGAAGTAAGAGGGAGAACCCCCACCCTCCCGATACTGGGGGGCTCTGAGCTCCCTCCTAGAGGCACCTGCTGCTGCCCGGTGTGGGATAGGCTGTGGGGCTGGGGTGCTCCTTGCTCACCTGCTTGGTTTGTAGTGAGCACCGGTTCCCTCGCCTAGCTGTACGGCTGCTGGTTATTGATGCTTAATTTTACAAAAGTTACAAACTATAATCAGTTAAGAGCCAGATAATGAGTTCTAATACAGGAAGCAACCACAGATGTTTATGTGCCAATGAACCACAGGGTTGTGTGTCGTCTTTACCCTGTTAATGATTCAAAAAGAAAAAATAAACCAAGCTTCAGTGCCAATCCCCTGGAGCACGACTAACCTGGTACAGCTCCCTTCCCAGAAACACTTTCAGAGACTTTCAAATCTCAGCCTTCCTAGTTTAAGTTGCGGTACGTGGATGCTGTTTGAAGTTTTAGCAGCTGTGTGTGGGAGCAGGCTCGCTGTCCTGAAGTACTCCCTTCCACCTCAGACTGGGGACAGCATGTGCCTTGCTAAAGTGTGCTGCTCTGACAGGTCGTGATGGAGCCGCGCACATCAACTCTCCAGTTCCTCGGCTGTGAAGGCAACAAGGACCATGCACCTCGATGGCACTGCGTGAGTGATGACAATAACAGTTCAACCTAACGCCAATCACAGCAGTGACTTTTGCTATAGTGTTACTTGTGCAGTGGCAATTGAATTGAAACTGCCACATCAGTTTGCATTAGGCCACTTAGCAGCTGATGCGGTTTCTCACCAGCACAGCAAAGGGGAGGGAGTGTGACTCTTGTGGGGCCTCTGAGAAGTCAGGTTTCCAGCTGGGACCGGGAGTACAATGGCACTCAGCTACAGAAGTTTTAAGCTGGCTGGTTGGAAAACAATTTCCCTTGAAATTTCAAGTTCACAAAGGTTATTTCACCCCTCTAAAAAGCGGTGACGTGGTAGCTTGTGAGTCTTCAGCTGTAGAGCTATGCCTCTGCAGTGGGAGCAGCTCTGCTGAGCATCTGTGGTGCTGCCAGCACACCCAGGGCTCTGCACCCCTGTCACAGAGGCCAGCAGAGATAGCTGGGGATGGAAGCATTGCGGTCTCCTTACCAGGAGCTTGTTGGGCCAATGAGTTGCCATGAGATGGCCGTTTGTCCTCAGTCTTGTGTCCCCTGCATCCTGGGCGCCTGTTTTGGGGCTGCAGGCCATTTTGTGTCCGGTGATGGCCATGGTCAGGCCTGAGCTCCGTGCCTCTGTGTGCTCTCACCTTGAGGTGGGAGGATCAATATCTCATTACCTATGGCCCTGCTTCTCCAGAGCCTCACATTTTGAGGGGTTTAATGTAATATCCCCACTCTCTTAAATTGTAATATCTGAAACACTGATGTGAGTGGCATAAATCCATTTTTGGTTTAGAGAGGTGAATTAGCTAAGCAGCTTTATTTTTTCCAGTTGTAGAATTGTTCTAATTCTTCTTTTGACCAGCCTTGGCTTAAAAAAGACTTCATCTTTAAAAATCCAATTTTACAAACAGTTAGTCTTTAGTATGGACTGTTGCTTTTTAGTAATTTGGGGGGGAAAGTTAATGGCTGATATATTTAATTTTCAGACACAGCTACTGCATGTTTGAAGTGTCTTTTTTTATAATTTTATTGTCAACAATATAGGTTGAACGCTGCATAGGCATTGCATTTGCAGGCTTGCAAGATTAAAATCATAGTATTTCTGAAGGGGCTGTTAAAGTGTCTGTGGAGCTGTCTGCTACTGTGTAGCTCTGAAGTGATTCAATGATTGTGTCCTTTAAATATCAGTACAACAGCTTGTTTTCCAGCTAGAAAAAAGAAAGAAAGAAAAAGACAGAAAGCTTCAAATCTAATGTTAGTATTCTTACTGACCTCGAAAGAGGAGCTGAGCATGCTTAGCTTTCATTTTGCTTCTTCCTTTAAATATGGCTAAAGAGCAAAGGCTCTGAATCTGTGTAGTGTAACTCAAAACTAATGGGTAATTAATGTACAGTCAGATCTGCAGTAGCTCCAGGGTACGGGCACCTAGATTCTGCCTTTCTTCCCAGGACCTACTTTCTTTGAATCCTTTTATATCTGCGTCTCTCACTTACATGGGTTAGTGTGTGTTTAAGCTGTGAATAATGATTGAATTCATTCCTTCGTGGACAATACCATATTCCTTTAAAGTAGATCATTATTCTATAAGAAATAAATAGTATTATCCAGTTGATAGGCTTTCAGGCTAATGAACCAAAGTCTACCATCTAAGGAGCCAGATAACAAGACATATTCGTCTAATATATTAATTAATGTAAACCAAGATCCGTTTCTGAGAGGGAAATACACTTCTGCAATTCTGTCTGGTTTCAGAAGTTTTCTTCACTCCTTAACACTTGTTAATGTCCGTAGGGGATCAAGTCTCCTAGTAAGATGAGTAGTATTTTTGCATGCTCTGGGGGAGTCTTTGTGTGGAAGGCAGCCCCTTGGAGCAGCCTGTGGGCATGGGCAGGCAGGAGTCCAACACTCCCAAACTCCTTTGACTCTGTCCTGCCTAGGCCTCCTCAGTGACGATCTGCTTTGAATCTGTTACAGCAGTGTCCAAGGCCGTCGGACGTGGGAATGCAGTGCTTGTCTGCACAGGGACAGCAAAGCGTTGCCTCATCAGTGTGGATGTAGATCTGCATGGGAAGAGGTTGCTGAGAACAGGAGGTAGAAGGCAGAGTGAGCTGCTCCTGGACAGGTGAGCCCCTTCCTCAGAGGCGTGGGCTGGGGACACATCTTCATGGCTGTGAGAGGGATCCTCCCAGCATTAGCCAGTCCCTCCAGCAGCTGTGCGGCCCAGGGCTTTATGGTTCTGAATCAGGAACCTGATTCTCCCTTGTCTCTGTTTATATCATGGTGTAGAGTCCTGCCAATTCCAAACAATAAAGCACTCCTAAATCTGGTTTAGGAAGCATGAGATTAGGTGAAAAGATAGAAAGTAACTTTCTTCTAGGCTGTTTTTACTCTTTAGGATATCTTGGCTGCAAGCTAAAGCTTCCTCACAACTGTCAGCTGGATGACTACCCCTTCAAAATAAAAGTAGATTTCAGGCTTGGGCAGTAAGTAGATCATTACTGTGGGGACAAGTGAACCTCAAGGTGTGGTGGCATTTAATTGGGGAGGGAGCAAAAAGCCATCTGTGACTTACAGAGGCAGTGTGCTTACAAGGGTATGCTCTATATTATTTCTCCAAAATAAATGGCTACAAGAATATGTCACAACACAATTGCACAGAGGGAAAGAATTTGTAGCATCTGTTCTGTATGTTTTCCCAATCTGAGGAGTTTTCTGACCTGTGGCAGGCTGATGCTCCCTTGAAGATCACCTCAATTCCAGGGGTTCTTCTAGCCTCAGGCACACTCCAGCAGAAACACCTGAAATACTCTTTGGTGTTGGCATTGCCCTGTAGCTTTCTGCTTTTTGTTGTGAGTTATTCCCTTTGGAATCCAAGTACTGAGAGTTATTACATCTTTAAAGGCCTGCAGAGTTTGAGGAAAAGTAATTGGTTTGTTGCTCCAAACCTCTTGGTGGAATTATTGAGAAAAAAGCTTTTCAACTTAATTTTCTATCTATAGTTGGAGCCGTTGGCATGAATTCAGCCTGCACCATATACCCACAAGCTCTGCAAATGTGTGCAACTGAGTATTGCTAGAGCATGTCTAGTTGGGGTAGCTAGTAGGACTCTGCAAGTTGCAAGGCTTTTCCACTCCGCAGAATGGCTGTTTTACACACAACATGGAAAGTCTGTTTTTCATCTTTACTAGTAAGATGTTCAATTAGAGTTTTATGTTAATGCAAAAGATAATTAATGCTGTAAGTTAACTATGCGTAGTGCTTTCCAAGAACAAAAGGAACTAAATCCCAAACCACATCTTACTCTCCTGTTGTGGCTTGGGGTATTTCCTTGTTTATTACGGTACAAAAGCCTTCTTGTTTCATGCTACAAAACTTCCAAGTTCATCGGCTATTGTCTTAGGAGCCACTGAGACATCTTAAAGTTTTTCATCTACCTCTAAGGTCAAATGTGTTGTTTCAATAGAATGAACTGCGAGGCCCTGGAAAGGATGTTTCTGATGGTTTTTACAGGGTGTGTGCTACAATAAAATGCCACATCCCCCAAAATTTTCTGGCTCGTGCACCTGGCAAAGCAGGTGTTTTGCAATGACAGGACAGATGGGGTGAGTGTCATTGTGGTGTGGCTTTTCTGATGAGTCATTGCAGAGAACTTCTTGGGGACAGCTTAGCATGGCAGCAGAATATGTAATAACTGATAGAGGAATGGTGTGTGTTACATGGTCTTTTTTTCCAGTTTCATCCCTCCAGTAGGAAGCTCTAAAGTACGATGGTAAAACCAACAGCCTTAATGGTCTCAATCTAATTTGCTCTATCCTTTCACCAAGCCAGATGGACTTTGCCTTGACAGCTACAAGCACCTGATTTGTTCTGTGTGGGGCTTTTAATGGGCCTCTTTTGTCTTCATCAGTGGGCAGGAGAAAAACCATGATAGGTGCCTTAGTCCTGCATTGTCCACAAGTACCATATGGGAACAGTGGGGGACAACTGGACCACAAAATGCTCCTAAAAGCTGCTGCTTAGCCAAAGCAGGGGAAAGCTAAAATCTGCTTTAACACTCCTTGCAGTTCTGAAATATCACTTTTCTTGTTTAAGTGCTTTCCCAACCGTTTCAGCCATTTCCTACTAATGTTTCTCTTCTCACCAACATGAATTTCACAGAATGGCTTTATCTGATTTATGGCACACATTCATTTTTCCAAGTTTTTGTGCTAAATGACTTGCCAACTCTGGTCTTTGACTAACTTGCTTGGAAAGATGAAATTGAATGGACCACCCAAACCCATCACTCTTCTTGGAATTTAACACTGAAAAAATTCAATTCATGTTTTTATCCAGTGAATTATGTGTGGTAAGATCTCTGCTTACAGTTCTAAGTAGGGGAGATCAAGCAAATCCAAGTTAAATATGCCCCTTTTTCTGACAGAACCTCTGTAGACCTTTGCTAAGCTATCATCAAAGGGAAGCTTTCTCCTTTGGGGTCTAAACCAGCCTGTTTTTCCAGTGAGTCTTATTGATTGAGGGTGGAGCAGGGCTGAGCCCTACAGCTGCAGAGCTGATCTTTGCATTCGATGGTATTGACAAAAATTTTGAGTAAATTAAAGGCAGCGTAGATACTTTGGTAAAACCAGGTTGGCCTATTTTCAGAACCTTTCCTGGGTTTCGTTAGACCTGGGCATGTGATTCCTCAAGAAATGGTAATTTCAACTTATCCTTCAATGTTCTTCACCTGTTGAATCTAACACGCTTTCTAGTAAGTGACAAATGTGTAAACGGCTGGATCTCTTACTATGTAAGAAATCACTGATCCATTAGTCCAGATATTGGAACTGGAAGTAACATGCAACTTTTTGCTTCTGACTTCCATTAAATATGGACAAATTGTATTAGATCATCATCTATAACTAGGCCAATTTTTCCTAATCTTTGTTGAAATGGCTTCAATCTGGTTTACAAATGAACATTGTTCTTTTTTTTCCTCCTCTGTAGCCTGCAAGCTTTCCACTGACCAGCAATACGTGAGTCAATTCAGTAGTAAGCTAATGTATTACACATGCTTTGTATTTAGGTAGCTTCAGCCTTAAATTATTATCTCTAGGCTTTCTGTTCTTCCCTGTGCATAGCATGCGTGTGGTGTAGGTGTTTCTGTGTGGTAATGCAGCCATTAGAAATTTCTGATGCCTTTGTAAACCTCTGCAATAAGGTCCTTAGGACCTGAGGACTGCATGATGCACCATGTTTGGATTGATTATTAGAACTCAAAAGGAGCTACTCAGTAACCACGGCTTTTGTTACACCAGGGCAGCTGAGCAAGCCCCTGACGTGCAAGTTATCACATTACAAAACTCTACCTAACACCAGCACTTTTCCAATAGTAGATACTCTTCCTCATACCTAAATATGCTCATACAGAACACTTGTCAGGTCACTTAAATGCTGAATCCTTTCAGCAGTAACACAGATCTCTTCTGATACCACTCTTCAATCAGTCTTAATTACTACTCAGAGTCTAATTTCAAGGTCTCCTTAGGTGTTGGTATTAGCTAATATTTAGTAAGTAAGGGAAAAGATAACGCTGTCAGTCTCATTTGGCTTTCAAGTTCATATCTCTCTTTTCCCTGCAGAACACAGTAGGGCTAAAACCTTCTTGTTTAGCTTGGGGCAAAACACACCCTGCAAAAGCTGAGAAATAATCTAATTTTTTCAATGAAAGTCAGTGCCAGTCAAAGAAGCTTTTACATACTTACAGTTAGGGTACATCAAAAATATACAAATATTGGTAACCCCAGTTTATCGCATATGAGATTATAAGAGAAAACCAAATTGAGGGAGAATCTTCACGAAGTCTTTGAAATAATGAAGGAACGGCAAATGCTGCTTCATTTTAATGTTCTGGAGTCACTGAAAATGAGGAAATTACTGTCACTTTCTTTGAATGAGTTTCTTGGTTTTTAACACATTAATATTTATGCTGCTCAATTGTCTATGTTATAAATAGCCTCTCAGAAATCTCTGTATGTCCCTTTTTAGTTTAGATGTTTAAAACACAAGTAGCCTGAAAGTAGCTAAATACCAGTGCTACATGCAACTTCATCAAAAGGCAGAAAGAAGGTGCTCAAGCACTGGATCTTCTCTTCCTCCTAGGAAAGAGTTAACACAAAGAAATAAAATCAGATATGTGTAGCCTCCAGACGTCCATTAAAGTGCAGAATGCTGTTTTCTATCACAGATTATATGCCAGATGTTCAAACTATCTCTAATCATTGCAGATGTAATGGAGTAGAATGTTGCAGTTTGTGAGTTTACTGGCATTAATTCTGTATACTGCACAAGGGAAAAGATTTTAAATATATAATTATATCTCATTAATACTCAGGTTTTATTTCCTTTCAATGGAACAGGACTTATTAAAGCAACCATTTACCGCATGTTTTCTTTTAGTGTTTGGCCCCAGCATAATCCTGTGTGCATTGTACGTGTAAATATGTAGTAACCTGAGTATATAGAAACATACACTACTGTATATAACTCCATTGGTAAACCCCCCACACTTTTATATGCATGAGATGTTTTTATAATGTAAATTGACAAGGAAAAAGATCTTACTTATACAGTAGTGTTCTAACCACTTGCTATCCTACTTTTCAATGAAGAACTGTAAAAAATGTATCTTTTAATTATATTTATTCAGCTATGCTATGAGAAAATTGTGCGGATATGTGAAATGTGTTAGGCTACTTTCGTACCCTCTGACTGCTCCAGCCATGCCCCAGTACCAGAGGCAGATGGGGAGAGTGACTTGCTGAGGATTTTCTTTGCTGTTATTCAGAATGACAAATGCAGGAGAGCTGGTCCTGCTCTGCCTCCTTCCTTGCCCCCAAATGCACACTGCATGAAGGGATACTCCAGCTTTTTCATGCTTCCTTTCTTCTGTCCTCCTTTGTATCTTTTGGGCTTAGCTTGCATCAAATGGCGTCCACAGGGCAGAGCATTTCTTTTGTCCTCCATCCTCTGCTTGGCTGTGCAGAGTTCAACCACATTTGAGAGAGGCTTTTCACATCAGCAAAAACTCTGCAAAAGTGTTCATCACTTTCAATGGGCTGTGGACTTTGCTGTCCACTGAAGACAGTGACAAAGTGAGGGTGAACTTTATGGGGAAGTACCTATATCTTCTTTCAGACACAGAATTTCAATTATGATTTCTGTAAGCACCATCCCTTGTTCAAATGACAATTTTTGTCTTCCAGTTTTAACACATAGCCTCAACCTATGTAAAATGTACCCCATGTACCAAATGTGAGTCCTTTCCGGGAGCTATTTCCACTCTGCTATCATTGTACCCAGCAGCTCAACAAGCACTGACTTTCCCGGTCCTACAGAGAGGGCAGTAGTAATCATAGTCATAAACCATCATAATGGTTTTCTTGCTGGTGACCAGGCAGCCAGTGAGGATAGAAGTGACTCCAAAGACCCTGCTGCACAGGGTGGGACACCTGGGAGTCAGGGCTTGGGTGCCTGCACCCTCCCGCAGCTGCTTGGCAGCTGGTGTCTTGCTGAGGCATTAAGAATGATTTGACTTGAACCATTTCTCAGTCCAGAGACATTATTCACAAGAATTCAGACCAAATATTTTGTTGGGTAAACTTATAAGTAGTTGCAAAATACTTTGTGCCTTAATATGCTGGGGAGGCTCGGCGCTGTGCTGCATTATTTGGGTAAATGCTTTTAGTGTGTTGGTGTTCTCTACTTTCTGTGGTTTGAGGTTGCTAAGACAGACGCTACCAAAGGACATGGGCATTTTAGCTAAGACCTACAAGGAAAATCTTAGGCATGCACGTGGCTTGTGAGAGTGCCACATCTCACTGAGAAAGCCAACAGTAAGAAACCTGTGAATAATTTCCTTTCTCCTGCAATTTATTAATCTAATTACCTTGGCTTTTCAAATATGAAATAATTTCTTAGCTATTTCCTGGAGAAATCAGTTACTATCAAAAATTGTAATTTAGGCTCTGAAGTTGGCTGAGTGCTGCATGGATGCAGAGGTTGGCTTTTGTGGAACTTGCTGCTGGCCTCTCTGCAGCTGTGCAATCACACTGATTGCTTTGACTGGGAAAGAATGCCGTATCAGTCAAGGGGTTCTTGATAAAGTTCACATGTGTTTACAAAAACAGATATATATGCAGGCATTACAGTTTTGATGCTGATATTTTAACCTGATCTGCATGATGTGCTTGATTAAGAAGAAACAATGTCAATTTTCTCTATAGAGTTGCATATAGGAAGTCCTTTTAAACGTGAGCTAGTGTCCAGCTGTACACAAACTGAACAGGCTTTGGAAATCTACCAGACTTCCACCAAATACACTTCAGCTTGAAAGAGGAGCTATATGAGCACTTGATAATTTAAGTAATGTTGTATTTATGTGCTATGTAAAAGGCATAAGACTGCATGAGCCCCAGTATTAAATGAAGTTTCTCTTCAAGATTATTATTTGTATTTCATTTTGTGCATTTTGAGATGCATTAACGCAATGCTTTTACACTAAGGCCTGTTTATATGAGTTTTCATGCTATGTGCATCATATCATATACTCTAGCTAATAAAGTAATTAGTAGATGAAATGCCATCGTATCCTGTCTGCTGAATTCAATAAGGAGTTAAATAGTTAAAAGGTAGAAAAATATGACAACTTGCGCTCTGTTCCATATGGCACAGAGATGCAGAACATGAACTGAAATCTCCCTTTTTAGTGGTACACAACAAGGATTAAGTCAACCAGGTAATTTGCTCCAAGAGTCAACAACACTCCTTGTCAAAAAAATAAGCCAACAAGAACACCAAAACAAAACCAACCTGGCTAGCAATCTCAAGAGCAAGGAGGTCAGGACTGTTCGCCTGGCAAAAACTTGGAATGTCTGATAAGAGGAGAGCACAATTTTAAAATCAATGCAATATTTACTGGAATGCTGAAAATAATTCCAACTTTATTTAAAGAGATGTTTCATGGTATCTACAAATAAAGGATCCTTTCCTTTCATGTCAGCCTTTCAGAAACAAGGCAAAGATGTGAGACAGCAAAAAAAGGTCTCACGATATCAGCACACAGTATGATAGACTGCCCTTCCAAGTGACACTTTCATTATCAGTAAATTTATGTTCCTATTTCAGTCTGTAATAATGACCATTCACAGCAAAAGCATGGTGGCTGTTAATGGACAGGAGTGGGGATAAAAATTCATTAATTAATGTTGAATTGAAGCATTTCCTCCACACACTTTGAGCAGCCAAGTATTTCACAGCAGATCTTGGCACCCGAGTGCAGGTATAATAATTATACACAATTTTCAGTGATTAAAAGGTTGTAAAGTAATTTTAGATACATCTCAAAATTATTTATCTTATAAATGAGGATAGAGTGAATATGAGCTGAATCATAAGTACCACTGTTCAGAGCTGAGCTGGAGCTTGCATGGGGAGACTCCTGCTCCTCAGCAGTGATGTCTCAGCTGCACCTCCATGGTGGTTATCTACTCATAATTTTTGCCTTTCATCTTCTGAAAAGGCAAGTGATTCTGAATAGTATGATTTGCAAATATCTGTAAGTTTTTATGTAACAGAAATTTAGGCAATGATATTCTGGTTCTAATAGTATGCTGCCCAGTTTGATAACCAGCACATCTGCTGTTGTAGTGAGGATCACAGTCCTACATGCCACTTTCTTATTCTTCTCATTAGATGGCATTTTATTTTACCATTGTTTTCCAGCTTCTGTTTCTACTCTTATCTAAAAAAAACATTGCCACACTGAATCAGATGGGCAGCCCAGCTGTCTGCCACTCATGGGACTGCTGACTCCAACATAGCTGAAGGTTAACTTGTCCTCAGGGTTAACCAAAGCAGGTTTCCTCTTTGCTGTGTCACCATAACTTAAGCAGTGAGATTCCAGGGTAGATGGCAAGGTGTGATATAAATGCATATTATCTTTCTTCTGGTTGATGTGGTCTACAAAATTGTTCCTTAATCTTTAGAGATAGACAACAAAAATAGGCCTGTCACCATCCCTGGGCTCTGATCTCAGTTATTTCAGCATGGCACCACAGGCCATCAAAGGCAGAATGGATTATTTCAGTCAAGGAATTTATGTAAAGACTGAATAGTCTCCAGTGGTAACCTGAAAGAAGATGGTGTTCAAAACCTCTTTGAGATTTGGAAATTTTCTGTCTGCACCTGATAGTCCTAAAGTTTCAGGAGCAGACAGGACGTCTAGTCTGCTTTCTCAAGGATTTTCACTTAGCTTTCAGGTGGGAGGCTAAAACCAAATAATTCATTAATGAACTCAAGAAGCAAACGGACACTGTTAGGGGGGAATGGGAAAAGCCTTTTATTTGGGATCAACTGTAAAAATAGCCAGTTCTAAAACACATTTTACACAACAGGAATATAAAAACTCCTTGAATTTTTAATGTAAAAGAAGCTGTTAATGTCAATGGTTCTATGTCTGTCTGATAAAACCAGCTAACCTTGCCTTTTTTAGATTAGCATGATTATATAAATGAAATCAACAAAATATATGATATAGATCAGAATGTAACAAGATACTAGATGTGCTACATCTCTTCTGTATTACATGTTTTCCACTGCATGGAAATGCAATGGATTTTGGGAGTTTCTCCTGGTATGACTGTGCCAGTAGTAGTATGAAAATGATGGGGGGCATAAAGCTGTTATTCAGTTAGTGGACTAGAGCACTTATTTCCATCACCTTTGTAGGGTCAGCTCAACTCTGAGCCAAACCAACTGGCAGCTGGATGTGTCCAAAATACAAAGTGAGGCCTAAGAGAAGGAAGAAAACAGTTCTAAAATACGTTGCATTCAGCTAAAAAGTAATGGTTCTTCCCTAAGACCCCTCAGATCCCTGTGAATAGAAGAGGAGGATGAATTTTTGGGTGTTGTATTGATCTCTCCAACAATCCACTTAATGTAATGTTGCAGAGAGAAACTTCGGCCAGACTCTGCAGAAAGGTTTCATGATCTGAAGATGTGTGGAGCTCCTAGTCAGAGCTCAAGGGAACATTATAGGTCTTAGGTCTAATAGTAATTTTCATCAAACATGTTTCAATTTCATATTGTTTCTATAAATTAGAGACAGAATTATGATATTCATTCAGTGACTAATACCTGTTTATAATATTAGCTGCCTTTTAAAAATGGTATTTATCTTCTCCCCGTTTTTTTTTGGGTGTGTGTGTTTTTTGAAGAAAACTCAAAAGACTGAGTTCAATTTGTAATAATGTAAAAAAACCGCAAGTGAGATGTAGGATTTACTCACTTGAAAATGGAAGATAGCTGATCTACATTGCAAAGGTACAAATTAAAAGGTCATCTGAGCTCCCCAAAATCATCTGTTCATATCATCAAAGTGAATATTAATGAAAAACAAAATTGAGTTCTTCCTGTGGTTGATTTTCATCGCAGTACCCAGGTAATAAAAATGGCCATAGAAATTGAATCCATCAGTCATTAAAATAACTTTGGCTTCTTCTGTGTAGCAGACAAGCACCACTGCTGCCGGCAAAGGCACAAGTTATGTGGAGTCTATTTGGACACCTTATACCATGAAATGGAAAGGGAGGCAAAAACATCCAACCTCATCTGTCCCCATAACATAATCCAGTGCTGGTGAGAAAATGTGCTTGTTCGAGAAAGTACATTAGCATAGATCAGTCAGCCCTCCTACCCTGGCTGTCTGTGCTTCTCATGTTTACATAGTGGGGTTAGAAGTAAATTGGATCACTTCATTCCTGAGACAAGACCAATACTCACACAAGGACTTAGGCCTTTGAAAGAGGATGTAGGCTTGTAAGTAAAAACAGAGCTTTACAAAAGTCTTGTTTACAGCTGTTGCCTGTTGGAGAGGGGGAGTATTGCCCATTTGTCAGTAAGAACATTGTCTGGAGAAATAAGACATGGTGCCTTCAGACTGCTTCAGAGAGCTGAATGAGATTATTCTGAGTGTCCTGTAAGTTCTGTATGTGTAAACAGAAAGCTATCAGATAAAAGGTAGTGGTGGACTCCGTCATAGAAGTATAAATGAGATGTCTATCTCAAGGGTGAGGATTTGCTGTAGGGATACAGTACTTGAAAGTTACGTAGTTTCATTCTGAGCATCATGAGCCCCCTTCCCTTTGGGCACTTTGAATTGTGACGTGTGTTGATTACCTGACATGGTGCAAAATGTAGTTGTCTTTAATTAACTTTCCATTTCACCAGAAGGCAGGGTTTCCATTTCACCTAATGGCAGGGTTAGGAACTCAGTCCTGTGCAAGTGGTGTATGGCAATATCGTAGTGCTAGATGTAGTATTATAAAAAAATTCATTTATTAAAATTCTACAGGGAAAATGTGTATAGAACTGACAAAATATTCAGGTCTAATATGCCTGAAGGAAATGGACAGTCACCATCTTGGCCAACAAACCAGGCAGTAAAGCAAAGCCATTCGTAGCTCAAAGCAGGAGCTTCTCCTGAAGCTACAGCTCAGCAGATGGGAGCAACAATAATTCTTATTCTCTGTAGAGTGGCAGAGGAAAACTTGTAACAAATGCCTGAGAGTTGTTTGAAGAACATCCCTCAATCTCAGTGTTGATTCTTTTCCTTCAATTTATTGGTGAAATATTATAGATGTCATAAATAAAGAAGCTGAGGTAATAGAGGGGGACTTTTATTAAAAGGATAAACTCAGAAATGTCCCAAATATCATCCTTCATATTTTTGGGGTATCTCATTTTGTGACTTTATCACTCATTTGCAGACCAAGTTCTCTGAGCAGCAAATTAATTTGTAACTTAAATGAAAATGTCCTCTTCCTGCTTTGTTATATTCATTGTTGTCACGAAACAGAGAAGCAATGGAGTTAATTCAAAAAAGTCTAGGAACAATCAAGGTAAAATACAGATGTGTTTTGGGCAGATGCCTCATTTATGCTGGTTTTAATCAAATTTCAGGTTGCTCTATCTCCAAATGCACACAGCCAAGTGCTCAGCTTGATATGCTTATGCAGAATTAGGGGCAGTTACTTCAGCAGAGGCTGTTATTTGGATTCAGTAGTGGCTGGGAATCTTTTTCTCCCAGCAAGGTCTGGCTGATCTCGAGTTTAGTTGAAATTCTGTAAAACACTGAAGTTCCTCGGTATCAAAAACTTACAGGGATACTTGGTCTCTTAAAATCCCATTTTGTCTCAACTGTGTTTGTAGGTCTCATCTGCAGTTTCCGCAACAGATGACACAGAGCTAAATCCATTGTTTCCCTTTTTTGTTTTTTTGCTTCTTTACGTGTAACAACATTCTGCTTATGTGCAGTATCACTGCTTTTCCCCTAGTCGTCTGCATCGTATGACTGCTTAATTAAGCATGTGCTTAATTTTGTATAACTTACTTATTCAGGAAAGTTTCTCACTTGATTAAAATTAAGCATATGAATGTTGCATATCTGGGGTTCTAATTAGTTTTCTTGGCTCTTGGGGTTTTTTTTATAAACCATGAAGGAAGCAAATAAAGACAAAAGAAAACTGTATCTGTAAAGGTAGTTTGGGGGTTAGCAATGGCACCTAGCATGGTTTTTACCTCACCGTGAATAAAAAATTAAGTCAAAGCTTCCTTTAAAACTGCTTAAGGATTTAAGAGCTTGAGGGCAGAATAAGGTAACTGCTTCAAGCTTTACTTTAAGGATTTAGAGCCTGATGCAAATCCTATTGGAGTCAATGGAAATCATGTAGCAGATTTTTCTGGGCTTTGGGTCAGGCCCTCATAGCAAAGGACAGCCGTAACCACATTAAGGAGTTAATGTTCTTAGAGCTGTTCTGTATCTGAAGTGTTTTAAGACCTTGCAGCATGTTTTCAGGTATCTTGGTGTAATTCAGAGGAGCTAAACTCTTGCATTAAATGTTCCATGCTGGTAGCCCTTGCAGTACCAAGCCTTGAGGACATCTGTCAGGATGACTCTAACTCATTCATTTTTCTGGAGTGAGGTCTGTGTGCAGCAAAGCTTCTCTCCCCCACCGTGACTGAGTGCCAGACACGTCATCCACAGTTGGGCAGCTGAGACAGAACACATAAGGGGCCATGATTTTAGGATGCTTTCATGTTCCCTGTTCGGGCAGGTAGAGTTGGAGCATATGTTGATGTGTGTGTGAACGTGCATACATACAAACAGCCTGCATGGGAAAAAGCATCAAAAGCCTTCTAAATAAAAGCCTATTCAGTTTCTTAGACAACTTCACCAGTGGTAAGAGCAGCTCCTCCTTTTGGGACAGGGAGGCTGAAGCTTTATGGACGGGACATTATCTCAGTTTCTGCTGTTGTGACCTTTCCCTGTAGCTGCCTTTACACCTGAGCCCTGTTTTTTTGTCAGCAGGTCCTTGGTGGGAAGGCTGACCTTCCCTTTGCTTTGGTACAGACCAGCACAGACGAATTTCATCTCACTGGCTTTGCCATCCCACCACTGAAAATTTACCATATTCTTCTGATTTAATCTGATATCCTTGAAGTCTGCCTCTAGCCATAAACTTAATAATGTTTTGTGTTCTCAATGATAGGCACAGAATATAAAAGGACCCTTTTACAGCCTTTGATTACATGCTATTTCACTCTTCCTGGGTAATTGTTGAGGAGTGAGTCAGAAAGATGTTCTGATTAATTAGATATGGTATTTTAGGATGCTTCAGCCTGGTAAAGCATGGACTAGGATCCATATTTCCCACTTATCTGTTTTAAATACTCTGACCCTATCCTGAACTTTGCACTTGCTGTATGAGTGTTTGTTTGTGCTGGAATTTGCTATAGGAGGCCTTATTAACTAGTGGTCAAAATTTGATTTTTAAACGGATCATTAATTTCTTACATACTCTAGGAGAGTGTTGGTGCATCTTTGCATAGGAATCCTTTCCTCCCATCCCTGCATCTGCTCTGTGTGCCTGAAATGTGAACCTGTTTAGACACCTTATATATTTCCTTTCATTTGCAAGAAAATAATAAAAAAATTACACAGAGGAAAAAACCCAACAAAACGGAGAAGAAGCAGCAGCAGTAGAAATGGAAACACATTCTTTAATCATGGTAATGGAGCAGATGCTTCAATAGCAACAGCAGCAGGTCCAGTAAGTGCTGCATCTCCTTCTTTCATCCCCCTCTAACCAGAGCTGCTAGCAACATGCCATCTTTCCTTCTCAGGATTTTGCTTTCAGTAGCATCTGCTGTGCCTCTTCCTCCTACATGCTGCAACATATGTAGCTGCATCACAAGAAGCAGCTAAGTCATACACTAAGGTAATTTCTATTAATGGTTTGTACTTGCTTAGTGGACAAAATCCCTATTTGTAACCCTGATTCATCACATCTGCTTTGTGCTACTAGTGTGCACAGAGGAAGTGGTAGGAGAACAGACAGATGATTACTGGATAGCCCAAGACTGATAGCAGAGCAGGAGTGCTTGGATTGAGGGAAATCACTTCAGTGAGTCATTATAAGATCATGACTTTATGGAGAAGGTGGCTGCTGGATTTCTGTATGAAAGTCCTCTCTCTTCTCAATGGCTCTGTTGGCAGAATCAATTATCAGAAATTTCCAGTCAGAATTCCAGAAATGCACATTTGCATATTTTAGATTAGAAAAAAGAAAAGGTTGTAGAGGTGTTGCCTGCAGGCAAGACAAGAAAATTGAGACAAACATGCAGTTTGCAGAGGTGAAGGGAAGAACAGCTTTACGGTGATGTCCAGTGATTCAGAGAGAAAAAGAATAATAATCTCTCCTTATTTATAACCTTTGTAGTTACCACCCATCATTCTATCCAGCTAAAGTCCATCTTACTATTATGCCCCTTAAACATCCAACAGCAATGCTCCCTGTTACCTGCCCCCTCCCAGGTCCTGCCTCTGGTAGGCCTAGAAGGCCTAATTCTGTTTTGTCTTACTAGTCCTCTTATCTATACAGAAGAATGCTAAAATCTTTAACACAGGCCCATCTGGGCCTTTAATATTTCAAGCTATCCACCTACCTAGCTAAAGTGAACCCCCAAAATATTAAGCATACCCCTTAACGAATCAGAGGGAGAAACTCACATCCGTGGCACTGTATGCAAACTAAATCGACCCTCAGAACATCTCTCTCCCACATCCATCACAACTTTGCCTGTAGAATAGTCCAAACCTTGGCTGTGGTGGAGCCTATGTTTTGTCATCTCTTGAGCTGATGTATTCTAGTCTGAAGGCTGAAATCTCAACATTTGCTCTTGTGCTGCTAGAAACGGGTGTGTTTACCCACCTTCTGTTGGATGGATGACAAATGTGGGAACACTGATGCAGCGCTCGGCACCTCCTGAGAGCCCCGTGTTGATGTCCCTTGGTTTGAGGGCAGCTGGAGCCTCCTGGGGAGCTCACAGGATCAGGCCCACCAAGAACACAGTGTTTGAGTTAATATGCAAATTCTAGGTAGTGCAAACACCAACACAGTCAATTACACACAGCAAAAACATACACAACAGCCAGGAAGCCATATGATAGATATCATGTTGTGACTATGTTGTGGGACTTTCATCTTTATTGGCAAACATTTCAGGCAGCAGTTCAGATTTACATAGAATCACATATGTGCTTAAAGGAAGCATTTTATCTCCCCCTTCCTTTACTGAGCTGCAGTTACTAATATCCTGCTACTAGTAAGTAATTAAGATATTTCAGTGTTCTTCAGATAATCACTCAAAATGTCAGTATCTTTTCCAACCCTCGTCTAAATTTCTTCAAGTTGTAAAACTAGGGTGGAAATTTTAGGCAAAGTGGCAATCCTGCTTCGTTCTAGGCTGATCTGTCTTTTTTATTTATGGTTTTTTATTGCTCTGAAAGGACAGTGTGCAGAAGGAAACCTTATTGTATTGAGAGAAGTTACCCAGAAATAACATTTTTATTTGGAAAATTATGAAAGGGAACAGACTTATTGTCAGTGTGTTGTACTAAAATGAATTCTGGTTTGATTTTTATCATGTAACAGGCTTGTAATTTAGATCACATTTCTCCATGTTTTTTTTACTTGCTTACTTAATAACAACTTAAAATTTACTTCTGTAAATGTCAACACTTCTGAATTGGGATCCAAAGGGAGTTTGGTGGCTATTGAAAATAAGGCTCTGAATGATAGATTTACATAAAACAAGTTTTGTGTCCTCTAGTAATAATTCAAATTCTCAATATGAGTTTATTTTAAAGAGTATATTTTAAGATATTGTTTACATCTCTATTCATGATAGACCATATATTCCTAGCATCAGCTGATTTTTCATTTTTCCATCCATTGTTCAGTTTGGTCATTTTAAATGAAAATGTTTATGAGCACTCTTCATTGAGATGCGGGCACCCAATGAACTTGGAGAATCAGTAATCCCACTATTGTACAGAGATTTTATTAGAAAAGTTTCCCCAAGTAAAACGTATATCACTTAGAAAATTTCCATAAGGTTCTTTACAAATGAATGGTATTTAAGTATTTTTACAAAGAGCAATCAAAGCATACAGCACTTGAATTTGTTACCTTAAAGCGCCCTGATTGTGCAATAATAAAAGATGAGTGTGGATTTATATTGTATGCAAATTGATTAATCTTTAAAAAACATACAGTAGAATCACAATGGTTATCTTCTAGTACTGAAAGGCAAACAACAAAAGAGTTCATATAACATCCATGTGCAGGCATAATGTACACAGCAGTTTTTCATCTCAAGTTAATATAAAATATGTGCAGTATCTGTAGTAGTTGTAAAAATTACTCAAGAACTTTAGTTGTAAGGCACGGGTTGGGACTGTCACAAGTACTTCTGAAGGACGTGGTCTGAAATGCCTTTTTGCAGAGCCCTTGCAGCAGCAGCTGTTGGGGAATACAGCAGTGTCAGCTTCTGTTTTGTGATGGTATGTCTTGGAGGATGACGAGACTATTTCTAGTGTGACATTTGGGGCCAATGTATGAGAGATCATGTCCTAAAGGTTCAAGAGAATATGATCTCTACCAATGCAACATCTGGAAGCATGGCAAAAAACACATTGTGAATAAAGAATATAGCTGAGTGGAAGTGTAAGCCTTTTAAGCACAGAAAGAGTTACCATGCCAAAATGTGCATATTTTAATAGCAAGGATCATTAACAGCAAATGTTCTTAGCAAAATGGTTTGTTGCAAATAGAGGGCGCTGGGGCTCCTCAGGTGTCTTTAAATGTGAATTAGATTGTGTTTGCAAACTTTTTTTCTGGTTCATTGTACTGATCAGAGAGCAGTGGATCCGGAGAGGAATGTAGAACTTCTGTATATGATTAAGATGTAGTAGCTGAGGGAGTTAGACTAGGGTTAAAATAGAGGCATTCACATTTATGCAATTAAGTGATTTTGGTCAGCCATCTCTCAGTTCAGTAAGTCACTTAACAGTGTGTTTGAACATTTGTTTGAATAGGATGCAAGTGTTTATACCCATCAGCCACTGTGTGAATTCAACCTATGTCTCTCAGACCTAATTTCAAGCATTCTAAGAATACCTCCAAGAGAAGCTATCACTTTCTAGTGTGTTCCCACCTTGCACAGCAGTGACTTTGTGTCTGAGCTTCCTGATTGCTGCTGCAACACAAAGCTGTATAATAATCCTTTACCAATAACTGCCTCTAATCATGCAAAATAGGGCAAAAGCAACTGTATGTCATGAGTTTGTGAGATCAGCAACATAGGACTGTGTGATGAAGGCATGTTTCCTCTTACTCCTGTTTTTCAAGACCTTCCTTTTGAAGGTCTTCCTGCTATCCTTTTCTGCACTGGTAAAAAAAATGTGTGCAGATGCAGTTAGTTGGTTAAAAGCCAACGTGCAAGCAGCCCTGGCACCCATTCTTGTCTCAGAACATCTCCTGCTTCTCTAGCTCTCCACTCAGGAAAAAAGAAACATTGAAGTTCAGACATCTCCAAAGCCTTACAGATTTTTGTTTCTTAGCTGGTTCTATTTTGTTTCACATTACCAATATAAAAATTGAACTTGCAATTAATGTGTATTTATAAGAATCTTTGGAGATGATGACTCAGAGGTTTGGACCCTAGGATATTGCTGTACTTTAGCACTGAGCTGGCTGGACCCCACTCATCTTCTAGTAGCAGAGAAAGAGGGGTTGTGTGTGTTTATACCAGAGCTGGCTAATATCTGACTAGTGTAAGAAACAGCATACATGGGATTGTCTGCTTTTAGCAGTGAACACCAATCCATGGTGTTAAGGTGGTAGTCTAACAGGTCAGGGAAAATAATAGAATAAGCCATAATTTTTTCCTCAGTTAATTGCTTATTGAGATAACTTATTAAAAGTATTACAGGAATTTTTTTTTATAGTTATCTACTTCTGCTTCTTTATTTTCTTATTTAAAAGTAGTAAATTCATATTCATTCACACAGCACAATGCTTTTTTGTCATAAAATAAATAACTCAGCAAAATATCAGCATTACAAAGTGATATTATTTTTCCTTTGAAGGCTCACTTTACACAGCATGTCATACTGGAGACAGTACTGCTTTCAGATGATATTATAAGCGTTTTTTTTCCTTTCCCCTACACTTTTCATTCCATTTTGGCAAAAGTTAATGGAACTGCATATTAATACTCCTATTACGGGTCATTTTGTCTGCCAATCTGTTTACTCTTCCAGTGAGAGACACTAGAGGAGATGAGAGAGGTATTCACAGTAATTAATGGTCTGAAGGAGATACCTGCACAGCACCCTTCATGAAAACATAAGATCACAGACTTGCAAGCTTGAGCAGGAATTAAATGTGCTGGTCTTTTGCCCTTTCCCTGGACAGAGTTGGGTCTTTGAGTCTTGCTAGGAAAAGGCTTAACCTGGGTATCTGTTCTACCTCTCAAATGGTGCAAAGTGGACCCCTCTAAGGCACGGTGCTGGCATGGTTTGCTGTGGACTTTTTTGGAGCATGGGAGCCTGCACGACATCAGGGCAGCTCCAACCCAATTAAATTAATCACAGGAAAATACAGCTTACTCCTACAAGACAAATTCACTTGCTGCAAACCCTTCGTGTCTGACAGGAAAAGTGTGCTTCTCTTTATGACTCTAAACAATGAGTTGAGAAGCCTTTATAATTAACATTTTATTAAAAGATCCTAGATAAGGAGGAAAGCCATTGTCAGAAAGTGTGCTGTGGCCTTGGTAGGCGCCTGGCTACATGTACATCATTTCCTCATACAAATCCTAAAGCTGAAAAAGAGATCTATTTAACCCATCAATTCCTCGTGTTACATTCCGTGCTTTATTACACCGGCATTGCTTTAATAGATTGCAATTATCTTTTGTAATTTTAGTCCTAATTTTACAAATGGTTCACCTGTGGGAGAAGTGGGAGCCTGGCCTGTATCCTGAGTGGAAAATAATACTGAGGATGTTTGGGTAGTAATGATTTTTGGCAATATTAAGTAATTTAAAATAATCTTGATCTCATGAATGACCTCCAAAGCACTGTTTATAGGAATTATTTTAAAAATGACATGGTGCTTTTTTAAAAAAAAAATAAATTTCAAATTCTTAAAAAAAATTTATTCCAGGTCACTTTGTCGGAGAGCTGGATAGAAGGAGCTTATCTAAGTTTCTGAACTTGGAAAACCTGTGTATATAAAGAAGCAGATAGAAAACAACACTAACATGTCAAGCTTGTGTTTTGGACAGTGTTTCCCATCTAAGAAGGACAAAATACAAGTGGTCATAGAGGGTTCTGCTTGTAGTAAGTCCCCTAATGCTCTTGTATCCCTCTTAAAGAACTGGTTTCTCTAGCAAATAAACGTATTTACATAGTGAGAGCTGAAGCCACTACATCAAAGACCCAGCTGAGGTCAGGTGCCTGTTCATTTCAGAAAGGTATAGTGGATGCTGTCACTGAGGATGTGAACACTTTACATCTATAAAACATCAGTTATAAAAGCACGGAGTATAAAGCTTTCAATTTAAAGGCTAGTAGCAGATCCTTCACTTGCTGATAATCTCCCTCCCCCATAGGCACTCTTACACTCATTCTTCTGCAAGTCAATCAGCACTCAGTCAAACAAGCTCAGGGCTGGGCAAGGGTTCTGCTCTCCTCTCCAGCTTGAGACACCAAAGCTCTCAGTACACCAAAGGTGAGTACCTTAGGGTAAAGACTCTAGATTTTTCCCTCATAAAAAAAAATAAAATTAACGAAGCCACCCCCCTCCCTGCAAAGCCCCACCCAGCACAAGGACAGTAACCACCTGAAGTGACGCCAAGTTGATAATAATGATATGCTGTGAATTTTGGAGAAAGATCAAGAAAAAACAAATTTGTGGGTTGATTGGTCTAAAGTAATATCAAATCCAGAAATATCAAAAACCTGATGACCTTACAGAGGTGGGGCAATGCCTAAAAGTTATGACATTCCTATGCATTTTTGAATACTATGCATGTTTGCTTGTCCCTTTAAGAGTAAGAGCCATGCAATACAGAACATCTGCCACTAGTTGTGAAATTCCTGGAAATGCAAAGAAAAAAGAGGAAAAGTTTCTCTCTAAATAAAACAAAACATAGGAAGTTGCTTCTTTTTGCTAAGTCACTGCTTTCTGTGGCTTTTTGATCCATTTCTGAAAAGATTGGCAGCTCAGTTGGTAATTAAACAATCTCTGGAAGAACACAGGCCTTTTGGAGTGTTTCAAACAGTCTCTCCGTTTTCACTTCTTCTCAAGATTTCTTTGAAGAACCAAAGTCAAAGCTGCATTTTCAAAACATGTCTCAACTCTGTGAATCACAGACAGAAAGATCTAGATGAGTTCGGTTGCACAGTGGGTACTTCATGCTATATAGAGCTCAGACATGTACAAATGTAACTGAATGCCCTTTAGGTTTTGAATTGTTTTGATTCTGTTCAGGACCTCAAGACATCTTAATACTTCTCAAATAATACTTACTGGGTCAGTAATTTATTCAATTCTTAATGAAAAAGAGGAAAAATTATACAGCATTTGTTGCTATATGAGCATGTGAAATCCAAGCTATAATTTCAGGACATTGAATTGCTGATTATAATATATTTCAGAAAGGAAAATTCCTAGCTTGCAACATTATTTTCAGTTTGAAAACATATAACCTTATCTATTTAAACAAAATTAATTCAGTTTTTAGCTTGAAGACAATGTAGTCATTTAAGATTAAATTCTCCAAAGGTCTAAGCATTGGTCTGTCACTGCCACCTGTGTGCTCTGGAATGAACTCATTGACTTCAGTGGTGGCAGAGTTATAATGCTGAAGCTTTTCAGAGTCTTTTCAAAATGTGTGTAATCTTAGATTTGGAATATGAGTGACCTGATGGATATCAAGAATCTGCAGAAGGTAATTGCTCAAGCAGATCAGAAATCACTGCAGGTACCACCTAGAGTCAGTGAAATTCCTTTTGGCTCCTTTTGCTCTGCTGGGCTGCACAAATTCCTGTAAAGTCCACATGACCTCTTTAGGGAAGACCCATAGGGAAGCAAGGGTGGACATAAGGAGAACCTTACTGGCAGCTAACTGAAAGTTGTTCTTCCCGAGTTTTTGGAATGTAGCCACAGCTGTGTACAGTCATCTCATCAGCAAGTGGATATAAACAACCTGGAAACATATCCGTATTTTGCAAAGAATTTTGAGTGTTCTGAAAAGACTCATTAGGAACGTTCCCATTTATAACTCCCCATCTACAGCACTCTGATTTAATTGTACTTGCAGATTTAATTGTACTTGCAAATAATTAAACAAATCCACAAAATGTTTGCATTACATTAATTTACTTCACTTGGCCCTGCAATACTAGAGCCATAATTACTTACATATTTCCCTCTACTATTTTCTAACCTCTCTTTGAAAATTGTCAATAAGCATTCTAGAGACAGTTGGATTAAAAAAATACTGAGCATGTGTCTGATTAATATTTTAAGACCATGAGGATCAAATCAAAAAATGTAGGGTTTTTTCCAGCAAGTTCAAATTAACTGATAAAACTGTACAGTGTGTATTTAGAAGCCCTTTTTATATCAAGTGATATAAGTTCTTATACTTTGAAGTGCAACCACCTATATAGGAACTGTAAAACGAGAGGACAAATTCTGGTTTGTACTGGAGCTAAAGTGAACCCCCAGGTGGAAGATGTGCTTGACATCTTGGCAGTACAATGAGTGGTCACCTGGGCCAGATGTCCATCTCATGCTGTCATGAACACTGGCCTGGGGGCACATGAAAGCATCAGAATGTTTTTTTCCCCAGCCAGGCTGGCAGTGATTGCTGTAGGGTCCCTCTTCTTCAATTGGCACAAATTCCTCTATCTTAGTGAAATTCCCCATGGTAAGAGAGCCCTTTTCCCTGATGGTCTAGACATAGAAACTATGCGGCATATAGAAACTCCTTTACTCCTCCCTTGAGATTTTTGGTCAGAGTTGGTAACTACGTGGGTTGTAATCCAACCCTCTGCACAGGTACAAGGTAAATTCAGTGTTTGGTGTCACTTTCTGTTACTAAAAACAGATTAAAGTTCCACTTGTCAGAGAAGTGCCTATCCCCGTGTCCCTGTCAATGCACATTTGTGGTACTAAAGTCTCTTACCTAAGGAGTATCAGAAAAGTGTCCTCCACTTTCCTCCATTCCAGTTCTGCAACGTCTTCCTGCAACCATAGGGGCTCATATGAGACTTGGGAAGAACATTTGAATTCAGTGACCATCTCCTGAGAATGTCAACTTCATTGCTGTAGAACTAATGTTTCACTCGCAGTAACTCATCGGTTCTTGACTCCCCAAGGCCCCATTTCTCTGTGTGATACACTGTTGAGTAGATCTCATGTTCCACCCCAGACAAGAGTGCATTTCAGTGATGGGAGAACTAATTCTTATTCTTTCTACTTCATTGGTATAATGGGGTGTCATTGATCTTTGTAAAGTCTTTGGAGATTGTCATGTGGGAGATGGTGTCTAAGTGACAAATATTAATTTAATTAGGACTAGTAGCAGTCTGCTAAAATAGAAAAAAAAAAAAAGAAAAACAACCTGAGTTGCCTTTGTAGTGGCTATTTATTGGTTTTTTTGAGTGTCACTGAATGATCTGTAGAGAGTAAAATCATGTCAGAGAATACAGTGATGATCTGAAAGGTAAAACTATCATTTGCTGATAAACTTTTACTGCCATCAGTTGAGGAACAGTTCATTCTCTGCACTAAATTCAAAACCATAATCCCTTAGGGAAAAGGCTAGTGCATTAAGGACAGTGCATCCATCAAATGTACCACCCAGTCCCCTCAAGCTTTTTCTTTTTGGAATGGCAAGATTTATGTGATTTCTGCCACTTAGTACCTTACAAGAAAAAAAACAGTGTTAAAGAAAGACACAAAGCTGCCAAGTTTCGCATAAGCCCTACCAGCTGTCCTGGCTTCATACTTCACAATATGAACCAAAGCATCCAGAAAAAGTGCTCCTAACTTTCTCTTGGTTAGGCCAGTCCTGGAATCTTTTGCCTAGAAAAATCAACACTGGACACCAGAGAGGATATACCTGGTTAAAGACACCAACATTTCCTTAGGAATCTTTAGGAATACTTGGAAGTATCCTGGTTATATTGCTAGTGGAGGGATAGCTAGAAAATGCAATGGTACTTACTAGTAAATCTGCTCATCATTTGGGCAGTTAAGCTGCTGCAAGTACTTTGACATAGGGAGGACTGATGGGCAGCATCAACTCCAGAGACCAAAAGAGGTCTTGGAAAAAGATGCCACCCACAGCAACCCTTCTCATTGCAGTGTTGCAGGACTTAAGGGAAAGCTACAATTATTGAAAGTATAGAGCTGTGGTTTTTTTTTTTATTCACAAAAATATCTTTGGATGCTTCTCTTGACATTTTTTTTGTGTATGTCTCTGAAGTTTCATTTCATATATCTTAAGGGAAACCTTTGATTGTCCAATCAGAACAGAAAAATAAAAGCATGCCTTGCATTTAACTATATTAGCCAGCATAGTATCAGGCAGTAACGCCTTCATTATAGCAATCTGAGTACTTCCTGAATAATTCAGATGTGCCAAACAGAAGACTTGTTGCTTGGATGTGCTAATGAAACTATCAAGGGAATTAATTAACAGTCAATTATATCAATTTTAGATTTGGACATTGATTATGACGCTAAAAGCAAAAATCTACTTGCTTTACTATACATAATTCCTTACTTCTAAGTGCTATAGCTCAGTTTAATAATTCCAGTTAAAAGTGTAAAAGAAATAGAAATTCAGATTATTTTTCACTATTTCTCCCTTCTTTTCAATATGGTCAAGATAAATAAGATAAAAGGCATGGTAGAAACGTATATATACATCTTATAACTGTTGATACAGATTTTGCAAGTATGTACTTCATCGTAATGTATTTTGAGAAAAGGTCTGAATTCAGAGGAGAATAAAAATGCAATATGGATGTGTATGTCTATGTTTTCAAGTTTATTTCTAAACTGGAAAATGAATTATTTGGTATTATTTGATATTTAAATGTATCTGTTTTTTAAAAGGGTGTTTAGCCTTTTTTTTTTAGCCCTCCACTAACAGAAAAGTTTATCTAGGAGTGTTTTCTTAAACTCCATATATGCTTTAAAGAAAATCCCAAAAACAGAGAACATTTTCTGGCCTTTGGTGCAAAAGGAAAGCATTTCACTGAGATCAGTTTTTGCACGATTTGGCATAAGTTGTCTAGACTGGTTTATGAAAAATGACAGCTAGTAGGAAAGTAATTAAAAATGTATTTTGCTGAAAGCAAAAATATTTTTGGACTCTATAACAACCGTCTTTAATTTGCCAACAATTTCCACAATTATTTTATATTAACCGAAGATTTTGTATTCTAGAAAATGTATATATTGATTGCTGAGCATTGATAGCTTTCTGGTTTGATCTTCCTGCAAACTCTGCTCTTGTAACAAATGGGCAGGAGCTGAAAAGGTGGTCAAATAGTACAATCAAATCTCTGTGGCATCCTTTATTAATTGTTATGATTGGCAGTAGATGGTGGTAGGACTCTTTTGTGGATATGTTTCAGTATTTTGGTTGGAGCTGAAAGAAATTTTGCTTTACTTGGAGCAAATACACTTTTTCAAGTTTGAATGCAGTAAAGCAGTGTTCCCATCTAAACAAAACAACCACCCAACAATTCATAATCTGATAAATGGAAAAAAATCATAGTCTGAAATCAAATCAAGGTATTCTGATATAGGTTCTTCTCAAATGAACAACGAGCTGAATTGTTGTTGCCAGTGCTGCAGAGCCCTTGGTATAATGGTCGAGGAATTAGTGGCAATAACAGAATAGTTAGATATCCCTCTGCACTTCATTGAATCACTGTCCTTGTGCAACATAGAGCCGCCAAAATCTTGATGTACGTTATTTCAGAGAATTTTGAGGTGTGATCAAGTCCAGGGTACCCCTTTGCACTGGGAGATCAGTGAGTTAGAAAACAATGTGGAAACATTTGAGCATCACTCAGTTTTGGGCCTGCTCCTTAGTATTGTTTTTAACTGAATGCTCACTAATTGCACAGTAAGCTTTAGACTCAAGGGGCCACTATTTACTTTTGCAAGTGACAGTGGGAGAGTGTGGGGCCTTGGGGCAGGCAGATGAGGTGAGGGTTTCCCTTGTGTTTGGCCAAGCCAGTCCTTTCCCAAGAATGGCATAAGTAATTAATTTCAATGAGTTCATTACATTGGTGTAAGTTTATCATTCTCAGGTTGCATCTCAGATTCAATGTTTTAGAGATGAGAATCAAATCTGAAAGACAGCAGTGAGTGTGTTATCATTTATTTTAAAGCTGGAGATAAAGTATTAATAACAATAAACTGATGGCTGAAAACATGCTTGATAGTCCATTGATCAGTACCTGTCATTCATTGCTCCCTGGTATTCTTGGTGAACGCTTTATTTTTCACACTGTCACTCTCCTATCAGGAATCCATTCCATTCTGGATCCATGGTTAACAGTCCAGAACTAGCTGTCCTGTGAAGAAATTAATTTCTTCCTAGTATCATTTCACCATCATATGTATCTCTAAGAACTTCAGTATAACTCTGCATAGTATTTTCTAAGCTGTGTTTCCAGTCTTGAACAATAATGAAAACTCCATAAACTTCTGTGTTTACATATAGAGAATTAGAGTGGGTGTATAGCCCTCAGTGCAGCAAATCCATTAATGTTCTCTCCTTCAGGCATATGAAATCATGGTTAGGATACTTGCAGTAAACTCCTACAAAGTGCTTTGAAATTCCTCAGTGAAAAATGTCTCGTGAATGGATTGGCCAAATACATGATAACTGCCCAACTGTACAGGAAAGGTTTTACCTGTCACACATTCCACAGGGATGGAATGTGTACCACCCTCTCCTGCATGGGACTACAAGGAGCTGGCTCTCCATTTATGCCAGTTGCTGTGTAGAGTTAACAAAAAAAAAGTTAAAAGTTTAAAGCGGTGTGTCTACCCCTGACATTTCATACTGGATAGCTGTGTCTTTTCTTGCCCCTCCTCAATTAACCAGCCATCTCTTCCTTACTGTGTTGTGGCCCATCATATGCCAGTGTCATAGACCTTCAGCTTCCTTTCCTCTGTAAATCTGGCTGTCCTGCCTTGTAAGTTTTCACTGCTGCCTTATTTCAGAGAAGATTTTTCTCTTCAATTTATATGCATAGTCAGACATAGTTAATCCATGCTTATCTTATCCATATATCTAAATATCCCAGAGATTTAAGAAACACCAGTAACCAGTTTTATAAGGGACAGCATAAAACTCCCAAACTTTTTGTGAGTTTGGGACTCACATAAACTACTAAATGCAGCTCACAATTTATTCCTGTAAGGGGACTCCAAACTCTGATGTCAGTGGCCTTGTGTCCACACAAACTTAGCAAGAAATTCTAAAATCAGTGAATTTACAGATTGCGTCCTTGATACTCACTATGTTTCCTGTTGCAGCACCTAAATGTACATAATAATTTATGTTGTCATATAAATTTAGGAGAGATTTTCTGGGCAGCAGTATTTTGCCTGTTAATTCTTGTGGAACACACCTTGAACAGCATTTTAATATGAGTAGTTAAGTAATTGCAGATCACAGTAAAACAGGCAGTGTATGATGTGTGAAGAACCAACCAAAAAAAGTCCTGGATTTTACAAGAGCTGAAGTTTGTGAATGATTTTCCAGTTCAGAGCATATTGTGCTAATCCAGTTTTGTGTGAAATGTTCTTAGGATAAGCTCCTATCAACTGACCCACCAGTTGTGTATGATATATACAGACAGGATATTAGTTATGGATTACAGACATCTTTGTACAAAGCATTTCGTTAACTCCTGCCAATTTGCAGACAATGGCTATTGTTCTATATTGCCCTCTTTGACTAATCCTGCCGCTGGATTAGACAATGTCCCTCCTGGTGTGTCTGTTGTGCAGTTCAGTGCCAAACTACAGATGACTGGACAGGTATCCTCAGCAGTGGTGGGACAGCAGCTCTCATCAAGGGCAGCAGGCATCACCCCTCTGCACCCAGAGCTCTTAGTGTACGGCCCACAGGCATTTGTCACAGCTGGGATTTCTATCTAATGCTGGAGGCAGTAAAAGCACAGTCACTCAGAAGTGGTTGGTTTAATATTAATTTTCCCAGTGGGGATGAATCCACAGGGTAATAACCTGTTACAGGTCTAGACAGAGAGACACTCTGCCTTTCACGCCCTTTGCTGGGCAGTCCAGTTTGGAAACCTGGCTGTTGCATGGGAGGAGAGGAACAGGAAAGGCACTATTTCCTTACACCTTACCCATAGCAGGGAGGGGATGTGCTCAGAGAAGCACTATGCTGGTGGCTCTGGGGCTTCTCCAGGGTCTTTTGGGGCTCTGGTCACTGCAGAGCTGTGGGCAAGAAACAGATGTTGACAACTGGAGTTTCTCTACCATCCCTAACCTTTGCATTTCTTATTTCCCTGTTCCAGCTCCTCCCTGCCTCCCTCTCCTGCCTTATTAGAGTCATTAATGAGGGTGTAAGCCTTCCCCTTACTAGACAGGCGTACATTTTGGGCTTGATGACCCTGATCCTCCTCATGCTCAGCCTATCTCCTTTCAATTGTTTCATCAGCAGCGTGACTGCCGGCTCACACCTGACAAGTGACAAGTCTCAGGCTCCTGCTGACTAGATAATCAAAGTCTTGTCAGAGCTGTCAATACCCTGCAGATAGGAGAGGACAAAGAGAGGAAAGGTTTCTACAGAAACCACTGCCTTCAAAAAATACTGTCGATTCTTCTTACAGAAATCACCTGTTTGTTTCAAAACATTATTTATTACTGAAAATACGGTCTCTGCAGAACAAGCATGTAAGCGGAATAATGACAGCGGCTGTTAATGACATAGCCCTCCAGATCTGCCGGCCCCAATGTTTTGTTGGGAATTGTTTTGAATCCCTGAATAAAGGGAAAATATTAATATTCAGCAGTCATTTAACCTTCCTGAAGAATTTAAGGGGGATAATTTCAAGCACAACCATAATCATAATTTGAAAAAAAAACACATTTTTTTTAAGCAAAAAAGGCACAAATATGTTCTATTCTAATATTGCAGACCAAGGTTATTTATGATCTCTTCCAATTTTGGCACATTTTCAAATGTAGATTTGATTTAAAATGTTAATTAAAGCACAGGGCCAATTTTTTCCCTTATTTACAGAACTTTAAATCTGCAATCTACTGAAGTTGATGAATTTCATCTGAGTTTCACTGGCACAAGAAACTGTCATATTTGACACGCAGTTATTTGGATATCCTGCCATATTTACTGTCTAAGTACGTGTTAATATTTTGAGACTTTAGAATGGACAGATGTTCTGAATGTGATGGATTCAAGAAGTGTGGTGTATTTTTTTTAAACTTTGTGTATTAAAAAATAAAACCTTTCATTTGAAAGATAGCTATGTCTGGAGAATCAAATAACATTGCTTTTTGCAGCTGAAACACCTTTAAAGTAATGCTGGAGGTGAAGTTTCTGAAGACTTAGTGACTGTTTAATATATACCATTTACTGTAACACCAGAAATAAAGTAGTGGGTCTGGCCTGCTGCTGAGAGAAAGACATTCAGCATTTCTTGCCTCAGAAAAAGAAGTCTTTAAGCAGAGTTTTCATCAGCACTTTTCATGTTCACACCTTCAATGCCACTACCAGATAACTCATGGTATGAAAGAAGTGCCACCATTCAGTCACTCTCCAAGCCCTGTGTGCAGCACAGTCCTTTTCTCCGCTTTTATGCCTATATCTTTTATTAGGAATGGCTTTGTTAGACACAAGCGTTATCTGTCTGAGCTGTGTTCAGCTGTCAAGCGCCAGCTGCCTTTTGCTGCTCATGTCGGCAGTCAGCAGACAGCAGAAGGTGGCAGGAAGGGGCTGGAAGTTCAAGCTCATCAGGTTCTTGATATGCTGCCACTGGCACCCATGGGTGTGCTGGGTTTGCTGAGTGCATGGTGCACAACCTGAGAAAGGCAGGGACATCCCACCAGCAGCTCCCTGGTGGGTTTCTGTGCCACCACTCTTGAACTGCTGCACTGGGAGATGAGGAGGAAGGTGGGTGTGATGCTGATACCAGGGAACACCCACCCCCAGGGGTTTGCCAACCTGCTGATGGTCTATACCTGGGCTGTTTTTAGAAGAGAAGGCCTGTGACAGACCCTGAAGATACTGAGGGGTTTGCTGCTGCTCTGCTTGGTGTGGAACTAGTGTTTGTATCTGAAGCCCAGTGCTGGAGGTAGGAGAGCACTGGGGATGGCTGTCTGGGCCAGCTCCTACTGGTTGGCCCACTGCAGTGGAGAGCAGCAGGACCTGTCCTGCAACCTCAGCCATGTTGGGAAGCTCTGGTGTGATGGAGGGGATCAGGAGCTGGGAGGCCCTGGGACACTGTCCCCAGCCTTGCTCTGTCACTGTTGGCTCCTCTTGCCAGCGATGCCTGCCAGCAGAGCTCAGAGGAAGTTTTCAGAGAGAAAGTTTTTTTTTCCATCAGAAAATGCCGATTCGTCAAAAGCAAAACATTTCACAAAAACATCTGGCTTTCAATGAATCTTCCCGGAGAACCTAGCCTGCTAAGCAGATTTTCATTGTAAATCTGTCTGGTTCCCTGCCAGGTCACCTGCGTGGCTCCGTGGCTGCCTGCCAGCGCTTGCAGCTCAAAGGTAGCCACACCAGAGAGCCTGCCCCGCATCACAGACCCAGCTTTATGGATTTACATCTGCACTGGAAGATCCTGTCCCTGAACACAAGGAGAATTCCCAGACAGACCCCCAGGCTTCCAGCAGGCATAGCCCTGGGCAGCTCTGATGGATTTCCATTCTGTAAAATGTTCAGGGAAGAGAGAAGGGAGAGGGAAAAAGAGAGGGGGCAGGGGGGAAATAAAAAGAAAAAAATATTGATCTAAATTTGAATGGAAACTGATTTCAAAATGCTCTGTTTTCTGCAGATTGTAAATTCCCAAATTCCAATAGAAATACACTAGTGAGACTCAGAAATAAGATGTGGGATAGGGGAAGCCAGCTTGATATTTCCAGGTTAAATATGTTCAGGTATGTCATATGGAAGTGATTGTATTTTTGTGATATAAGTATACTTATCCACAAAGCAAATACAATTGATATCACTGAACTTAAGCATTTATTTAAATTTATCTAAATAAATTATTTTTATTTAAAATAAATAAAAGTTACCATATGTGCCAGCTTGTAGCAAATTCTTCTTTTCTATAGAATTCTTAAGCTTCAATAAATATCTTTTAAAGTAATCTAATTTTTGTGTTTAGTTAGCATACAAAGCGTGTCCTGTTAATCCTGATTAAATACACAATTAGGTGTATTTAAAGTACTTAATTTAAAGTATTAGTGTTTATTTAGACAATAGTTTTCTTATTAAGGGTTAGTTTGCTTGTTAATCAAATGTCACTTAAAGTGTAAAGTGGGTGGGAAAGAGTAATTGTATGATTTACTTGAAAGAAAGCTATAGACAAAATAGATAGCAGAGGGTAAACAAGGAACTGTTTGAATGAAGATCATGTGCATGTTTCTAATTTTATCCATCTGCCTCAAGCAAAGAAATTGAAGAGGAGGGAGAAGACCAAAGGCTGGAGCCCGTGCTGGGTTGGATGGCTCAGCAGTGCTTGGTGGTGCAGTGGGAATTTTTAATTCCCTTAATTTTTCTGAAACTAAGCTTTCACTGTATAACTGGTGGAAATGCTTTGTTAAAGTTTCTGTAGCTAAAGAGAAGGTGATTTATTCCCTGTTGGTGAGACATGGCTGTTTCCACAGAGTTTGTCACTGTGCCCTCCCCAAATCTGCCTGGAGGGAACACGGGTGAGAGAGCTGGTGTTGAACACTGCTCCAGTTTGGGCTCTGTGACTCTGTGACAGGTTAGTCACACTGCCTGCTCTTGGACAGGCAATGCTAGGGATGCTTACTAGATAGAAAAACTTGAAAAATTCTCCCTGTTCTGTTTGAGGTTTTGAGGCTGGTCTTGTTTTTAGGTTTTGCAAGTACTCTCATTTTTGTTCTGCTGATGGCTTTCAGGCTTGACCATAGGGTAAAATACCATTTTTAAATATCATACATTAAAAATTATATCTGAATGGTTACTGAAATTTTGTATTAAATTTTCTACAACTTTCTTGAATGAGGAAAAAATTTTTGTTTAACATGGCCTGTCTTTGATGTCTTTGTTTATAGTAGCATGACAAACACCTCTTCCCTTAGCATAGCATTGCTGCTTTCCCTTTCTTTTCTGCGCTTCAGATTGTGGGAAAAGCCTCAGTTCATTCCAGCAGAAGCAAAAGCTGATGAAGTCTCAGCTCCTCTTAAAGGTGGAGTCAATGGAGCTGTAGTGACATTCTCTAGCCCCATGGGCTGCCTCTGTGCTCTGGGAGATACTCATTGCTCCTCTTGGTTCCCAGTGGAATGGCGAAGAGATGGGTATGTCTAATGTCACTTGTTAATTAATGGATTCTCTGCATCATCCTAAAGCTAAACAGCCCATTTCCAAACCCAGAATTTCAAATTGCATTTACAACATGCTGGAACATCTCTCTGGCAGTGCATGAGGTCCTGACATCCAGGGGGTTTTGGGACTTACGAAGTCTCCCCTATCTTTAATTTGTCATATATGGAGAAGGCATGGGGTAATGACAGATGTGAGGATGATGTGGCACTGATGAACAGAATTATTCAGAGGTAAAGTTAGTAATTATTTTTGTCTTTAGGAATCCACCCCAAATCAGAAATATTTGACTAAGCTTATATTTCCTTTTGGAAGAAGGTTATAACGTTATTGGAATTTGATCTATAGCATGTATAGTTACTGCTTGCAAATCTGGTAGTTAGCATGTCAAAAAACCTTTTATCAGTTATTTCAAGGTTATAGCCAGCTTTGAGTGAGGTGCCAATAACATTCTGGGTAAGTTTGTATTGAAATCTCTTTCCAAGAAGTATCTGGGATATCTGCAGGTTGTGTGAAGACTGCCAGGCCTTGCACTCTGCCAAGACATGATAATGGACATGCTCCCATGGAGGCTGCTGAGGCTTACTGTTTCATTTTCTGGGGAAAGAAAAGCAAGCTTAAAGCTCTGTATTTTGGCATGCACAAGATACATATTTTTATGGAAACATCATGACAGTTACATACAAAATGTTAGTGGTCTGTTAAGGCAGACATGGTAACAATGAGGTTGTGAATCAGTGCTTGTGGTGAGTAGGTTGTTGCCTTCTCTGGGTTGACAAAAGTCTATATCCTCTAAATGATACTGCTGATGTTGTCTTATGTGACTGCTTCAGCTCACCTGTGGTGGTACAGCCTTTAAATTCATGATTCATAGTTGATTGAAACAGTTTTTTGTTAATCATGCTCAAAGCTGGTTTCATTGAAGAAGCAAGCAATTATTGAATAAGTATTTATTTCCCTTTCACGTGTCAAGATTCCTGCCCTGATGCAGAATTGCTGGTAACGGTACAGCACATTTTGGATCATCATGGGTTTTTTTCTGGACTCTTAGTGGTCTCCTCCATGTCTTGGGGTGTTCTAACTCTGAGGGGCTCATCCCTCCCATTGCAGAATTTCCTCCTGCTGCTTTCAAGTATTTGCCAGATACTGTACAGAGATGAAACCTGAGGAAATACTCACAAGGGTTTTGGCATTGATTGTTTGATTTGTACTAGTGGTGGGTATTTTTCGGAAGCTACTCAAAAGCTTCTTAGTTGTTTAAGCCTCATGCCCCTAGACTGCTTGACCTGATACTCTCTATCAATGTTCAATTTTCTTTAACTCTGTTTCTTCAGACTATTTTATAGGTTAGTGGGACTAACTTATCCATAAAAAAAGGAGGATGACTGAGAAATACTATGGCTTCAACATCTCCAAGGGTTTTTTATTATTCAAAATAAAACCCAATATTATTATTGTTTGTTTGATTTTGATGCTGCTACAATAGTATTAGTATTACATTATAAAGGAGGAAAGGAGTGAGGAAAGTTCAAAACAAGACCATGTGGCGTATCAGAGACCAAGCTTCAGGTTCTCAACTTGATGGATTTAGGACCTCCTATTTCTTGCACTTGTTGCTGCCACTGGGCTGTAACCCTTCCTTCTCCCTTCCATCTCGGAGACACTATCCCTAACAATACTGACATGTATTTAAAACATTTCTCTTGTATTAAATTGCATTTTTGAATGGAGAAATTTCACTTTCTCATAATCAGCATTTGATTTACACCTTTTTTTTTTTTTCTGTCAATCCTTTCCCAATCCCAGATTATTATTTAGGCAGGACTTTAGGTCATGACTCCTTGCAGAATTCATCTTTAATATTCCTTTAATATAGAATATAAATTATTTTTGATTATCTATGTAAAGATTATGTATAATACAATTAATTGATACAAGTGGTTTCAATTCTCCTTAATATGACAAATCTCTAGTGTGAAATATTCTTAGTTAATGATCAACATAAAATAGATAGAGTTCATTTTTAATGCAAGTATAAGATTTGAATTAATTTGTAGTTACAGCAGAGTTATTAAACTGTATAATATATATACACACACATACATTCCTTCTTTTGTTTTTAAAGATTTTCACACTTAGCAGATATGATGTAGTTGGGAACTTCCTATCTAAATTGTTTTTCTTTTCCATACTCTACTACAAATAGATGTCTGTTTGGACTTCTTCTACAATACACTGGTACTTCTTTGTGCTAATACTCTCATAACTAACATGCATTTTGGTTTGCAGTGACTTGTGTTTCGAGTTTGTCATGGTTTAAGCCCAGACAACATCTAAGCCCCACACAGGTGCTCACTCACTGCCCCCTTGGTGAGATGGGTGAGAGAATCAGAATGGTAAAGGAAAACTTATGTTAGGATGTTTAATAATTGAAATAAAGCAAAAATAATAATGATGATGATAATGAAAATAATAATAAATTATAATTAAAAAAGGAAAATAACAAAAGAGAGAAATTAAACCAAATTATGCAAATGAAAAGCCATTGCTCATTGCCCACCAAGGGATGCCCAGCCTGTTCTGGAGCAGCGGACCCTGGCCAGCTTTCCTCCCAATTTATGTGGCAAGCAAGATGCCGTGTGGTATTGGGATATCTTTTTGGCCAGTTGAGGTCCACATCCTCTGCCAGCTTCATGTGCCCTCAACCTCCTTGCTGGCAGGGCAGCGTGAGCTGCTCAGCAGCAACTGAAACATCAGTGTGCTACTGTCATTATTCTCACTCTAAATCCAAAATACAGCACTTAATAGCTGCTAGGAAGAAAATTAACTCTTCTGCAGCAGAAACCAGAACAGAGTTAGTAGAGTTAGGTGTGCAGATACGAGCCATTGGCCCAGTTTCCACCTGCCACAGAAGTACACTTGTGTCTGTAAGATTCCAGCCTGCCATGGGCAGCACGGTGTTGCTGCGAGCTGTGCTGGTCCACAGGCAGGGCTGAAATCTCTAGCAGAGTGCAGCAGCAATAGGAGGTTTGCACAGACTAATCTACTTTGAGCAGAGTATTAATGCAAGCAAAAGAGAGCACACAAGAGTACTGGTAAGGGATTAGCATAAAACTATGTACATTATCATGGTCTCACTTTCTTAGATTTAGTATGAGTGATGTTCTTTAATATTGCTATTAAATTTATAGCAGTGAGATAAGCGTCAAATTTTCTTACAATTGCATTAAAGATGGGGAAAAAATATTGGGAGAAGTGCCAAGGGGAATCTGAATGCTGCTTAAAAGACACGTGGGATGGAAGAAGCAACTTGCAGGGAACATCTGTTTCTGCTGGACCTTGTCAGTTTTCTGTCAGTTGTAACACTGAGTTAATCAGATTCCTTTAAAAACTGTTGTGTTTAAAATGCAGTACAGATCAAAAATAACTATCCAGTGTGCTGGAGTCTGTACATGTTATGGAATCACTTAAAAATGAGGACAGAACTTGGTGTAAATGTATCCCCTTGTATTTTCTCCCAGTATAGTAGTGTATTAGTTAAAGTTGGAGGGATTTGAAGTGGTTTAATTCTCACTGTTCTTCATATTCCCACTGTTTCACAGGTCAGTGAGCTGCAACATTTGTGTTTTGTTTAAAAATACATATTTTAATTTATTGACTAGATGCCAAAATCTGTTCAAGGAATACAATTGAAAGACTTCTTTAGTAGTAACTGCCTTGTTTGTATAATGCCAGCCTGTGTTACAGTAGGAGCTCTTTGTGCTGGATGAACTGTGCCAGGCCCAGAGCCAAAGCAGCTCGAGGGTTTGGGCCAGCCTTTCCTACCCTGAGTATATCCTATGGTTATCTGGTTGCTTTCTGATGGGACAAGTTACTCTGGGATGCACTGGAGGAGGAACAAGAACTTCTGTTTTCTTTTGAGAGGCCTAGCTCTACTAATAGTTTCCTGAAGATTTTCTGAGAGAAGTGGGTTTTTTTCTGTCTTGGTATATTTGGAGTCTTCAATTTCCCTTTTTCTTTCTTAAGGACAGCAAATATTTCCTTGAAACATCTTCCGCAGAACAGATGTGAATTTTGATGAAAAAATTTTGATGGCTAATGTTAGACCTGTGGTACCATAAAATCTTTTTTAATATGAAGTGAATCATGGCAGGAAGTTAAGACTTCTTTTTGGTTTTGGTTTTGTTTTTTTTTCCCTAGGGCATGAATTTCAATGTAGATGTAATAAAGAATTAAGTAGTTTACTGCATCACTCTTCATATTCTCTCTAAAAATTATTATCTGTTTACTTTGTAATGTTCAACAGTACAATAAAAATATATGGCATTGTTGATTAAAAGCTTCAGCTAAAATATTATCTTAACATTTTGGAAGGTACAGAGTCTTCATGCTGCAGTTGCAGTTATGCCAATTAATCCTGTGATGTTGTTAAATCTCACAAGCTGTGAGGCATCATTATTTGAGTAAGGGACCTCTAAAGAGGCCCACTGCACTTTGTGTATGATGCTGGTAAATCAGTGGGCAATATTCTCCTCTTTGAGTCAACACAGAACAAATGTCCCAGTATGGTGCTGGAAGAATACAGTATTGCTAGAAACACCATGCTAAGATGCCTGTAAGTCATAAATTTGAGGTCATGATTATTTGCAGTTCACACACCTCATTGCATTATTTTTGCAAGACAGGGGTGTGAATCCTGGTGTGTTGGCTAAACTCCAGTTCCAGCAATTACATTTTATGCTTGAAATTCCCCTGTAGTTCCAGCTCGATATGTTTCACATCTTGGTTTGTACTGTTGCTGTGTAGTGTTAAGCAGCTGACACTTTCAACTCCACAAAAAGCTGCATTTTAGATGTGAGTCTTGTCTGTGATCGTAGTCCAGCACTTTTGAAAAGACTCAGAGTGAAACCTGTTGTGCAAGAAAAAGTTGATACGGACATTATGGGAAAACTCCAGAAGTTTTGTGTAAGTGTTCAATACATAAGTTGCATAGCTCATTAGCCTGGAATTTCTCCACGCTTGTCCCATTTGGATCTGAAACTGTTACAGGGCATTTCCAGCCAACCAGAAGACAGGGATGTGGTGGAGAGGAGAGAATGGACTATGGGAATTTTGGTGGTGGTTCCTTTGGGAAACTCCAGTAGCACAGGAGTGAGCTGGCAGTGACACTGTGTACACAAAGCGCATGACTACGCTCACAGCAATGATAAGTTTACAAATTAAATGTTTTTGACATCTTTCACTTACCTGGAATTTAGCATATATCAGAATATACAATGTAAAATATACAATGTTTGCATAATATTTATATAGTATTCTATGATCAAAGTTTATTGCTGCATGACAGACAGATTCAGCAAGCTATTTTCAGGTGAACCCTTGTTTCCACTTCTAAGTCTATGCATTATTTTCATGGTTATTTATCTGTTGATGATACAACCAGACACCGTATCTCTGTTCCTAAAAGTAGTAATAGTGGGTCTGGGAGAAGTCACAGAGTTAACATCCTAACCTAGAGTCTTGGTCTACCTTTAATTGAAGTGGGTGTCCTCAGCAAGTGCCTTCTCCCATTAGAAATTATTTTCTGCCAGAAATCTATATTCTGTCATACCCAATTATGAACCCTACTAATCAACAGAGAACTTGGTAGCACCCCAACATGGAGAAGTCTGCATCTGTTCTAAATCCTGCCCTTCTAAGCAGGATTATTGCCAAGCACTGTGAAGATTGCTTAGCTGGGTACAAAAGATGCTGTACCCTAGCCAAAAGAGGGAAGTAATTCTGATTTTATTTGAATGAGCTTATTTTACTGGATAGAAGGAAGTAATTAAATTATGTAAAATAAAATAAGGTTCTGTGTTTTTAAGAAAAATATCAGCAAATACTATCTCATAAAATCTCTTGAAACGACAGAATAACGTGTGGGTCCTCAGCAGTTCAAATAGCTCAGATGCTTCTATGCTTCTCTGAAAGTAAGTACTACTAGGTGTATTTTTGACTACAGTTGTAGCCTCCTAACAGCTCATTTATCAAACCTGTCAGGTGTTAAACTGTTTAAGCATGTGCTTACTGTTAAGCACTCGAGCATTATAACCAATCTCAACAAGGCTGCTTAAAGTGTTCTGTGGGACAGTTCTCGCTGTTGCCTGGTCTCCGTGCGAGCAGTACAGCTACATACATTGTGACTGCCTTTTCTTGTCACATTCTCAGTATTTCCATGTTTATAGGCCGCCAGGGTCCCTTGGAGGGACCAGCTCTATCATTGAACTAGAGGAGGTGCTGAGGAATTCCACAAGACACCAAATAGCTTCTTGTGTGAAAACAGATTAAATGGATTAGCGCTTTTTGGCTCAGAAAAGTGATGTCTATGAGAAGATGTGATAGGGGAGATGTGCAAAGTAGAGGAGAGGTGGGAAGTGTTGTTCAAGAGCTAGGAGATATTGCATGAAAACCTCAGGCAGCAGGTTTAAAGTTTAAATTCCTTGTAGAAAAAATGTCTTTGTATTTCAATACTCATCTCAGAATCTCAACACATAGAATACTGTGGAGGCCAGAAGTATAAGTAAATTGAACAGGAATACAATCATTTGAAGTAAGTGTGGTCTACTGAGGGCAACCAGATATGTAACTGAAGCTATGAGTGCCACAAATCGTGGCTTGTTGCAAGCACTAAGACCCACCTGGTCTGTAGTTATTCTGCATGTGGATTTTATCCTGTAGCCATGCCCTGATGCTGCTTTACAAATCCCATTCTGCCGTTTTGAAATAGCTTCAATGAAATTGATTGGGGGTTTTTGTGGTGGGGTTTTTGTTTTAGTATTTTTTTCTTTCAAGAACTACGTGACCTTCAAGGTCCCTTGCAATCCCGGCCATTCTATGGTTCTATGATTATGTGTTTATCATTCTAAACTGTGGGATGTGTTTTTTCCATGGAAATAGCAAAGTATGACTGAGTCATCCATTCCTCTTTTTTCACATCATCACAGGGCAGTTTCAGAGAGGCTGTTACAAAACAGGGGTGTTGGAACCAATTTTTAGCAGTTCAGGTGAGCTGTTACTCTACCGGCCAAACTGTGGCACCTTTGATGAAGATACCATGTTGCACTGCTGCTTACAGGTCTGCTCTCTTTACAGCAGGGTGGGAAGTCTTGGAGTGTTTTTGAAAATAAGATGTGTTTCGCCAAGCAGAGATTCTATAAACACTGCACCTTCCTAGTAGACTGTTCCTGTCCTTGAATGTGACACTTCGGTGTTTTAGCTCTCCCTCTGTTCATGCACCTTGTGTGTGAAAGGTAACTCACTGCAGTTTTGGTTAAGCATTGAGACTACTTACAACTCCATTGTGGTTTTACAGAACTATTAACGAGTAAGTGGCTCTCTAGGCTGGCAGTGCTGCTGGGAATGGCTGTGCAGGCACAGGGAATTGCACTCCAGATAGAGTTCAGCAGGGGGATGCTACATGTGCAGCTGGGCAGCAGACCTTACCTGTGCTACAGCTATTCTTTGGCTCTACTTTTCCCTTTACCATCTTGAAAGGATTAAATCTAATGGAGATATTTCACATCTGAGATGCTCTTTCTTATTACTGGAAAAAATTGCCAAAAAAAAATCTCATTCCTAAGGAATAAAAAGATCCAACTTAGAAAAAGTACAAGTATGCCTCTGCTTGCAACAAAGTCCTTTCAATCTGCATTTAAATAAAGGTATTGACTATGTAAAACACAAGGCTGCCCAAGGCAGAACATAAATAGTGTTCGCCAGGCACAGTGTTTGATGTGGGCTTTCACATAAGGTATTGAAGGCACACATCGGTAAATCCTGAACCTGCCAACTCTCTCCTGTGCAGTGTCACTCCACTCTAGTTAGAGTGTATTTAGAAAGTAGCTAAACACACTTTTGTGGAAATCATTAAATAACACAGCAATTCATACATTTGTAGCAGACAGCTTCTAATGACCATTATTAACTGAAAATAAAATCTCAGCATTTATCTTATATGTTATTTTATCTTAAAAAAATCAGATGCCCAGTATGACTGAGAATATAATACCCTAAAGTTTAAGACTGGTTTGTAAACACAGTCCCTAGTGTCTACTATTGATCTTTTGCTATTTTAATGCATTTTTACTGACCGACATGTCCTGTGGTAAAGAATATTGCCTAAATTAGTTATCTGATTGGTTCTTTTGATTAATGATGGGACTGTGCTTCATTACACATGACAACATGATCAGAATAATCACTGCAGCCATAGAAGTTGAGACTGGCATTTTTTATTCCTTCATTTTTAAAGTTCATTTATAAAATTATTTAATGTATACGTCCTAAGTTGTAATTTATTTACATGACACTTTTTTCGATGGGAACTGTTGTACTGTGTCACAAATGGCTAAGAAAACAAGGTAAACTAGATGTACAAATCAATGTCTTCTGGCTCAAGGGGAAAAAAACATAATCAAGATTCAAGAGCTGACCTTGTCCAAAGTCCAACTTGTCACACAACAAACAGTGTGGTGCCCAACAAATCACTGGGATCAGCAGGATGTATTCAAAGGAATGTTTAAATGATGTTATTTCTTGCTGAAGTTCTTACCAAAACTTCAGAGATTGTGTATGTTGGGGTGAAATCTGCCCAGGACTCAGGAGCCATTGTGTCCCCAGGGTAGAGCACAGGGCGAGTGCACTGAAGAGGGAGAAATGTCTCCCCATTACCCACTGCTGGGATGTCATCAGATGTTGTGCAGCATTTCTGACACCCTTCTTGGGTGGGGCCATTCCAGAGCAACTGACCTGCAAAGCCACACAAAGCTATAAATGGGTCTCCAGGGTGAAAAGGTTTCTTCATTAAACCCCAGTGCCAATCTGAGCAAATACTAACAACTTGCAACTGACTACACTTAAATTCTTCAAAATTAAACTGCACTCTGTGTAGAGGACCAAGACCAGATGTGCTGCTCAGCGTCATCTTATCCCTGTGCTATCTGCATTGGTTTATAGCACCTTTACATGCTTTGAGGTTCTTGATTGCTTTTTAGTAGGTCATTCTGGGATTGATCTGTTTGAATTTATAAGGACATGCATGCCACCTTATGTCATGTTGATGAATGATTCAAAATTTTAAATGGCAATTCAACATTTAATGTTTTGAAAAATGTTTAAATGGTGTCATGCACAGAATAAATGGCAGCTTTCATTTTCTTTCTTCAAAATTCCCTGCCAGCCTGTTTACATGATGTTGACAGACATTTTAGCATTTGCCAGAGAAATAATGTGAAGAGTTGGATACTTGCCATAAAATGGTTTCCTCTCTATGGCAAGTGTGGAAACAAATGTGTGCATGTACAGTACATACACACACATATATTTTAAACATATTTCCAAACAAAAAATGTTTGTTTGCTGTTACATTACAACTACAGAAATGTATCTCAAAGCAGGGCTAACTCCAAAAGGAGTAGAAACTCAGAGCTCACAGTAGTCAGAGCATGACTGACTCCTGACTGAGTCCAGCTCACGGTGTACAATGGGACACATTCATTGCAAAGCTCAGGAATGGTCTTGCTCAACAACTTTCATTTCAACTCCAAATTTTGTTAAATTTTGATTAGGCAAGTAAGGAGTGCATTTGCAAATGGAATACTTTACATTCTAATATACTCCTGTTCTTGTTATAGCATCTTTATTATGCTTTGTCTCACCTTAGGACTTTGTTGTACTGGCTCCATTTTCTGCACATAAAAGTAAATATCTATACAGATTTAGGGCCCAATCCTTTAGGTACATATGTACTTTAAATGGTCCTCTGTAGTAGTTCAATAGATTTTCTTTCTGGAATTGCAGGAGGAGGGCTGATCCTTGTTGTGTGTAGCAAATCTGAAAGCTTAATATGCCAATAATTCCATTTTCATGGAATAACTATGCATTTAGGATATTGCACTGAGTTAACTTTAGCTTGTATTTAGTCATTCATTTTGTGACTAACAACATTTGATAATTATGGTGGCATACCAAGCTTTTGTTTCCTGGGAAGAGATTGCAATTGTATGAAATATGTTTAATCATGGTTAAATACACTTTGAGTTCTCATGCTGATTCCAGCTACATTAAGCCTGTTCGGTGTTACCTTTGCATGTAGGTGACTGAAGCATTAATGTTTCTTTTATGAAAGCAATTCTGAATGATGTATTGATACATTGAGTTTATGATTCCTATATTCCAGGATTGTTTTCTTACTAGCACATTAGAAATTGTGACTAGTCAATGAAATGTCAGCACTTTCTGAATCAGGACCTGTCTTAAAAGCAGTTGCAAACTACTGAATGGGTCACTGAGTTTTACTATTAAATGTATATGAAATATTAAAGGACATTGAAGGTTTCATGCTGTACTTTAAAAGTAAATTTTTAATTAGCAAATGCATGAATAGAAGAAAATTTTAATTTTTTTTTCTCCTGGAATTGATGAATATGTTATATGCAGAGCATGCATCTTTACTTCCAAATGAGGAATTGATGCATTTTTCTATTCAAAGGCTGTTTTCCATCAATACAAGCAGATAATTGGCTATGCTAGTTGAATCTCTATGTATGTATGTGTGTGCTACTTAAAAGCTTACCAATATATACAGTAGTTTTTGGAGCTGGTTGTATGGCAATGCAGCCTTTTATGCATTATAGGATTAAAGCATGTAAAACTGATGTTGAATATGCAAGTTATATGTTAATCTGATTAAATGAATGGAGAATTGCCCAATGCAATCAATTGAAATATTTAACAACTTTATGTTGAACTTGAAGGAAATTATAACCTTGAGGATGCCAAACCCATGATATAACTTTACATTTTCAATAATATTTGCCTATTTAACATTAAACCCCACATTTATTTATTTATTTATTTATTTATTTATTTATTTATTTATTTATTTATTTATTTATACACACATATAGTGTTTTTGTAATGAAGCAAGATTAGTCCATCAAGGAGAAGCTTGTTAGAACTGGAAATGCAACAGCCTCCACTATCAAGGAATGTTAAATGCTGGGTGAAGGATTTTAGAGTGTTTTTACTCATATTGCATGAAGGGTTTTTTACAAAAAGAAATGCTAAGGCATCTATATTATTTTATCACTTTATTATTTGTTTATTTTCCCTAAAAATAAAATGACTTGATTTAAGTGTATGATGCTATTTACTTGTATTTTAAAGCCTCCCATAAGATTATACAGCAGATTGAAATGCATACTTATGTCTGTTTCTTTCATTGGGCAGCTATGCTAAAGCAAATAAAATCAAACACATACATTCCCTTTCAGTGGTTTACAAACTGTAAGTGATGGGAGGAAAAACCAGCAGCCATTCCACTGAATTCTATTATTGACAACAGCAGAAGTAAAAAAATTAGAAAACAAATCCCTTTTTAAATAAAATGAAGTAAAAGACCTACATTGCTTGGAGGAAATGCTAATTGAAAATACCTTGCTAATGCTAGCTAGTCACAGGAAGGAAACATTAAGTTATTATTTTTAATAATGTTTACAAGTATATCCAGCCATTTCCAGCCAGTGAAAAATGTTAGCCTTGGTAAAATGTGGCAGTGCTACTTTTCACTGGTGATGCTGCTCATCTTCTCTCTGATAGCAATCATTAATTTTATTTTTTAACCCAGTCTTCAAATGAAGACAGATGAGCAGGATAGTTTTAAATGCAAGCTGCTTATGTTCAGAAAAATGGCTGCGAGATTACAGATCACTGTGCCTGAGCTGAGTCCAGCGACTGTTTGGAAAGGGGGAGAAAAAAACAAACAAGCATTATTTGAGCGACAAACAGGCAGGGCTGTGAGGGGTTGCTGCAGGCAGAGCCCAAGTGTGTGTGTGTACAGGGGTACATGGCCCTGCCTGTGTTTTGGGACGTGTGAAGAGCAAAAGGAGAGTAAGGTAAAAGAGTCCTGCACAATGGCACAGCAATTCAACTCATTTCTTAATTGCTATGGAGACCCACAGATACTGTTATTGTTAATTGCTCTTGATAATTTTAGTGTTTCATCTTAACATTTAATTTTCATTAGTGCTAGCAGGATTGTTAGAGACCAGAATGTGTAATATATCATATCAGTGGTAGCATCATCCTGTAGCCTTTTATTTGTCCTCTTAATGTCAACAGAGTTTTATTTTTAGTCAAGTGTCAATAAGCACAATGTAGTTTCTACATCTTTTAAGCTGTGATTTTTAGTATCTGACAGCTTTACCTCATTTCTCACAACAGATTCACTGGATTCATGCTCACAAGGCTGAAATTTTCAAACTTGGTCCTGCCCACGGTGACCTCATGACTGATTATTTGGATACACTCTTCTCTGGGTACTATTTTTGTATTATTGGAAAGAAAGAAGCGAATTGGGCAGCACATTAACAACAAGAGGTAGTTAAAGGGTCCTCATTTAGTATGGTAGAGAGTTAATCACTGGCTGACCTGCAAAGCTAGTCCCATAATGTCAATTGGACAGACCTCTCAAACATTCTCCTTTCTGGATCCCCACAGCTCTCCAAACTCCACCATGTAGGAGCTGGGTGCCTCTATGTGCTCCTCTGTTTCTCATGACAGAAGTCCCCTGTCCCCTGTTCCCTGGGGAATTGTTAAAATAGAAGTCCAGAACTGATTGGATTGAATCTGAATTTGCCTGTGAAAGGATGGAAGGGCAGATCTGGGAGTTTTAACTCGACTCAGGTACAGGAGTCTGGCACCTGCAGTCAGTAAGGGCAGTCCATGTAGCTACTTTAACATGCAATTTTTGATCAGTTAGTGTAAGGAGCTTTGCTGGCTCAGAGTTTGAGTAAAGACAGCATTGAACATGCCTCCCCTACACTTCAGAGTTTTCTGCCAGCCCAACTGCTCCTGGGGAGTGACCTTGTCTCTAGGAATTAGGCCTTTCGTTACAGTCCCTTGTAAGGAGTTGAGAGAGGATTAATTGGTTTGCTCACTGCAGTTTCTGGAAGTATCTCACATTTTTCAGTGGAAGATGACTCTGGAAGTACTTTCCTACGGTGAAACAAATCCCTGCCAAAATAAAATGATGAATCCTGAATATTACTGGCAGCATTTCATGCCAATTTTTGAACACTTCCTTTCTATCTGCACATCCATTGCACACGTTTGATGAGTTTAATGCCCAGCTGTCAGTGTTTTCCTCCTTAGCTGACCACGGGTATGGGGAGCACAGGTGCAAGTGTCCTGAGTTCACATGAGACCCCAGGTCTCACGTGGGAGACATGAACTGGGCGCAGCAGAAACCCCTCGTACCATCAGGGCAGAAGCATGTCTGGCATTTGAGATCCTGAGAAAAATGCTTATAAGGAGAGTACAGCAAAGGTGAAATGTTAATTCAGCCTTCTTTTCCGTCACAGCACTTGTAACTGGTATATCACTAAAAAATTTATCAAAGGAAAAGATTTTTTTAAGGTTTGCCAGAATAGCCTCCTTCTTGTGGAAGGATAATGTCTCCATTCACACCTGGCAGAGGGTGAGCAGACACCTTGCTGACTCAGGTGAGGTTTGGTTTTCCTGGTACTCAGGGAGATGCTTTGCCCTTGGCAGTGAGGAGGGAAGGGCTTAACTGCCTCGAGAGGTTACTGCCCTTCCTGGGGTCAACAGCAACTAGAGGAAAGTTTTTGGTGCTTGCCCTTGAAAGGCTGCAACACTGAGAGATACCTGGCAGCTCTCAGTACCTTCATGTGTTAGCTATAGGAATGAATTAAACAACCCATGGATATTTAATTCCCATTCTAACTCTCTTTCCACACTTAGCTGAAAGGGGGTTGTTTAGTGCAAACCAGCCCTTGAAAGGTGAAACCATCTTCTGGGTGATGGCAGGTCCTGTGTGGTGGTGGCGGCAGCTCTCTTGCATTTCTCAGAAGGTGAGTGTAGAGGTAGAGAAAAAGTTGGAAGGTGGTGGGAGGTATGCTGGGAGCTAACAAAGGCCTTCAAAGTAAGAGTGATGTTAGAGGGTGTCAGGAGGCAGAAGGTGCCAGCTGCCTGACAAAAGAAATATCATTACTCACTATTAAAGAACACTCCAGATGCTTGATATAGTCATGGGTGTTCTCCTGAAATTTTTTTAAGCAAAGCTCCTAGCCTGCCTGCAATATTGTTTTCTGGAGTCTGGCTCAAAATCCATGAGCTTTTTTTCAAGCAAATAGACCATGAATCTCAAGAGTAAGAACCAGTCTTACCATCTAATGCTGCAGAGTGGTGGTTGCCTCTTCAAAAATACTAAAATCCTCTTCACACTGTCTTATTCCTCTAGGACATCATTACTAACAGGGACAGATTGTGCAGATACTCTCTCAGCAGTCCAGGGTGGGATGAACATTTGCTCTAGGCACTCTCCAGTGTTTCTGCATCATAGATCTCTCTCCATCTCCACTCTCTTCCTTGCCTTTATAATGAGCTAATGGACAAATGTTACTCATGCCTAGAGATGCGTCTGTATCAAGAAAAATGGAAGGCTGAAAAAATGAAAAAGTTCATCTGTTAACTTTCATTGGCAGAAATATTATAGTGGATTGTACTCAGACTGCAGGACTCTCAGATTTGACAAGCACAGGGGTGATTGAAACAGAATAGAAAAAAAAAAGATGGTGTAGAAACAGGACTGCTGAAATTAAACAGGTTGAAACTTGTCTGGCAGCTCCAAATACAGCAGAGAAGTATAGCCCTAGAGTGCAGCAAATTTAATCTTTGAACAGGTTTATTGTTTTATCAGGTTTTTGTTTAAGAAGGGTTTCATTATATATAACATTGAGATAAATTTTTACATAGCAGATTTATTCAACAGGTTTATCCTTTTAACAGCCCTCATTGTATTTCACCAGTTGGTGCGTGGGGTCTTATACATCAAGCAAGTTTATTACTTTATCAAGTACGAATTTTAAGAAGTTTTCCTAATAATAGAAGATGTGTGGAGATTTATAGGCAGTACATTGTTCTATTCAGTGTTTGAGCTGTTTTACCTAATGTAAGCTACATCGTAACTACATGACAATGCTGCTCGAAATGGTGGTAATTGTGCTGTAACTCATACTATCTTCCCACCACTGTAATAGATCTCACTTTGCTGTCCCAGTGTTTTAAAAACCCTTAAAAGTCCAAGTCCAACTACCCTGACTAAATTGTCTCTGTAAATTAGAAGAACCAAGTGAGTTGAAAAGCAGTATTGACATTAGTAAGTAAAAGGATTGTGGTGAGTTGTTTTGATAAAAATTCAGTACTTTCTGGACTAGAGGAATCACAAAATCTCCTAGATGACATGCAGACCTTGCTTTGGCATTTGCCATAGGGAACTAGCTATGTTTGGTTTCAACATAAATTTTTGATCCAAGGATTTTCTTCCAAAAATATCCGTTACTGATTATTCAATCCGGAAATCAGTTTTGGAAGTTACATCTTCCAGAGGGAGCGGCATGAAAATTCAGGCAGCTGTCCCTGATTTGTGGCTCTTGCTAAGGAAAGTAATTAAAGAATACTTGGGGTTTATGGCTTCTTTTAGGATTGTTTTAATCTTTCTGCTTCTGCTTGGAAGGAAAAATGTAATATTAAAAAAACCCCTTTGAGATGTAAAGTCAGTTCCTATAAATGTTATTATTATTATTTGTACTTTTACAGCATGCAATTCAAATCAAGCTGGATCTCACTGATTTGTTTCAATGACAAAATAAAGATCTATCACAAATTTCTTCATGTTGTGAAGTAGCAATTAATTTGCAGAGCTGGTTCAGTGTTTGCTGATGAAATGGTTTTCATCAGAAAATGCTGATTCATCAAAAATACTTGTTTGTAGATAAAAGATATTTAAATTTATTTTTTTCCAAAATATTGGAGGAAATCTTCTGAAACTTGGTTGAATGAAAACTTGTATGTCTGTAGTATAGGTTAAAAGGATTTTTTTTTTAGAAATCTAAACTAATTAAAACAGAAATTAAGTGCTTCAAAATTAATATTTTTTTAAACTGGGTTCTTTTTATTTTATACTTTGTTTCTTTAATATATTTGAAAGTAAAGGTTTCCATCATAGCTTAGGACAGGACTTTTCCTGTACCCCACATTTTTACAGATGAGAGATGTTTTCCTCCTAGAACTATTGAGGCAAAAGTATAAAGAGCAAGAGTATTCCACTGCAAAATACGGAGCAATTTTGTATTATAATGCATATAATGTGTAAATTTAATCTCTACTTATAACAGGTCCTATTTTTCTGACATCTTTATTTGCATGAGTAGTCCTCACCCAAAGAATGGTAAAAGCCATTCATGGTTAAGGAATACATCCTTTAAGCCGTGCAAAATTGAAGCCATCTGATCAGTGGAATGCTGCCATCTTGAATGTGAAAATTACTTGTTTATTTGAGAATGGAACATTAGCCATTTCCTAGTTTACAGGCTTACAAAATCCTTATTGTGAATATAAGATTTAATGCAATAGTTCTAATAAAATAGGTACTTCTATGCACTAACCACAAAGCTCTTTTCAGTGCTTCCAGTATAGAAACTTTTAATTTTAAAGACTAATTTGATTGGCATCTACTTGATATTCTTTGATGACTTTGACATATAGTATATCTGCTTGACAGGTGCGTTGGGTGTACTCTACAGATATAGATAGACATAAAAAATATATTTTCTAAAGGTAATTGTATGGCTTAGATAAAATCTGCAGTTCCTCCCAACATAACTGTTATAACTGGCAGCTCTCAACTGATGAAATACTCTAGTTTAAGACCACTTTGAAGACAGAGGTTGACACTTTAGATGAACAGAAGAGTTCAGTGAGAGTTTTGTCACTGCCATTAGGGTGGCCAGGAGCTAAGGCAGATGTCCCACTTTGAAGGGCCTGGGATAGACAGGGAATTGACACTTTACCTTGCTCCTGCACCCCAAGCATAGCTAGGCTATGCCCTGTGCTTCCTCCTTCTCTTCCCAACTCTGTGTAGTCTGTCTTTTTACCAGTTCCAGTGGGACAAAACCACCTTTTGTTTATGTTGACAATTCCACTGGCATCAATGGGGTGGTTTTTGGCTTCAAACATGCAACTTGGCAGAATAATTAGGTCAAATTTGTGTAGCATCTTTAGTCTGGGGGTGGGAAGAAATTGTTAAAGGGAGATATTAAGTATTTCTCTGTGCTTTAAAAAGGTGAGGCTCTTGGAGACAGGAGTTGGATATTTGTTGTGAATGTTTGATCCATACTTCAAGAAAGGCTTTAGTAAGTTCATGCTAAATTATGGTGGTTTTTCCCCTGAATCCCATGCTTTTCATTTAATGGGCGGGTTTGAGGATGGCAAACAGCGTGCTTCAGTTTATAAGACTCCTGACAACCCACCTCTGAGTTCCAGTGTAGTGTTGATGGTGCCTTTCTGCTGGCATTGTTGTTTCCTAGTAATTTACGTTCTTCCTTGTCCTGAATCATAACAACTTTTGGTGCCTTCCTTGACAGTATTGATGTGTTTTACTTATGTGTGGATCTGGCATGGTGGCTCTGGTACTTGAGGTGTAGTGGTGCTACCATACAGCGTTGCAGCAACATTGTCACAAACCTGGCACTGTCATTTCTCTGTTGCTGCATAACTTTCCTTCTCCCACACTTCTAAATTGCTCTATGGAGATGATCCATTAAGAATCACAATAAAGCTTGAAAGTTTGAATAACCTTTGAAATTATTGACAAACTGGCCCCAATGGGCTGCGCAAGAGCCTAATGTAGAACAAGAGATCGATGACAAAGCTGCAGAGACAGGATCCAGGCTGCAGAAGCAAGGGGATATGTCATATGGTTTTTACCTGCTGCCACTAGAGCACAAATATAGCAGGAAAGATGCACTGTTTGAGTGGACCCTGCTTTGCTCCTTATGTTCTTTTGGCAGATTGAGTTCACCAGGTGCCTTCTCACAGCAGGGTGTGGGCTTATCATGAAGTTTGAAGGAAGTGACAAGCTGAAGCCACCAATGCCTATAACCCACTGAGGACTTGTTTAAGCTTGTGTTGTGTGAACCTGGATATTCCAAGTGTACCTTCTCATCTATGCAATTGCACCCACTATATAAGGAATTCACTTCAAGTTCTTGTGTGATCCCTGCTGCCACCACGCAGAAACATCTAAAGTCTAAAACATCCATTCAGCCATAAACTAGCCTTACATTATTTCCATTTTGCAGCTCAGGAAGAAACAGTTTGTCCAGAATTTCAAAAGAAATCAGTTTTAAAACCCAGGCTACCAGTGTTTGGCACAAGTTCATATGTTATTTTTCTTCCTTTCATTCCGGTGAGAACTGAGGTTCTTGAGTTTAACCATTTCTGCAGGAATCCTGGCCATTAGCAGGGGTAGGCAAAATGACCATGTTCACTTTTTTCACTCTCTCTGGTTTTTCTGTGCTGTCCAGGAGGTTTGAAGCCAATGTACACAGCCTTAAAAACTAAGTAACTAAATTATTTCTTTGATGGTTGTTATTCCCCATTCTACAGGAACAGGGCTATTTAGCAGATTTTTATTAATAAAGCTTAGACTTTGGTGGACTAAAGATCCTTTAGCACCACTATTTTTTTTACCAGATAAATATGTCCCACCCAGATCTGTTTGGCACAATAGTGACCTCTAAAGGCTCATTAGATTAGTGGTATCTCCAGAAATATCTTATCTCTTATTTAAAGTAAATGCGTGGCTCTGTATCAGGTATTGCCCTCTTCATGCTGAGCACATCTCTAGAAAGGTCAGCTTTTGGAAAGCTCTGAAAGCCCTGCTCCTTTTCCCTTGTGCTGCATAAAGGCGCCTGACCTTTCAGTGATCCTAATTTTTCTTTCTTTCCTCCTCCCTCCACCCTTACTCCAGCCTACTATTTATTGAAGTGGAATGGACTTCCACCCCCCACACCTTTTTCTTCCCCATTAAAATAGTTTCTAAAATAAGTGACCAAACCCTGTGATGGCACAAGTTAAAATCCAGGTTACCTTGATATTTCACCAGGAGCCTTCTCTTTTCAGAGCAATCCCATTGTTTAAAATTTGGAGCTGTGTATATTGTGCTCTATCTTGCACTTGGAAGAAGTCAGGTAACGCAATTCATTGAGCTCCCTCCCTAAAGCCCATCAGCAGCACACCAGCCATCTGAATTCATGCCTACCACAGCACTGGGATGCGAGGAGGTCCAAGAGCATACACAGAAACTCTGCTTTCCTGTAAGAATTGAGATTCATGACTAATCCTCGTGTGTTTGAAGTAAATCTTGTAACCCAAGTCTGAAGCCCGCAGCAGCAGAGGCACTGAACTCACCCTGCTGCTGACAGGCTGCTGTATGGTGGTGAACCTGGATTTTCCCCTCAGCAGTTTTTTCCGGCTCAGCAGCGGGTGAGAGTCTGGTCCTGACTTCCCAATTTCCTTCAGGAGCTGGGCAATGCCTTCATCACTATGAGGTAGAGTGTTGTGGAGAGATGCAGCCCACACCTGGTCAAAGAGACATGTGAAGGGGCAGAGGAGCCATGGGTGGGTACAGACAGAGAGTGTGTGAAGCTGTGTTTGATCTCCCCCCAGCTCTGCTCTCAAGACCAAGTTGTGGGTGAGAAGCAGTGCCTTGGGCACTCCCAATGACCATGGAACCATTGAGACTGAGGACTCCAAACATGTGAGTCTGCAGGAAGCATGTGTGAATCTGTGGCTGTTGGACAGAGATGGCAAGGGTGTGCTCTCTATGTTATTTTTAGTAGATCATGCATGATATGTATGTTTGGGGCTTTTTCACTTCAAAATGTATTTTCCACTACTGATACAAAGAAACTGGAGTTTGATTGGGCTGGTTAAAGATGGGAAGAATGAATAAAGCCCAGGGGAAGAGGGGAGGGAGGATGATGGGTTAGTGGGGGTTTAAATAAAGCTGAGAAAGCAGAGTGTAAATATGAGGAAAGGGGCAAAGTTAGAAAGTGGAGACCTGGAGGAAACAGGAAAGTCTCAAGTAATTGCAAGATTTTAAAGACAGCTGAAATAGGCAGGAGGCAAACGTTGAGGCAAAACCTGTGATCCTACCTAGACACCTCAATTATCACTGTGGCTTTCCAGCCGCGAATTGTACATGTCTCCTGTTCAATTGACTTGCTGTCCCTTTCCCCAAACCACTTTACTTCTGTTTCTAAAGGGGAAGTTTTCTAGTTTATCAGTTGTATTTTTTTTAATTGAAAAGTGACATGGTTTTGGCAAGCTCGTTTTCTGTCAGCAATAAGCTGGTTAGTACTATGGTTGGTTCCACTGCCCTGGGAGTTATCACTAATTGATTTTTTTTTTTTTGTTCAAATCGCTGCACTCCAGGGGCTTGTCTTTCTTGCTAAAATAAGACTAAACCCAACTGCAGTTGGAGGTGGTATCCCTGCCTTGTTGTTCAATTCTTACACTTTTATCATGAACATCTTTGCCCTTTTTGTATGGTCTTGATGGCATTCTTTGCTTGAGAGTGTTTCTCCCAAAGGGTTACTCTCTCCCACTCAACTTGGCGGGGGATTTGCTGCTTGCTTTTTGTGGAGCTGGATTCATCTGGGATTAATAAAAAGGTCTTTTAATTCAGTTTGACCAACTCAGCCGTATCAAGATTGACAAAAACATATTATAGATAAGATTATTTTAGTTTGGACCTCACAAGAGCACCCTTTTGCCCAGGTTTGGGAGAAAGACTTTGTCTCAGAACAATGAGATTTTGCTGGAGATTTATCATGTGCCTGGTGACAAGGAACTGGAGAATTATCTAATATTACTCAAAAAGAGCATATGATGCATGCAAAGCTGTTCAGAAACAATATTAGCCAGACTCATTATTAAAAACCTTCTAGAATTCAAAGTGTGACTGTAGACAAAAACCTAGCTTGAGAGGATGGGAAGGAAATGAAACACCCTTTGCTTTAAAGTACCCATACGAAACCGTTGTGAGAGAGAACCAGCTCCAGTTTACAGAAATAAAGCCAGTGGCTGAGAGATCTGAGGAAAAAGATATTGTTCTAATTGCTGAGCAAAGTACATCTAAGAAGCCAGTTCTCCTCTCAGTCATCCTGCCCAAAGAGAGTCCCCCAAGAGCACCAAGGGTGCCCCATTATGGTGGCAACTGCGTGTGCTGCCAAGTGCAGTATCATAGCAAATCAGTGGGCTATTGTGCCAGAAGCTGGCAGAGGACAGCCTGGGATGAAGTTGGTGGGGGTATTGCCTACATAAGGACTTGGTTTGCCTCTGCATGATTAGCACTTCCTGTGACCGGGGCACTTTGGATGTATCTCACTCTGTTTATGTTTTTGGTTCCTATAATGAAAATGAGATCCCTCGTGTAGCCCTCTGCCATTTTGCACGTCAAACTGAAAGTATATATGCTCATTGTGGGTATTAGTGTCTCAGCTTAATGACAGAAGCCTCGGACAAATAAATCCATGTGCCATGGAGGATTTTCCTAATGAAACTGAAGTACAATACTGTTTACATAATGTCCTTTAGACTCTATTCAAAACAGCAAATGCTGGACGTTGCTGTTATCCACCAACACCAGCTAATACAGGCAGAAACGAAAATGTAATGCAAAGTGGCAGCTCCTTTTTAACTTTTCTCGAAGTCTCTGTGTAGTGGCTCTGAGCATCCCCTCTGAACTTTTCCCCTTCTGGGTGCTGGGGATTTTTGTATGTTGTTTTTGGTTGGTGGGGGTTTTTTTCTTCCTTTTTTTTTTAATATATTGACATTCCAGCCCTTGGAACAAGGTCTTCGCTTCTTTTCTCATTTCAAGATCTTGTTTGGGGAGAGCTCTAACACCTGTCCACTGATCGCCTGCCAGTCTGCATCTGTGCCCAGCTGACAGAGCTGTCTGCTTTGACTAATGATGTGATTGATGGACAAAATAAGGAAGAACACACAAAAAAACATTTCTGTCTGGTCTGGTGTGTCAGCAAGCCTTCATCAAGTGGCTGCTGAAGGTATATTTTGCTGCATGCCTCATTACACAGTAATGGCATTCCCAGGCAAAGCTGTTTCTTTTCATGACACAAGACAGCAGGCAGCTTTATGGACTCTGGGCCTATCGAGCCTGGAGGAGAGAAGCACTAAAGAGTGGTCATTTCCAAAAGTGCCTCAAGTTGCTTTTTTGTTGTCATGAATTTAATATGAATCAACACAATATGAAATGAGCATGAGGAATTTTAGTGACTAGTCATTTTTTAAAACTGCTGTCTAAACAGCCATCAAGAGAAAAAAACCCCAACATTTTCTTCTACCAAACCTGTTGTGAAAAGAAGTCATCTGTCAATTTTATTACATTAAAAAAAGCACACATGGGCATGTACACATATCCAAACAAATGTGTGCTTCAGTGCTAAACATGTGGAAAACACCACATATGTAAAGTAAGAAAAAAGCAAGTAACTGGCAGACTGAACGCAGTATTTAACTACTAATGTTTAAATGGCTCTTTCTGTAAATTTGTATGAAAAACGATCTCGTGCAGTTCATATATTATGTTAGAGGGCTGACTGCTTCAGGAAACACAACAATTAAATTATAAGCATTAGGCAACGTTACATGCGGCTGTGGAAAGGCGGCCATGAAATGCTCAGCACACCTTTTGCTCACAGTGGGCATTAAGGTAAAGCAGGACTAATCCAGGCAGAGAGGGGTGGAGGTGAGAGGGAGGTTCCTGCCCTACACACAACATACCACCTCCATTTTTCCTCCTCTATTCAAAGTTGTTCCAGTCCCATCCGTCCTCCCCGCAGCTTCTTTACATTCAGTTTCTCCCCTTCTCCCAGTGCTTGTTACTTCCCATGGATTTTTTGCATTTTGAATTACTTAATTTCATCCAGGAAAAGCACTAGAAAATTTGATGTGCTAGTTCACAAAAAAAATCTTCGGATTGTTTTCCTGTTCCTAATACAAGAGGTCTCTTACCGTGGGTTACTGGGAATAATTTGCAAATTTAATGAGTTGTGATTAGTTAAGAAATTGTTCTTCATGTAATAAATACTACACAATAAATTAGAAAATGTATATGAGTTCTTTATACCCACTTAAAGAGAGAAAAACATCAATGTAAATTCTTGTTATGACAAATGTAAAAGATAATCTTTTAAAGTGCATTTAATTTACTGTAATAGTAAGAACCACTTTATCGATGCCTAAGAGTACAGAAAAAATGAATACAGCATAACTCAAAGCAAATAAATAGCATGATTAAATTCAGTATGGCACTTACTTACAGATACAATTGTGTTATCCTTACATACGAGTTGAAGAAATAATAATAGAAATATGATTTTTGATTCAAGAATAAAAGGCTTCTCTGTAGATGTGAATAACTACAGGCTGTTAACCTGCTTTCTCTAGTCTTGATACTAAATAAGGCAATTTCAGGCTCAAGGGAAGGAGAAATTCTGTTGATTGAAAAGTTTAAACAAAGTAATTATTCTATCAAGTACAGAGGGAGTGGTAAATACCACAAAATCTCAAACACCTGCAGGTTTCCAAAAAGTTCTCTGCTGAAAACCAGAAGCAGCTGGGTGGAGGGGAGGCCATTTTATCAGTAACCAATGGGTTTCTGTGCTTCACTGACCTTGAAGTCAATACCAGTGCCAAGAGCTCACTGTCTGCTGTTTCTTCTTGCATTATTGGTTTGAGAACCATAAAAATGTCAGAGATTTACTATAAATCACAATTCAGTGGGGTTTTGTTGTCTGGGTTCATTTTTTTTGCTTTAGCTGAGCCTGACCATATTCATTTGTGAATTGAGGGCAAGTAGTTAGGAGGATGTGTCTCATTGCCTTTTCCGGGGAGCTTTGCTGTTTCTCTGATAGGGAGTTTTATGTTTTTTCGCTAATTTGGTGATGTTCATGGCTGGGTTTTGGTGGGGGTAGCTGACGGGAACCATGGTGCTCCCTCAGTGGGCTGTAGTTTGAGCCCAGAGAGGATGGATGGCTATTTTCTTATCTCCCTTGCTGCTTTTTTTAAAAATCATTTGGATTCAGTTTCTGCTTTGGTAAGATAGACGTATAATTTTTTTGGCCTCTTTTCCCTGAAGTTGTTGTGTGTGTCAAATTTGTCATGGTTTAATGGCTTACTGTATTTCCCTGCACTGGAACCACTAAACACATTTTCATTTAAGTTGGGATCTTTAAAGAATGATCATCTTATCCATCTGTTCAGAAAGCACAAAGACACAAATCTGGGTCAGAAAAGAGACTTGGAAAAATCCCCTGTACTCAATCAGTTTCTGGCAAGTGAATTTGTCTCATGACTTCAGGAGCTAGTGGAAAAAGGGAATTTAGCTGCAAAAATATTCTGTTATCAGCTCTTTGCTTGGAGCCATGGCAAACGGGTTTCCAGTTTTGTAGATGGTAGCAGAGGAACTGAAAAGTATATTTAACCTTAGGTTATTTTCTTTAATCTTAGAAGAGCCAGTCACCCGTTAATATGCTTATATATATATATTTATATATAGGAGCATACAATCTTTTCTTTCCTAATCAGGTTTGTGTATCTCTCTTGATTAATTTTTTGTTTTCCTAAATCTTTTATAATTTTTCTTCATGGTTTCTGCATCCTGTCCAGGCTTTTCTTTCTGTTCTTTGTACGTGTTACAGTAGTTAAAGCCTACGGATCTAGAAGAAATCTGCTTATTTCTTCATTGTTTCTGACAGGAGGGAAAAAAGCCTCCAAAAATCAGATGGCTCAATTAAGTGTCATTTGAATTGGAGAGTGATGGGGGAAGCATTTGAGGTATTGGAAGTGTTTTATGAGAATGTATTTTTAGAGAGATTATCTGGATAGAAAGAAGAGCAAGTCTTGTCCTTGCCTGCTTTTTTGAACCAGGGTCCTGTGGGTGGAATCCATAGTTCACTGAACCGTTGAACTGCAGATTCAAATCTTTCTAGAATGGATACTTTTTACTGCACTTAAGTTCCTATTGATTGTACACGTCTTGAACTTGACACGTACAAGACTTTTGAACTGTGTGTTGTTAAACTGTGCTGCTGAGTTTGAACTGTGCTCCTTGTTCCTACTAAAATCACTGGGAACCCATGAACACACTCTAGTACACCTGTGCACCATGGGAAAAGAGGGGGGCTTTTGGTTCTGCAAAGTTTGTATTCACCTTTACAATATTTGGCTCTGTTGAAGGCATTATCGATTGCTCTTAGCGATATTGATAATTAATAATATCATTTGTTCATATTAAGGAACAGGATTGAGAGGACAAAACCCGTATGCAATTTCCACTGGGTGCAATTTTCACTGAGTGAGATGCCCCTGCGCAACCAGGATGGAGTTGTTGATTGTGAGGAACACTTGTTTCCTTTGAAGAGATGATACACCAAGTCCTGGGAAAGCATTTGGCTCAGGTTGTGCTTTCCCTACCCCTTTCTCCCTGCTAGCTGGATGTAGTCCTGCAGTAACCTCTCTGAAATGCAGACCGAAGTCTTCTTTTGAAAAAACAACCCTGCCTTTGCATGGCAAAAGGTGGCAGAACGGCTAGGATACAAAGAAATCATGAGAATCCTGTTCTAGGAAAAAGCTATAAAGATATTCAATAAACCATACATTGCAGGATTAGAATGCTGTAGGCATGTCAAACCCTGGAAGGTTTAATGGAAAATCTTACATACTTGTTGATTATTAAGATGAGGACTTTTTCTGCTTAAAAAGAAGAAAAAATAATTATTAGTTCTTGAGTGCTCTGTGACCACTGATCTTTATAGAGTGCTATGATGACTCCAGCTGTGTGAATAACTGATGTTTCCGTTCCTTGGCAATACTAAATGTGGATAAATAGTTCAGTCAAATGATTTTTTTTTTTTCTTTCACTTACTTGACTGTTGACTTTTGTTTTTTTGGTAGCTTTCAAAACAGAATGGAAGAAAATGTCAAAGAAAACTTCAGTTTAAAATGTTTCAATATACTCAGATTTTTATTTTTTATTGTTGCTGCGCTCTTAGCAGTACGGAAGGTGCAGTGAAGTGGAAGTAAATTTCGAGCTGTTTCCCTGTTTTGCTATTTGGTTTTGTTTTGAGAGAAGGTTTTAATAGAGTGATTTTGTGTATATTTAGTGACAGTACCTTGCATACGGGAGTCATTAAGATATGAGATTAAGAACCTCTCAGCTGAAGGCAATAAAAGCAATTTTAAACTTCTGGTGTCCACAAGAGGGGAAGAATCCTGCCCTTTGTTAGCATGTCCCTTTGTTAGCATTGTAACAGCGGGGTGCTTAAGGTTGGTGGGGAGTTAAAGACCTCTCAGACCAAGCCATTGAAGTCTGCTGGATGTATTTTTGTGTGCAGAGAGATTCTCAGCCACCAGAGACATTTCTTTTCCATTTATGTTTCTTTTTTTTTTTTTTTTGTCCCTGCAATGTTTTTTGTATGGGCCTATACTGGCACCCAAAGCAGAGAGCTCTAGGGCATTTTTGACCATACTTTTTCTTCTTAAACATGTCCAGCAATGAGCATAGTGAAGAGGCTACATTGTCTGTCAGTTCAAGATCTATTAGTATGAAATGTGTGGTGCATATCTATACTATTATATTAAACCTTATATGCATATGCAATACATTAGGAGAATGCCGTGCATAATGCAGCCACCATATGTCATATAAAATAAAAATGGAGAGGGTATACAAGAAAATACTGTAGAGCATATGGCAATATGAATATTAACCTCAATCTATAAATAGCTTCTGAAGTATCTGTTTTAAAATAGGGAAAGAAACGTAGCATAATAGCAATCGAGGAGAAAGTGTGCGTCTTTTCAAAGTTCTTGATGTCAAGGAGGCAAAATACCATTTCAATACTTAGATTTAATGTGTACTTCACACAAAAATAAATCATGTAATATTTTCATGGCAGGCATAGAATTTTATGATTTTTATGACGATCATGGAATTGGGATTCATATTTTATAGACAGCACTAATAACATAAAGAAAATGCACCAGAAAAAATGTCTTAAGGAGAGAGGAATGGCAACCACAGGAAGAAATGGAAAACTTAGTGTAATTGGGCCTTTTTTTGATAGGTTTTGTGTTTGTATTCGAAATAGCTTTTGGTATATTCTCAAGGCAAGCTCATTGATTTTAGAGTTTAAGATGGAGAACAATAATTTGCTCAGTTTCCTATTACAATCACAATAACATTGAACTAATTGCTTTTGAAGCTAATTTAATACATTGGATCTTAAGGCTGGTTTTGCTCTTATGTGGGGTTTATTCATGCTGACCATTAATTGACGTCTAATTCTCTTACCAGCAAGTCTCCAGATCTTCTGAAAGACTGGGATAGTGTATCGTACTTGGGTCACTACAGTTGCTCGTTGTATTCTCTATCAGTGAATGCACCAAAACCTAATCTCGTATGGAGAGACCCTGGCTAACCATCACTTGTCAGCCAGCATTACCCCAAAGAAAACAGTATTTCTTTCTGCGTGGGATCCTTTGAAAGGGGGGCAGAGAGCAATATGAATATATGCCCTAAGCAAAATTAAAAGATGAACCTTGCTTATCTTGAGCTTTCCTGGCATATGAGGCAGTGCTAGGACAGGATCAACATAACAGACGATGGTTTTACCAAGCAGCTTAATTGCCTATTCAGCCAGGACGTGTGCATTCAGCTTGGGCTCTTGGATTCATTGCCCAACTTTGTTTATCAAGGGACTTTTAACTTTGGCTTCCTGCTCCCCAAGCTATGCACTACAGATTTGGTTACACTGGGGAACCACAAGGGAAATATTCCACATCTTTCATATGGAAACTGATTCAGTTTTCTCAGAGGCTTAGATTCCAGGATGTTTATTGCATCTTGCTTTCTTTGTGAGCAGTGCTGCTGTGTGAATACGAGTTTGGATAGCTGGTCAGAGGTCAGTTTTTGCAAAGGGCGATTCCAGTCCTCATGGGTTATTTTCAACTTAATTATATCTCATTTGAGTAGAGGATTCAGCTAGATAGAGCAAAATCAAACTCTAAGAAAACAGAAAGCTGCTTGGGGAAGAAAGGGAAACAATGCAGTAGGAGGAGAGGGAAATCCTTTTCTGCTATAGAAGACACAAGGTGCTCAGGAAGGAAAGCCCTGGCTGTGGGAGTTTTCAGCTTCTGCCTTGAAGCAGCCAAGCTGAAGTGCCTGGCAAAAAAAATGAAAAAGGGATATTTTCTTTTACTGAGAATTAGCCCAGTCCATGTGTTAGTTGCTAAGGGGGGACAGGATTATGCTGCTATCAGCTTTGTTAGTTACTTCATCTCTGACTTGCTCAGCAGCAGCTTCCTTGAATCAAATTATGGTAAGGTTTTTTTACTTAATTTCTGAAACAAGCCAAAAGTCTTTTAAGTCAAGGAATAGATTGCTAGGGCAGCCTGATGTGGGGGCTGTTTTAATAGTATTTTACATAGTAGAAACCTTGAGGAAATGACCATCGGACTTGGCATGGATTTTATAAAGACCAGGCTGTATATGAAGGGCTCAGTCCCTGTCTGAGTCCTGGGATGCAGCATTGAGAAATACAGTAGTGCTATTCATGTGGCACCTTCTCCCAAAATTAATAAGAAGTTATACTAGGAGACTTCCCAGATGTCACCTAACAGGAAAAATGTAAAACCCCTGTGTTTAGCAATGTTAGGAGGCAGAGCCTTGCTGACAACAACTCTTTCCCTTCATCCTGACGTCAGGTCAGCAAAGGCCAGTACTGGGAACATTGGCAGCAATGGGAAATCTTTCCACTGTAAGTATTTCAATTTCTACTGCCTTACCTCTGATGTTTGGACTGGTGTGTTGGACACATAAAATGTTCTCTGTGAGGGTGAGTTACAGCATCACCTGTACACAAACTATGTTGCAAATGCCTGGGTAGGAGCAGCTTGTGCTTTACCATGTAGTCCAATGAAGTCTATGGATGTGCTTTCAAGGTTCCTATCAGCACCTGAGGGCAGGGAAACAGGTTGATACAACTGTAGATTTCACTGGGAATTTGAACTGTTGTTTGTGGAACATGGGAGACCAAAGATAGATGCACAATGTTTTTGTTAGAGGTTAGTAGCAGCCCTGTACTAACCCGAGCTAGTCACTGCCAGGGGACAAGTCCTTAGAGGAGAAACCCTTTTGCACTAGCCTATGGCAAGGTGACACGGCACCTGGATGCTCACCTGGCAGGGGTTACTCCTAAATACCTCGTGATACTCTAGCATTACCAATTTTCCATATTTAACATATATTATTAGAACTTGATGATCCCAAAAGACCATTACAGACAATATTGCTTGTAAATGTGTCTAAGTTTTAATTCCCTAAGTGCATATTTATCTAAATGAGCTCTGACTATGTGTCTGTCACACTACCCTCAGCTACTCAATTCACTGGAATCTTCTAGTGAAGCATTTCCCATTGTGTTCTGTAATCTGGCCAGGAATGTAAAGGTAGAAGGACTCCACACAATATCTGATTTTACCTTCTGAGTTTTCATGCTTTTCTGGTTCTACGTGGGGTGCTTTGGTCCAGCTATGTTTTGCTTTCCACCAGATTAAAAACAGTTAGTAGAAATAATACTGCAGAGCATGCTTCTCAGCAGTTGTCATTACTAGCAAGTATAGTAAAGAAAAATAATTGACTAGCAAAAGGTTTGATAACTCAGAGTTTTATGTTTCTCAGAAATGACTCATTCCCATATGCATCCTACAAACTGCATTGTGCACGCTGAACTTGCCATAACCTGCTCTTAGAGAGGCTCTTCTCTCACATTCCCATTTTGGCATTAGTAGCAATAAAAGTAACAGCAGCTTTGAAGAGTATGTAAATGTATAATGGCTTTCCAAAGCGGATTGATAATTACTTACTGCACTAAATAATCCTAGAAGTGTGTTAGAGGAGGAATGTGAGAAGAACGAATGAACTTACATAAGTAGAGAAATCTATGAATCCCTTCTGCTGTCTGATTCATTTAAACAGTCTTATTACAGTATCATTGTGGAGGGGAGATAATGAAGGTTGTCTTATGTTGTTATATCTTTTTTCCAGCTTGTTTTATTTTAAGAAATGCAATGATAGCTATAAGTGGATATAGTAGTCACCAGTACCACTAGAATTCTGTATTTACTTCACTCTGTGTAGCATGGGACGTACAGCAATCATGTTAAATGTAAAAAGTTAAATTTTTGTGCTGTAAATAATTAATATTTTGACTGCTCTAAATTAGAATTTTGCTATTTTATAAAACATTTCCTTTTGTAGATTTTTTAAATAAACTTTTAGCTGGCACTAACTAGATTAATTTGACCTTTTAAAAGCTAATTTCCAAGAATTACCTCCTCTTTTATACTAAATTATTTTGTAAATAAAAAGGTGTGACACAGGAGCATAGGAAGCAATTAGACTTTATTCATCAATGCCTGTCTCTTGAAATCAGTTAGCACAACAGTGCTCGATATTTCTGCTAATAGTAACGTATCGCTGGCTAATTTTTCCTTTCTTTTATTTATCTTTTTATGCATGTTGAAGTTTACTTGTCATTAGGCAGCTTTTAATTTAGTGGGTAAGAAATAACATTTGTACTTTATCCATTCACAGTAAATATGAGATTCATAATTATGGTTTGAAGAATTTGTCTGGTATCTGCTGCAGGGATACTGGGAAGGTGGAATTCTTAGAAGTGCTGAATGACATGTGCATCCAGCTGAAATTTAAGTCTTAAAACTGATGCAGCTGCAAACATTCGTTTGAACCTTTAACCAAGTGGTGTGTATTTTAAAACTAATTGTTACTTGAGATGTACACAGAGTGAGAATAAGAATGCGTGTGACCCTCTCCTCCTTGTGGTAGGATTTGAGGTGAATTTCCGTGGACTATGCTCTGTTCGCGGCCACCGGGCACTGCTGGTTGGTGATGGGGGCACCAAGGGCTTTAGCAGCGTCTATTTTTGAAGCAGTGCCACAGTGGAGAACAAGGCTTGGATATTGCAAAGGGGGCAAGTGCACATCTCTTTTTCAATGTAATTTATTTTTATTTCTATCTATGATCACAGTTTTTGCCCTCAATGAAGTCTTGGGACCGGGAACGTTATCCCCTGTGTAGGTGAAAGATGATGCAATGCTGACATGCTTTCTGCCTCCTCGTGTTGCCTGTGTCCCACCTTCAACTCTGATGGAGGGGTTACTGTGCAGGGCATTCACTTCATTTAACCAGTTAAGGAAGCAGTTATTCTTTAGCTGATTGTTTTAAAATCACAGAATATACTGCGTTCGAAGGGACCCACAAGGATCATCGAGTCCAGCTCTTAGACCTGAATAGGACGTTCCCAAGAGTCACACTGTATTCCTGAGAGCATTGTCAGGCAGGCTAAATTCTTATATATCCAGCATTTCTTGCTGAGGAAGATTAAAACAACTACTTACTTATCACAGAATCCATGACAAAGTCATTGATATTGAATATATTTCAATTAGCAAAATTAACAGAAAACATTTAACATTAATTGGCCAGTGGATTTTTTGGTGGGTTTTTTTATGCCTACCTCTCCCTTCTGGAAAAGAATATTTGTTTGTTTGTTTTCCTAATAAAAATAAATAAAATATCTTGTTTTAGGACTAAAATCCTTGGAAGAAATCAGCTAGAATTACACCTTCCCTGTGAAACAGCAGCAATTAGGACAGACGCCCTCCTCTAACTCTGAGCCAGGCAGCTTGGGTGACAAATATGTCAAATTAATACATCACCAGGTATGAAAGCGCAGTTAGAATTTGACTGAGGTACTTCCAGCCTGAAAAAGAGAACGATTTATCAATGCAAACTTAATAACATCTATTTGAATCTAACTAAAAATCAATATTTCATTACCAAATTGTTAGTGAGAATGAAGAAAAATTGCGGAAGTCGGGCAGTTTGGTGGAAGAGAAGCATCAGGAGTTCAATGTGAAGACGGGATGATTCATGAGGCCAAGCCAGTGGAAGGGTGAAGGAGGACGAATGCAGAAAACTTGGAGGGCCCTCTCTCTGGTGACCTTGGCAGCGAAAGGAAAAAAAATACCAGAAAATGAAAGTGACTGTCAAATCCCAACAGGGATGGATCACACCATAAATCAAGCATAGCCCTGAGAGAGAAGAGAGGGGCTTAGGATGGGGGGTGAGCACAGAGGGGGAGACTGTTGGGTAATTTAACTGTTTGAACCTTGGATGCCTTTTATTCGTACTTTAGCGGAGTTGGCAAAACATATGTGAATCCCTTCCCTTTGCAGTGGTTTACATAAAAATGTGTCAGGGGCAGATAGATGGTGAAACATTGCTTTCCATTGGCTAGGATTTTGAGTACAGTACCAATAAGCATTTCCTTCAGCCCAGGAAAAGAGAAAAATGAGAGACAGAGGCTCCTGTGACACATAACTAAATCAGTTTGTTGGGAGGCCTAATCCAGGAGAGACTTTTTGGCGATTTGCAGGGGAGAAAAATATAGATTTAAAGACATTAGTATTTCTATTACTGAAATAATCTATTGATCCAAATAGCAAGCAAAAAAATCACTCCTTTAAGCCTAAAATACAAAGGAAACTGAAGGTCTCTTGGATATTTTTTTAACTTTCAGTGTTTGTTTAGTCCTTGAAATCTGTTCTCTGATAGAAGTGAAGAAAGTGTCTGCCACAGAGGGGCTTGTAACTGTCCTCTGAGGTGGAAGGGGATTTGTAGGAAATATGAATATTGCCTCTCTCAGTCAGAATTAAAACAGTGTCTGAGCACTTTATTTGCTAAAGAGTGACACAGAGTATTCCTCCCCTTTTTTACAGAGACTATTTTTTACCCTTTCTCCTGAAACATTTTTAAGACCTTTTTTTTTCTTATCCATCACAAGAGGGGACCTGTGTTTTCCTTTGTAAGCCAAATGAACATGCAGTCATACCATCCATAAACAGTGACCCTTTCATTTTCAGTTGTAAAAAGACTTAGAGTCGAACGTCTGTAATCCTACTGTGGTGAGAGGTGAGCCCTCTGTGCATCCAGAGGTTTCCATGGAGGCACAATGCATTCCCCATACTGTGGGGAAAAGTAACCGTGGTTATTGTGTTGGACTTCTGCCTTTCTCCCTAAATATTGAGAGGTAGCAGAAATGCTGGAGGTATTAGAAATGCACTTTGGGAATGCCATGCTGGAATGCTCAGGCTGTGCTGTGTCTTTGGAAGCAGTAGCAGGGTGTCATTCTTGTGTTACCATCCCACTTATAATGGCCTTCACCATGTGTGTGCTGTGTACAGCATAGTTTTCTGTCCACTGAGGAGAAGTCAAAGGAGAAAGCTGGCTCCCAAGCTCTTAAGGCTCATAGAAATACCTTTGTCTTGAAGATGCAATGAAATGTGAACTGGTGGATTGAAAGAGAGGGGCTGGTGTGCTGTGCTAAAAAGCCCCCATGACAAAAGAGAAAGAAAGCCCAGAAACTGTGGCACTAGTCACTTTATCAAGCCAGTGAAAGTCATATTTGCTTGTATCTGGGGTGCAATCTTGTATCTTTGGCCCACCTTTATGTGGAGTGAGACCTAAAACTAACGTGTTTGACTCTTGACTTATTTTTCAGTTTAACCAATTTGCTCATCTGTCTTGGGATTTGCCTGCCTGTTGCTGCCTGCAAGAGAGCAGAATGGTGTCTAGCACTATGCAGCTATGGGGGACCAAACATTAGCTGTCACCTCCTCCAGTGCTCTCAGGGTGAAGGCTCGGGCAGCACAGGAAGCCATCACAGGCTGGATTTTAGGAGTAGCCTTATGCATTGGCTCTGAGTTAGTAGGTAAGAAACTGCTTATTAAGATTTCCCAACACAGCTGTCCTGCTGGTAAGGTACTGTGGTACACTGGGAGATGCTTCCAAGAATGTGGGTGGCAGATACTGCCTAAAGCAGCTCCAGGGATTTTGATTTGCAAATTGTGCCTGAGAGGCAATGTGGTAAATCATCTACTAGGAGGAGAGCAAATAAGGGGCAACAGTGTGGTTCAGAAAACATGGCAAAGTATGTGCAGATCCTGCCTGCTCGGCAGTTCATTTCTGGTACTTTTTTTTATCTAAATATAGGACTCGTCTCAAAGCCTCATATGAGAAGTTGCAGATCTAATCAAGGTCAGAAGAACATTAAAAAAAATTGGAACAGGAAAAGGCCATCAGGACCAATGTTTCTGTTCCTTTTTTCCTCCTGTCTTAGCTCTGGATCTTGGCTCTAATTGCCATTTATTTTTTATTGCTCTCACTATACTTCTCATATAATGTTTATATTAATGGGCAGGGGGAGGGGGAAGTGAAGAAACACCAGGAAATGGAGTGCAATTGGAGTATGTGAGACGTGGCTTTTGTCTTCTTTATCACTGTTTTCTTGTAGTACTTCCAGCTCAGATATTAATTTATCATTGAGAGTGCTGCAGAAGTGTGGTCCCTTGTATTTTATTGAAGGCTTGATCTAAATTCCAGATGGTCACCATGTGATCAAACCAGCCATGGGCAAATAGGATATTTCTTTGTGTCTATATTTGATTTCTTTGCCAAATTCATACCTATCTAATCTTCTGCCCATGAGCCTGCATTTGTTCATTCTTTAAAGAAGTGTGCAACAGATCCACATCTTCATGGGCTACAGACAATGAGGGGGATTGGAAACATTCACCATCTAAACATGGTAAAAATGCAGTGCTGTTGCATACAAGTAGTAGTACGTCACAAAAATGTCTAGCTAAAGTTTACAACACACAAATAATTCCTCTCCTCAAATAATGCAGGATTCTCAGAAAATATACAAAGAGGGAGGTGTGTAGTGACACGACACTGTTTCAGGTAAATGTTTGATTTTGGGGATGCAAAGAGCTCCGAAATATTACTCATGAAAATCCATGTTGCATTTTTACTTGTGGAGTCCCTACTTTAGTGTAGGAGTTTAATGGGTGTGAATGAGAGACTGTCTATGCCAAGCAGGTTATTCTTCCCTTAAAAAAAAGTCACACTTCAGATTATAGAACACAGAAGTAACAATATAAAAGCCTTCTTAATCATGATATGATTAAAGGATTTTTAAAAGCTGTCTTGTAGTCACATTTCCATTTCCTGATAAATTCCATACTTTCTTTCAAATCACTTCTCATCATAATAATACAAACTGTAAAAAATCCTTCCATTTCTGCAGCATGCTATGAAAAAAATGGGGGTGGAAAGGAGAGAATTAAGAAGGCTCCAAGTTTTATCTTTCTGTTCATAAAGCAGCACGGCAACCATAACTGCAGCACAGAAGAGAAACAGATACTCTAATGTCTGAGGTATTCTATGCCATAAACTCCCATAATAGAAACAGATGGCAAAAACGCCTTGGAAGTAAGGGAAGTACTGTACATGCAGCTCTACCCTAACATATGAAGAGATTCAGGCCTGACACGTAAAGGAATACGTCTGGAGCTCTGCCAGCGCTACTGTGTAGTGCAGCAGTTGGTGCTGGAGATGAAAGAACCTGTGATTTTGGGTTTGGGGCTCTGTAGCAGCTCAGCATCAGGACCTTTTCCTGCACTGTAGCCAGTGTGATGTTCTGTCTGGGATAGCAGAGAGGATGGGAAACCTTGTGGGGTGTCATTGGGAGCTTCCCCAAAAGCCCCTTGGTGCTGTGGCAGCTCAGGCGTGCTAAAAAACACTGTGCATCATGTGCCAGGGAGGGCTCTGCTGCCACTTTCTCCCTCATCTTTCTCTCCTTGCCTCTGCTGAGCAGAGATTTAATATCTAATGTGAGCCAAGCAAAGTTGTGTGGCGAGGATTGTACGTGCCATGAAAATGGCAAAATTATTTTATTCATTCCTGGCCTCTTGTTACGGAAACACCACTTATTTCATTGGGCATTGTTTCACTGGTCCTGCAATGAATGAAAGGAAATATAATGTGTGCATTGCACTAGAGGGGGAGCTGAAGGTCAGGAGTGAAATATGGCTTTCTGCTGCACTTGGTCTCAGTCTGAATGTTACCTACATTATCATCAGAGCTCACTGTCGTAATGGGGAGACCTTGTCACAGAAGGGAGGTCACCTAGAATCAGGAAGAAAAATTGGGGGGAAAATACTATATAAGATAAACTAAAAAGACCAATAAGGTACCCAAACTTCCTTGTGTAAATTACCTGCAAAAGACATGCTTGCTCCCCAGCACCTGAAATCCCACTGTTGTCTTGGGCTTGAAATATTGCTCTCCTAACTTCCTGGAATTTTGTTAACAGCATCTTTCCACTAGTGTGTCTATCTTTAACTTCTGTACTTTTGTGATGGCTTGGATTTACAAACTCCAATTACATTTTGGGACAGTAACCTTCAAAATATTCTTGTGAGAGGGGGATATATCAGGTTATCTTCACTAAAAAAAAAGACCACAAAAAAGACCACAACAAAGAAACTTCACTATCCTCTGTGCTGGCAAGACTCCACATCAGACCCCTGGGTGCTGCGCTGCAGGATGGCCTGGCAGTGTGGCTGACGTGTGGATGTGAGCTCTTCCTCACTGAAATGGGTGAATTTTTCTGCCAAGTCTTTGGAGATCAGGCCTGTCCTCCCGTTGCATGACTGAAACAACTGCCTAATTGCAGGGCACAAGAGATTTTAAACATCAGTGCAAAGAGATAAGTGTTGTGTTGAGTCCACGCTATTTGCATACCCTCCGGCCACTCAATTAACAGCCTAATATTTGTTTGAATCCTCTTTCATCTAAAGATGTCAAAGAGCCTTGCAAACATTAATTCATATTCACATGTTGCTAAAAACAAACAAACAAACAAATGTTTCCTTAGTGCTTCCAGGCCTCTCTTCCCCCTGACATAAATTCAAACCAGTGATCTCCAAGTTGGTGCTGGTCATTCATCTTGGCAAGGAGACCACCCACTGCTGTAGTGTGTCAATGTTGAAGGGTGGATTTCCCAAAACCATGAGCAGCCAACCTGACTGCAGTTCAGTAAAGCACAGAGGTCACGTTCCCCTTCATGTCCTAAGGTAAATGCTTATGTGGTTTCTCCTCGGTACTGTTAAAATAATCTATTAGCAGCTGCTGTTACAGTGTAGGAGTTACTCCAAACTGTTCTGGCAGTATGAAGGTAGAAACCAACAGGGCTGCAGCTAGGGTGCCGCTGCTATGGCTCAGCAGTGCCTTAGGGGCTCTGGGTACGTCACCCTCAGGACTCCTTGGCTGGACATACAGCTCTCTGTCTGCAAATGCAATGAGGCAGCCCTGCAAAGCCATTGCAGCAAACACCCAAAATTCAAATCAATGGTCATGTGTTGTTTCCTTTCTGGTTTGCAATAAATCTTATGGGGACTCATCAGAATCTAAGGTTTAACAGCTAATGCTTAGATATAAAGATTTGACTTTTCAGTCTACTGGAAAGAAGTCCAGTGAAATAAGCCTAATTTTATCTTTGTCTAAAAAAACCACCCACCAAAGCCATAGCCAGGACAAACTGAGTCTCAATATCTAGAGTGATAGTTTGTACAACTCTAAACCATTCTGATAGTTTTTAGTCTTGTGTCAGATGTTGTGGAGATGGGAGAGCAGCTGCCTTAGCGCAGTTACCAGGAGCTGGCTGAAGGGGATTTTTGTGGATATTTCCTTTGGAATGCATTCAGCCACTGACAAAGCCAGGTACCAATGTGAGCATTAGTTCACATAAAATGTACTCTTTCATCTCAGTTTAGTTGTTACTCTGACAGTTTAAGCTTCTCAAATACCGTATCTCTTTTTAATGAAGAAATTGCATACACACGTACAGAAATCATGTCTTTGCAGTGTAGAACACCTATTGATATATTTTGGTCATTTTAACTGAATTTGGAAGTCTTCATAAAATAAGAAATACAACATTTCATTACACAATTACAGCTAATTATTGTAGAAATACAGTTTAAATGCAAGTTATCTTAAATTTATTGCTTATCTGACTGGAAAGATCTAAGCAAAACCTGAAAATCATAAACCCTTCCAGAACATTATATTTTATGCAGTCCAAAATGTGACACATGGGGTCTTTAATAATTCACTGCTTGTTAACATTAAACAACTGTTAACATGCTCAAATAATTAGTTATGCTTGCTTGACATGTTTGCATCTTTAATAATTGATGCATTTATCTTAATTACTAACAGTATTATGGTCGTAATATGCATCTTTTTTCTATCTTAAAATTTTAACAAAAACTGACTTTTTGCCAAAAATGATTATCCTCTAAGTTTTAATTACTCATTGTAATTAAATTGCAAGCTGCAGTATTTTATTAAAAATATCTTTCACAAAAAATATTTAATGGAAAAGAGATGATTTGTTGTTTATGCATCACACTTAGTAAATATTTCATAAGTTTCATATTACCCTTTCAGAGCAGATATAAAAAACATAACATTCTTAATATAAGAGTCAATTTAAAAGCTGCTATGGTAGTCTTCATTTCTCCTCCCAAAGGTTTGCAGAAGTCAGTGAATAAAGGAAGACAAAACAACAACAAAAAAAAATGTAGTGTTGATTGTAAATTGGATGCCCATAGTGACAAGAACCAAGGCTGAAGATGTTGTGCTAGTGAGTATATCATGCATTCTCCAGTGGAATTAGTCTGACTTGAAATAGAGATGAGCATTATAAGTTTTTTCATTCTTCAGTGTTCTTCTGATTCAACTTTCACTTTCAGGCTGCTAATAACAATAGTGGCAGTACTTTGACTGTAATCATTTATTTATTGCAATTCTAATAGAGATGGGGGTGAGCCAATTTAAAGGACCATGTTTTCAAGGCCTTCCCGTTGGTAAGACAGGCTGCTTTAGATTAAGATGGTTGTTTATGGTCCTGAAATATTATGAAGGCAATTACCAATCCAGTGGAATGACAAAACTTGTTAATGATTTAGAAGAATTCAGGCACATCCTTGTGCTGGTGTGTGGTTGCGTTCCTTCCCAAGTGACCCATGAAGATGCTTGAAAAGGCATCGGCATATTGGCAAGCAAAAGTCCATTTGAGAGACAAAAATGTTGTCCAAAGTTTTAGAATTAAAACTCAAATGCTGTGTGATACTGTCTCACAGAGCTACAGACTGAATGTCAGGGCTTCATTTAGCAAGTGAGTAATGAGAGCCCAGCTTGTCTCTGAGGTAGGTGGCTTCTGAGGAGCTAATACTTGAGCTGTGAGCCAAAGTCAGCCAAAGCACTGCATTTTTAATGACAAAATGTGCCTGGGAATAGATCTGGTACAACATATTTTTTAAGGAGTGTCAATAGACCTAAGAAGCAGAAATGTCCCATGTGTCAGGAAGAGTGGGCAGAGAGATCATGGCCAGATCCAGAAGTGTCTCATCCAAGCAATCAACTAAAAGTGTTCTTTCAGCAGGGATTTACTCCAGATATGACCCTTTGCCAGAAAAACACTGTGAGATTGGGGGAGAAAAAAGCTAACCTGTGATATTGAGCTCTGTGCGGAGGACCCTGCCTACTCTCTCACATCTTTAAGGGTTTTCCTGCCTGCAGTGAATAAAACTCATGTATGTATCCTCAACTGCCTGCAGAGCCTCTGGTCTTTTGGCTTCTGCAACAGTGCAGATGCTGCAGTGAAGACTTGAACTGATTGAGAGAACTGAATATAGGGCAGAGGCAATAGGATGTTTATTCCCCAGGAGTCACTTAAACCAAACTGCTGGAATGTCTCTCAGGCTGGGCTGTGGTACTGCCTGCAGTGGTGTCCAGCACATCCACTATGCAAGTAGGAATGGCTAAAACCATGGCCACCCTTCTGACTGCTGCTTCCAGATTCACTGTGTGCTTTTAATCTATCCTGTCTCTTCTGACAGTTTTAGATTCTCACTATTACAAAGTCCTCATGTCCTTGACATGGTGTTCTTCAAAAAACCAATTTCTAGTCTGATTTTAGAGTTAAATAAAAATTTACACATCACAGATCTATTAATCATTTTTTCCTTTCTGTGGGTGTATCTTCAGATTTCAGTGATTGATTTATGTGGCCAGATGGGTGCATTTGTTTCCTGCTGTCTTTCAGTCCAGCAGAATCTATGCATGCTGTGCAATACAGTGGGCTTGAACTTTCATTTAAAATGCACTACTGTACATAAATTCTGAATATTATTCCTTCTTTGGAACAAATGGGATTCAGATGTGACTCCTTTGGATGTGGCACAAGTTGAGTTTTTATGTCTTAGTTAGTAAAGAAGCCATTCCTTGCAGCTTTTATAGGAAAACTTGAGTATTGCAAAAGGAGATCCTCTTCATGTCTTCCAGGTTTTTACCTCAAATGCCTTTGGGTTTCCTGTCACCACATAATGTGCCAAAGCTCATTAGCTGTTGCCAGAAATAAAGAGTTGTCAGAGAAGATTATTGTGAGGAAAGCAATCTGTAGCCTATGTGAGCGTTTACGTTAACTTATACTCACATTGTTTGAATATTGTAGGGTCAGTGTTCCCAGATCCTGAATTGTGAGAACAATGACCATGAAGACCAGAGGGGGGTTCTGTGGGAAGAGCTAGAACTGAAATAGAATGGACACAGTAGTTTGATTCTCAGCTCTCCTGTATGCAAGGGTACACATGAGCACATGACGTTGTCCTGGTCTCCAGTACATTCTCCTGAATTCACATCTTTATCTAAATGATACAAACACTTGTGATGCCAAGTCTGTTTCTGACAGGGGAGTAAAAGTCTCAGAAGCAGCAGGTTCCCGAAGGCCATGTGAAAGCAAGTAGGTGGTAGGAGAGGGAAATCCAAATGAATGTTCCTACTCAGGGACCAACTTCAGAGAATCCACATGGGAGAGAGGTCTTCCAATAGCACGGGCAGGAGCTCACACTTCATTAGGTCAGGAAGTCTTATCATGACATGCAAAGTCACAAGAAATTAGCTTCACAAGTGTTCCCACTCAAGAAGTGAGTTATTTTGCGTGTGAATTGTGTGTATTTCTCTCTGAAATGGATTTTTTTTTTTTTTTTGCTTTTCTATGCAATTAAAAGATGACCTCTTCTGTTTTATAATTCATGGCTAGTTTTTCAGCCCTGCTGGTGCATTAGGGAGAGGCTGATAGTGTTGCACTGTCGAAAAGGCTCTGGCCAAACAACAGCAGATATTTGAGTGAGAATATCTCTGTGACATGATGATGTTTTACATTTCTGATGAAAGAAGATACAGTGCAAAAACAGTGTTTTGAGTTGTCTGGCTCGTTTCTGCTATCCATTTTTCTTGGGCTTCTGCCTTCATGGGACAGTAACTCCTAGTTTTCTCAATTTTTAAGTATTGACATTGACCAAAACTCTAACCTAGATTTGCTAAAACAAAAGAAAGGCTGTCGTAGGTGCTGCTTCCAAAGCAGGAGTCATGTTTGCAGAGTGCCGGACTCTGGCATCCACTTTGGAGCAGACACTTCCATTAGAAACCAACAAGCAGGGCTGTGAGTTCTCTCTGTTGCTGGGATTCCTCAGCTCTGCTGAGTTTTCACCTTTGGCACTTAATTTCCTCTTTCTTTTAAAAATCTGAATATTAGGAAAAAAGTTTGTCTACAACTGTAATGAACCCAATCTTATATTTTATTCAGGACCCTCAGAACTGGCTTCCCATGACCTACAAAAAATGGCAGAGGACACACTGTGTCCCCCAGAGCACATGTCCTCTTGGACTAGCCACTGACACCACCGGTAACTGACCAAAATTCCTGCTGATTCCTGTATTCACTGATCCCAATGAGGAAAGGAATGAGTTCCTTTATGAATTTCACGTAGACATCCAAAATCATTAGTGCAGAGAACAGGAAACAGAGGAGTGGTTGGAAATGATGGCAAGCACTGATGTGTACAGAGATGAATTTCTAGGGGGGAACCTTCAGAAAATATTGCCCACAAAAATACAGATATCCCCCCTATGAGCTCTATGATTTGCAAAATATACATATGAGTTTTACAGTCATTTCAATATGAATGTGTTCATGTTTATGACCCAGAATATTTCAAGAGTGAGCTAATTCTTTCTAGCTCATTCAGGGTTTTGACATTTGAAAGTCTTTGCTCAATCTGGGGATATTTTTAATGGCTTGTATTAATTCATAGTGTCCCTTTATGAATTAAAAATGAAAAAAAAAACATCCTACCTTTTAATGACATTTCCATTTATTCAGAACTATTATTTAAAATCCTAAATTAGCATTCTGCTCTTTGATTCTGACAGAGACGCTACATTTTATACTACAAGAGTTTAGTTAACTTTAAATTATTAAACCCCATTGGCTGCATGAAGTGAGCATCTTTATGCAAGTTTCCATGGTTCGAGTGCATTCCAATCAACTGTGATTACAAACATAAAATTTTTTTGCCTATTTTGCTTTTTATCCTCATATATGACAGTTATATTTCTGGGTTTCACACTCTGGCCTGAGAAGTTAAGGAGCAGCTAACAGCGGTATAGGGAGCAACCTGTTCTGGGCAGCACAGCTTTTTAAACTGAAGGTAGAGAAAATCACAAAATAATAGTAAGCCTTTTCTTCTGAAAAGAAAAAAAAAAAAAAGCTGATGATATAAATTTTGCCTATATAGAAAACTAATTTTTTTCTGTCAACACTATGTATTTACTTTGCATTTTCAAAAATTTTATCTTAATATTTTCAGTGGTGTAAAATAATTTGATTTTGATTTTCAAAGACGTTTGTGTCCTTTCAGTCGTTACTTGGAATGACTTAGGTTATATTCTGACTTTTTCATGAATTAGGGATGATAACTTCTTCAGACATTTAAGTGGAGAAACAATTGCAAAGCCACTTACCTTATATGCTGACACCTAGGATGTGGGAAGGTCTTTGTATAGGTGGAGTCCAACGGTCCTAATTGACTGCAAATGAGCACAGTGGAGATTAATATAATGCGTGCAAAATGGGACAGAATATAATGGGAAGTATAATTAATTTTCTCTTAAAACTGAAGCTATACTTCAAGGGCAGTATGGATAACTAGCAATAAGCAGCACCTTAAAGCCCCTCAACTGCTGTGACTTCAGGTGAAAGCTGCTGAAAGCTATAGATCTGGTGTAATTATTTTTTGTATCTGCAAACTCTCATCATTTGCATGCATCGCTAATGCACTTGTCTGCTGAAACCTGAGCTGCACAATTTGGGCTTTACAGATTTATCAAGTGAAACAATTCAGCTAATATTGCTTTAATTTAATTAACTTTAATTTTATATGACTTGCTGGAGCATCTAACAAATGTAACATCTCCAAGACATTTTTAGCAGATAGCTGTGGCTTTGTTGCACACTCTTGCTATGTAGTGAGAAAACATCTTGTTAGCATGAAAGGCCCCTTACTACTTTAGAGGAGAGTATCTTGCTTATAAACTAATATTTGCCTTGATTTCCTGCCTGTCACTTCAGAGGTGAAAGAAAACAGCAGAAGTGCAGGTTGGTGGGGGGCTGATATAATTTTAACAACTGCATTGTTCTGCAAAGTTCTCTTTGAAATCCAAGTGGCACTGATAGTTTATCATATGTTTGGGATACCCACAGGGAATCTCCTGCAGTCTGGGACTGCAACTGTATGCCCAGCTCCTGGAGTGCAGCAGCTTCCAGAAGGTGCAGGACCTGCATTCGTGCTGAAACAAGCACTGAGGTTTATGCAAGGTTGGTCTCATAAAGGAGGGTAGACTTATTCAATCACATTTTGTTTTTGAAAGACAAAAATAGCCTAAGAAAAATTCAGTCTATCTAAAATCAATAATTAGGTCTTCAGGGACCCACTGTTGATTCAAAGTTTAATGTCAACTTTTAAATATAGAGCAAAATATTTTTATACTTTTGTGAGCATATATATCCAATATATATCTGATGTCTAAGGAGGCATATTGTCCTGTCTGACAGCAAGGTAGGTGAGATAAATATTTTCAGAAATATAAATACAGTCTGTTCCAGACAACATTCAGTTTATAGGAGCAAACTGGAAAAAACACCAGAGATATGGCCTTAGTCCGTGTGTGGACAAAGGCAGGAAGATAAAGGCAGGAAGGTTGTATAGGAACAGCAGTTTATTCATATTCACTTTTCATCATACATATACATTAAATATTAATAGCACTGTATGAATATTCATCTCTGTTTAATATTCATTTATACACGGAAGTTTATAGCTGATCTCTTTAACTTTTGGTGCCAAAACCAGTGTTCAAAGGGTTATACTGCCATTGTTTCTGCAAAACGTTTACATTTATCTGCTGTAAAAGAGGCTGAATGGCACCAAAGAGTGTCGTGTTTAGTTTTAAAATGCCACAAATAACAGATTTATAGATTTTCCTAAATACATTATTTTACCTTGACAGCATTAATCATTCATGCTTCCTTCTTTCATTTTTCTACCTGCAATGGATTATTGAAACAGAAAATAACAACGGGAAAGGCTACAAGCAGTATCAAAATGTCAAGTTTGTACTTACAGTTGTATGTGCGTAGACAGGGTCAAGAGCCTCAATTATTTGTATATGTACACAGTGGTACTACATGAAAGGTTATGTCACCTGCAGCTATTTTCTTGCAGATTTAAATAGGACTGATATTCAACTCCACAGTCAGCCACTGACATGGAACATAGAATTGTAAAATACTATGAACTCTTATGTCAGGACCTAAAATATGAACTGGGTGATTGCAAGGTGTAGCTGTGGGCAATCCTATGTATTGCAGTGTAAGTCCTTTAAATTACTTTGTGTTATCCCTGACCTGTTCTTTTCATTTAAGTATAAGCCAGAAACAATGTGGAAGTACTTCCCAGGGAGAAGAAAAACTCTTGATATTGCCCGTTTTTGCAGTTCAATTTGCTTCAGTTTGGGAGGTGTGTGTGTGTTTGTGTTTTGGGTTGGTTTAGTTTTGTTTATTTGTTGTTGAGGTTTTGTGGGGTTTTTTACTATTCCAGGTATGATAATTTTATGTTAAAAAGCTTATTTTCCATATTATTAATTTTTTTTTCATAACCAAGGGATAATACTTTAAAAAAATTCAAGAACATGGCTTGCATGTTAATGAAGTGCAAGTTTTATATCAAAACTGACAGCAGCCTTATTTGGAGTAGGATGTGTGGTGGAGCTAATCAGTATTTTTTCATAGTAGAGGGAGGAGAAGAGGACCTCATCAGTAGATTTTTGCTTTTGATTTTCTTATTTAAGATATAATTTACAAAAAAAAAAAAAACCAAACAAAAAAAAATAATTGTATAGGGTTGTCTTGACCAAGTTTCTTGTGGGTAATAGTCACTTGAAAGGTCAGCACAAGACCTCCAGCTCAGAAAGTCTTATTTTTGAAGAAAAAAAAAATTATTTATAAGATTTTTTTATGATTAACATAAAATTACTCTATATCTTTAAAGCAACCTACTACACCCACAGTAATAATCATATATATCAATAGACTTGTACACCACTGATGCATGACAGAATGAGGGACACAGTTAAGATTGTAAACCTGACTTCAACATTTACATTTGTGAATTCTTGAGAGTAACAGAAAAAAAAATGCTTTTGTGAAGACCTAATGCTACAACATTTATGCACCATTAGGCTTGCTTTGATTTAAACTATTTATAGATATTGATATAATTAGCACCAGGAAATAACTATCTTAATGGACAAAAATGTTTCAAAGAATAAATAAGTAAATTATTAGATATTAACACCAACCTCTGTCTCTAGTCAGGTAGCACATATAGACCACATACAGATGATGAATTAATAGAAACAATAATAGCAAATTTATTTTGAGACACAACCTACACTTAGTGATTGTGCTAATTCCTCTTGCCAATTTTTATTGTTCCGTTCATTTTTCTGACACTGTTCTGTTCATTTTTGATTTTTATCAAATCTGAAAATACAGATTTCACTGTCTCAAAGTACACTGAAAATAAATTAAGACATTAAGTATTGCTGAACAAATATGATTTCCAGAACTTACTACTACAGTCAGTTACACATCCAAAAGTTTGACCCCTTCTTTCCACGAGGACGAATGTGGGTGACACAATTGTGTAACATACTCTCCTCTCCATAGTTTTTGTTTTCACCCTTTTAGAATTTTTTCCCAAGTTATTTAATCTCTAGAGTTATCTCATTCAATTATAAGATATAATTGATTTTAATAAGTGCTAATTGTTCTGCAAAAATTCTTCATATGCATACACATCCTTGTATCCACACACGGAGGCATTCAAGCTACAGAATTTAATATCAATTCCAGGGAAATTACTTTGAGCTGCTTAACTGAAATAGCAATGACATGAAAATCCTGGAGGTTCTTGCTTACAAAAATAGCAGGAAAAATCACATGCATAAGTCAGGATCACTAATATACAAGGGATGCCTTCCAAGTTCTGGGACCATAGTTAGATATAACTAGTGATTAAAATACCAGGGAAACAGAAGAGGTGGTCAGAAGGAGAACTGATAGATGGGACAGTAAGTGCTAGTAGTCTGTTTTCCCAAGAAAAATGCCTTCAAAATGGGAAGTGCCGCTAGCAAAACTGATTTCCAGGAAAGAGTTTCTTCTTGGGACACTGGAGTAAGGCCTGAGACACAACATGTGGGATTGGGGTGTCCAGGGCTGGGGAGCATTTCTGTATAGCACTCGTTTGAAATGGTCCTGCAGCCACTGCTTTCTGGCGGGTAATTTGGCTCCATGCTGCCTCTCTGGGAAGAGATTATCATGGGATCTTTTTCCCCATGCTTTCTTTCCATTTCTTCTACTTTTTCTGCAAGAACAGGTTTCATGAGTCATGTTAAAAATATTTTAATATCAGGGCAATATTGATTGACCATGAAGAAACCTGCTCATGATAGTCAGTATACTCCAAGTAATAATATAAGTGAATAATGTTTTACAGTCACTTTGCATCAGTCTCTTCTTTCAGGTCCAATCCATCTGTATCCAGTTAGAAAAGACTCCTCCAAGGCAAGTTATTCATGGGTTCACCCCAATTCCCCTCTTTAGATCCTGTAAACAAATCCAATCACTGTCTGTTTAACATTTTTATTGCATAAATTCTATTGCAACACGCAATAGAATATTACTGGGTACTGCTAATAATGGTGTGCATTTCAAATGTATTCTCTTTTTGTCACAAAGCCCCTTAAACCATATTCTAATAACTGTATAAGATATAATTGGAAAGAAGCATCACATTCAACGACCAGAAGAAATATCTCTGTAGTGCTTTTCGTTGTTTCTGTTTTCATCTAAAGTAACCACCAGACGATTCAGTTCCTTCAAGGAAAAACAACCCATGTCTCCTGTGATAACCCAAATATGCAGACACGCTGATAAATAAGATACATTTACAGTTCCTTTATTACTGTATTCTATGACAAGATCAAATAAACAGTATTTTGTGGAACATTACAACTTACAACAAAGCTAAGCTACTGTCCAAAGACACTGAAAAATTCCAATATAAATACACTTTATTTTCAGCTGGCTCATGGATGATTAGGGTATTCCCACACTTTGGCAATTTTCATATAATAATATGAAGAATGTCATGATTTTCCTTCATCTTACTGCTGCTGCCAGCTCAATACATCTTTTTCTAGTAAAAATTATACAAATCTATGGTTTTTACTCTTCTTTATACACCATAAATCCTCAAGATAGTTTCATACACATTAACTACGGTCTTTCTTCCCTCCCACCCCCACCCCTCCCTGGAGTTCAACAAGCAAAACCTCAGTTATATTGCACAGAAGAGGACCAAAACATAAGGAAACATCACTTTGGTGAGATTTGAGTAATTTCTATTTTTAAATATCTACCTGTATTTCTTTCACATAAACAATAGTGAAAGACCAGGAAAAGGTTGGGTCATCAACTGGCATCTGTTTCTCTGCATGAGATGTCCCAAGAGAATAATATTTACTGAGCAAGTATGAGTTACATGATGGACCATAATGTAGAGTTTTCAAATTGTCTTGGCAGCTGTTCACCTGTTGAATAGCTCTGTGACTTTTTGAGGAATTATTTGCTTGATCCTGTCAAGGCAAAAGAAAGAATTTTGATATATACAAAAAGCCATCTATGCTTTTCTATTTAATAATCCCCCTTCACAATATACTCATTTATGAAGCCTGACTTTACTGATGAGAAGGGACAGGCAGATCTTTGGCCTTAAGAGTTTGTCTCTGCCTTTGTTTTAGAGGACTTTCTTTGGGTTAGTTCTCTGATTTTTCCTGCTTTGCTTATCCTCAAGATATTCCCATTGCTCCCTGGGCCTTCTGGCAGGAAGGCTGCCATGAGTTTGTGGATTCCTCTGTTAGAAGGGAAGCACAAGAAGCGACACCCCAAACCTGTATGCCCTCTTCATTCCTTCCCATAGTTCCCACTGACCAGCTCCCCAGGACACATCACTGGGGCCCTATTCAGGGGAATTAACCTCCAGCCTCTGTCTGAATTGATCGTGAGGGTTGGAGGGCATGCTGGAGTCCCTGTGGAAAATTCAAATATAACTTAAATGTTCTTGTAAAGCTGGAAATCCTGCCAAAACTAATTTCCTTGGTGTTCTTTTCTGCTCTGCTCCTTTTTAAGTTTACCAGTCGTACTGTAAATTTTTATGAGAAAAAGCTAGCAAAAGAAGATCATATATTTTTTTAGTGTGCCACTGCCTACCATTTCCCCTGTTTTGCTATTACACATAGGGATTTATTCTCATTTAAAAATTCTATTTACTGTCCTCTTATGCTTCCTTTATCTCTGAATTTAATTTTTGTGTGCTCTGATTATTTGAGCAGTAAAACTTTCTTTGTATGGGTCAGGGGTTTTTTTGCATAAAAAGAAGAAATTTGTTCCTTGTAGCCTATCCCACCCAGTCAGAAGTTTTTGCATGCAAGGAATAGTTGTTACATTTTGAAAAAGAAAAAAAGAACTTTTTGAAATACACCAAAAAGCTTTTCTTCTGTCCCTAAATTGTGTTGTGGTTCCAAACCTGTTCCTAAATTAGGTATACACATCTGATGACTTTAAACAGGCAAACTGCATGTGGAAGAAGACTAAAAAATTATGTTTCTAATTTTGACAAATAGTTATGTTTTGTTCTCTCTGCCAGGAGTTAGGGCAGACTATCGTTCTTTGTTTCTAGCAAGTAACTGAAGTATTATTAAGATTTTCTTTCCATTTTCTTAGAAATCCCTAGAGTCTATAGTTTTCTTTACAGAAACAGTTGCCATTAAATATGCTGTATGTCAATGCAGCAGTGAGGTGGTTAATTTTGACTGAATATTATGCTATATAACCACTTGGCATTTAACTTGAAAAATGACTTTCTGCTTCACCTGTCAGCAGCCCAGTTCTCATCAAATAAGTGAGTGAGAAAAATTTTTAAATTTCAATTTCCTGATGCTATTAGACACTACTTCTTCCATACTTAAACAGTTTAGCAGTGCATGTACATGTTTTGGTATTCATGCCATGCATCACACTACATGCTATTACAATAGCTTTTTTGTTTAAAGGGTAAAGAGATGCATGGATCTTTATCTTGGGGTTAGGAAAATGTATTGCAGGAACATGGCCAATCAGGTTTCTGAATAACTTTGTAACATAGTACCATAACCCTGACGCAGTGCAAAGAATTTAAAATACTAGGTGCCTACGATTCCATGGAAAGAAAGCATTCTAGATGGAGACACCAGCACAGCAATCCTGCACTACACTTCCTCAGAAAACCAGTGCATTGTGGAGTATTCATCTATTTTATTCTTTCAGCTGCCAGACACATAATTTTGATAAATCATGAAAAATATTTTTTTTTTATTTTCAGTATATTTTAGAGATTTAAGCCATTGTAATTTTACATTAATAGTGAGTTGTCTTTGTTTCTATTTCAAATTCAAGATCAGTTGTCACTGATGGCTAATATATCCTCAAATAGTAAGTATACTGAAGGCACATATGGGATTTCCCCATTTCATTTTCATTTGTTATGCTACTTCACACAGTTTTCACTTTACCACTAGTAAATATGGAGACATCTTCCTGAGGTGGAAAAATGCATCATCTCTGCTGTACTTGCCTTTAATTTTTTGCATTATTTTTTTATTGCACATTATAATATGTGCAAATCCATAGTTGATAGTTGCAAACATCAAACATCCTTTTTAAATAATAGTTCACTGTAGATATGATCTGGTATCACTAAAGTCCTTATTATTTGTTTATTCAGTTGATTAGTCTTAACAACTGACTCAGTTCAGTGGATTACAGAATAGTATGGACAGCAGCATTTACTGTCTTAAAAATAGATACACAACAGAGAGGTGGTACTTAGGGATCCAGGGGTGAAAATTACATGCTACTATTTTGAGTCATGCCTATAGCAGAAATACAAAAAAAAAAAAAAATAATAATAAAAAAAGTGCAGTGCTAAATTCTACTCCTTTCAAGAAAGTACCAAGTTCTGGATTAGGTTAACCTGTCCAGTATTTGGATTTTAATGTAGTGTAACTTTACTAAAATGAAGAAAGTTTCATCAGCTTGAATATAAAGCCCATTCATGAGTCAGGCCCAACATTAAAAGAACTGTACAACTGCCAGGTGTTTTTTAATATCTCTATTCCTGGTAACATTCTTCAGGGTTTTGGTGTTTCCAAAAATATGTGTTTTCCCAGCTTGCAGCTGATCTCCTGAAGAGGAAAGCAGCCCTAGCACTTGCCTCTGCTTGGAGCACTATGGTGATCTTCTGCCTTGATGCATGTTTGTAGGCACAAAACCACGTCTGTGAGGGAGCACAGTCTCCTGAAATTTAGATATAAATTTGTAAGAAGGCGAGGTTGTATGCAGGTGAGAATATGAAATACACCTTGTACCATGTGGAAATAAGTATGGCTGTTTAGTGATAGTGACAATAGAAACACCATGCCCTTAGGGTTGATTACAGTTATGCTCTCAAATTTACAGGAATTACTATTTAATGAAACAGCAGTAGACATTTCTAACCTGTGAGTAAATTAGTATACTGCTTGTATAATTTTGGGTAGTTATTAAATTGATGGCATTGCCCTGGATTTACTCTGTGGTCATTGAGCACAGATACTTTCCCCTTCTTCTCCATCCCTGCCAGCATCAAACTGGAGTGCAGGTTGTCCCCTTTGATGACCTGATTTTTCCCACAGAAATGTCTGCTCTGCTATCCTAGATTAAGAAATGTGGAAACTCATCAGTAGTTGTGGCATCCTCTGTGTAAAGAAGACTGTAGTTTACTACGCTTGTAGAAATGAGATTTTTTTTCCCATTCTACTTATAAGTATACACACATGTAAGATTATTACCCCACATGAGCATAGTGGGGGTCTTGCAGAACTCCACATACTATGGACAATTGCTTGTGCTGCTGTTGACTATGATTGAATATCATATCCATGTGGTAGTCTCCCTTCAGCCCATGCACAAGTGAAGGTCTATGAGAGCCAGACACTGCTTGTTTCCCAAGAGCTTACAGGAGTCCATTTGGCAGTGACCAGAGAGGAGGACAAAGGTAACAAAGAAAGTTGTATCAGTTGTCTTCAAATCAATCCCAGGGTCAGGGCATAGGACTGATATAGGCAGAATAGCAGGAGCACAAAGTTAAAGTAGCAAGGTGCAAAAATAGTCGAGGTATCCCAGGTGAAATCTTTGACCATGGAGAAATGTCAATATGGTGTTGCACCCATGCCAAGTAGCTCTTCTGGGAAGTGGCTTCATTAACACTGGCTTTGCACTGCCCAAAGCCCAGCACACGGACACTGCTCTTCCTTCCCAGGGACTGTTGAGCTCACCAAAATAACATTCCGTGTGCCAACATGTCCTGCATAGGCCTGTGGAGGGATGATAATGGCCATAAGACTTGTCAAAGTCTAATTAGTTGCTCACAGAAGAGAGATTTCCATTTTTTTTGGCCAAATCTTTTTTGTTTGGAAAGATCCCAAACCCCTGCTTCCTGGGAGCTTGCCTTAGCTGTTAAATCTGCAAAGAGCTGCTCCATGGCATGACAGAGTTTTTTTTTAAAAAATTTTCAATAATATTCTGCTTTACAATGAGATTTTTTTTCAAGGTTAAATAAATGATAATTAGAGTTGAGGATGTTTTAACCCAGTGGATTGTATAGGATGTTTCCTCACTGACCTCCCTCCTGGCAGCACCAAGGGGAAGGGGACTGAGTTCATATATCACAGCAGAAAGCTTACAAGTCCCCTTGAAGCGTTATGAAAATTGCTGTGCACAGCTATTTTGTTTCTGAAAGACAAATTCTGTGCAAAAGGTAAGAGACAACAGATGAACAGACACAGTGCTATTGTGGCAGTGCAGGTCTGTACATTAGTTCCTATACACTTGGTGAGAGCATTAGACAAGTGTTGGTCAGTCCTGTTTCCTGCTGCCCTCCCACCACAGATAAAGAAATTTAGACAGAAAAGTGCACAAATATCCTTGTGCAAAATCTTAAGCACTCTGGGCTAGTATTGAGATTCATTAGTCCCACATGCTCATATTCTTTGGAGCCACAAGACTGGCACTTCCCACTTCAAGTCCTGTTGATGGCTGAAGTCCCATAGGCTCTTCAGGTGAATGAGAGCAACCTCGGGATTCAGACCTCCAGAACTGATATGTGTGGGGTTAGCTCATATGTGAACCTAGGACAAGCCTGCCCTGCAGGGTTCATGATCAAAATCTAACTGGTCTGGCTTCACAAACTTTCAGCTGGAAGGAAAATGGTTACAAGTGCTCTGGTTCCCTCTCAGTGCAATAAAATAGGGAGAAAGACCAAATCTCCTAATTCTGTTGTCATCCATTAACATCTCATCCTTCACACATTTCTTTAATCATTGGAGGCTATTTGCAAATATTTAAAAATGCTTTCCCTTCCTTCAGGAATTTTTATATTGGGTTTTATAGAAGGTTTATAATAGAGCAAATAACAGTTTGGATGAAATTCTGGGAATTCTTCTGCAGTGTGCTTCTGCATGATAATCATTATGAGATTGCTTCCCCACTGCTTGCTTAATGCAGCTGTCCAAGTTTTGTATTTACTGGGAATCCAATTTGTTTTAAGAAATTAACAAAACAAATACTTAAGTACTGTGCTGAACCTATCGTAAAGTTTTTATTCATTTTGGTGGGAAGGAAAAAAGCATTATAGTGCTTATGGAACAGCCTTTGAATCCACATTTATGAAATTGAATCCCTACCAAAATAATTTGCTCATGTTAATACAGATGTTGTATGGCATTGAAACAATTATTCTATTGGTTTTGTCTCCAAATTGTGTCAAACTTTCCTGTGGCAGTGTGCTAATATCTGCTCAGAGAGGCAGGCTAACTGCCTGGTTATAGCAACAATGCCCCTGATCTGCAGAGATGCTGGTGGGAACTGTGTGTCCTCGGATGCAGTCGCAATATTTATGCTCCTCAGAGGAAGGAGTGCCGTGGCACTCACAGACACGGCTGCCCAGTCTGCTGTCCTTTCTGTAGCCCAGTGCATGAGATAATTTCTGTGCTCTTCAGGGCAGGCACTGTTTGTTAATCCCTGTGAACTCACTCATTGTGGCATCACTTCTCTGAATGTCCTTTGCTTAAAAGCACAGGGGAAAAAACAGGTCTTTCTGGTCACAGGAGCACTGTGCATCTCGTACTGGGCTTTCCAGCTCATTTCTCTCTCAGTGCGACCTCTGGAAAACTTCTTTTTGTCCAGCTCAGTGATAACTATAACTCTACAGCAGGTCCTGGTGACTTGCTGTTCTGGGGAGTCATTGCAATCCATCCCTTAAACCGCAGTGCAGACGGGGGGGGGGGCTCACAGGGAGAGGCTGTGGAAGCCAAAAGTGTTGGGAAAGTGTTGGGCACCAGTTGTTTAAATCTGTGATGGCAAAAGGTGACATTTTTTTAAGAGGAATGAGGGACACGGGACTACTGATTGGGCTTTGTCTTTTGGGGAGGAGGGGAGTTTGGAGCGCTTTTTTTTTCTTCTCACTCTGCCAGGCAGGAGAGGAACTTTCGTGCTCAGCCCACTCCATGAACCTCCCCAGAAGCATAGCAGGGTTCTATTTCTTGCAGAAGTTTTTTCTTCCTCTTCTTTTGTATTTCCCCTCTTCCCCTCCTCAGTGATGCAAACTACATTAGGTTTTCCAGCTGCTTGTTGTCTTACAGCTAGAAAATCTTCACTGGGCAGTGAAAGGCCAAAACAAGATATCTGGCAGTGAGATGCCTTGCTGGTTTCTGAATCTGGAGCTTTAAAATCTCTCTTTGGGAATCAAGTGTCTGAATCAGAATAGGCAAATTTCAAATAATCTCCCTGCTTGTCCTTTAACAAATCAGAGTGAAAGAGCAAAACACACTTTGCTTTGAAACAAAACCCACAGCACAACTTGCTTTACTCCAAACTGATTTCAGTAACAAGGACTCTAATTGTAGCAATAGGTCTGTAGGTCTATAAATACCTATGATTTCAAGATCAATCTAATTTTTTTTTATGTGAGACCAAATTGCTTATACATGTCAACTGTGTAACTGTTGGTCCCCCTCCTTGGAAAAATTAGCAATACTAAAGTTTCCTCCCTTTGACTCTGACAGCCATGTGATCCTCCCCTCTGTAGGGATGCTTAATAACTCTATTGCTACATTGTGTGTTGGATGCTAACAGCAGGAAGCATTATTTTAGAAGATTTAAATTAGCAGATTTTATTTACCACACCAGTATTCTCACGAGGCATCTCACTTCTATCTAAAAGGGTTTTAAATTATCAGCTTTTATTTATCACAATGGTATGCTCTTGATTTATCACACTTTCCTGTGTCTTATTTACTGAGACCAATATGGCATAAAAATAGCTGTGTAATATAGAGAACTCAGAAACACTCATGAGTTTTCTGAAAGCAGAGGAACATTGAAAACAGTTGAAAATATCAAAGAAACGTTAACTGATACAACTTTTGAGTCTACTTTTGACTGTGTATGATATTGAAAGCAATCAGGACAAGAGTCTCTAAATTAACAGCTTTTCCAGTGCTTAGGAGAGCAGCGTTTGAAATCTAAAATTTAAAACTACTGCAGCTGTCTAAGGCTCTAAGTTAAAGCCACGCTAGTTGCAAGACAAACTGGTAGGAGCTTTTGGCCTATTTGTCATTCTGTAGACTGTTGTCTACTTTCAGATGTCATTTCAGTTAAATTGCTGTGTAAAAAACATTTAAGAGCATCTCATTTTGTTTCACTTTGGTTTTTTTCTGCTTCACTCTTTTTTTACTTACAGAAACGTCAAAAGGAATTCAGGCTTATTTGGTCATAGTCTGGACATCATGTTTTATAGGAACAAAGAAAGATGTGGTGTGCCCTTCACACATGCTCATATTAAAAATTTATTAGGGAAGTTTCAACATATTTCAATTATTAGGCAGATTTTAAGGCTTTTATAAGTAGTACAATAATAGTAAATGCCAGCTGATATTTTACAGAAATATTCCAAATAAAAATACTGTTTGATTGCAAGGGGAAGCAGAACCTCCAGGAACATATCTTCATTTTTGGTAGTTTAGTCCACAGTAACAAAACCCACATTGTACCAATCAGATATTTAATGAGCTTCTAACTCCATTTCTACCTTATCCCAAAGGTATAGCAAATAGTGCTGCTTTTTTAAAATATCAAGAAAACATCATTTGCTCTAAAATGTCCCTAAAAGCGGGTCTAAATTGCCAATAAAGGCTAGGTAATTGTATCAGCATGGATCAGAAAGCATTTCTCAGAACTGATGAAATAGTTTGCGGTATTGCAGAACCTGAATGATGCTCTCTGTACATTACACTGGAAATATCAGAGACTGGTCTCAGTTTAATTTGCTCACTACTGTGTATTTTGGATTCTCAGGAAATATTTCTCACTAATGTCATTCTGTTTTTCTTTAAATGTAATTTGTTGGGGGAAAGTCAGACGATTTCTGCAATCCTGGGTTCACTTGGCACTTGTTTGTTTTCTGATTATAGAATACTATTTTTCCAAGAAAATGGCATGTTTGAAAGTTCTCAAATCCTCTATTCCTTATTGTAGTCAAGATTTTAAACATTTCAAATTTGAAAAATAATAATTTGCAAGATTGTTGCCCAGCTTATCAGCTCTGTCTCAGTAGTTATACAATCATTTGACAACCAAACACACATACAGTATAAATATTTAAGAAAAAGTAAATTCCATTAAGCTGCAATGTGATAGATGCAGTAGTAGGTACTTATCTTTGAAATATTAAACTCTAGACATTTATATCCGTACAAAAAAGAGTTTCCTGCCATTTGATGAGAATTATGTGCCTGGCACTAATAAAATATTAAACTCCAATTTAAAAGATAAGTATCTTACCCACTTTTTTCATAATAAAACATTTTACAGTGCATATGAGAGCTAATATGCATCAGAATTTCCATACAATACTGTATTTACAAACTTTCATAAAAGTTTTGTGTCTGCATTTATTAGTTGCTGGCTTTATTTAAGCACCTATTATTTCATATAATGACATAGTGTGTTTCAATAATGCATGATAGAAGGTGTACAAACAGGCTTTATTTTTTGTAGTGGAGTTTTCTTTTGTTACAGGCGGCTGCTGCTAGTTAATTAAATGTAGATAGCCCCTGAAAATTGCATTATCCTTTTCTGTCCCTATTATATAAATTAATGTCAAACTGATGCAATGTTTCATGTTTAAAATAATAGATACACGTGTTAAAAATTATAGCCTGCAGTTTTCTTGTTTGACAATGCATTATTTTCAACTAGAAATGTCAGTTTCTAACCTTCTGCCAAGAATATTTTGCAAAGGGCAATAAGCATTAAGTGTTAGTTATCAAGTATAGTGTCTTTTGAAACTTGAACAATACTATTTGTGAAGGAAAAGACATAATGTAAAGAGTTTCTATTTCAAAAATAATCTCATAAAATGAAATGATCAACAGATGGTTACCACTAAAAGGAGATATTCCTTTGAATGAAGAAAAGTCACCTTCCAGCAGATGAATTTCAATGTCACCCACTCCATTTTCAGTAAGTGACTCATTTTGCTTTTTCTTTTCCTTTATAAAATCGTGTGGTTTNTTTTTTTTTTTTTTGACTCCCAGGTATCATGAAGTCACCTGAAAGCTACAAAAGCTCTAATTTGTTTTGTCAGTGTCCTATCAAATGCCACAATCTCTCTGCTTTGCTTCTCTACCTTAATTGAGTGATATCATATTGATTTCATTAAGCTGTACACTTAGGGTGTTTTTTCCTGTTCTCATAATTATCCTTTTTTACAATTTACAAAAATATTTCATTAGAGTCTTTGTAGTACAGCTTTTTGTATTGTGATCAATGTCAGTAGAAAACTGCCTTTTTTTAATTACTGAACTGGGTGATTAGAGTTAATAAGCTATGAGATGTAAATACTGCCATTTCAAATAAACAAGAAAGCACTTAGAAACCAAAACAAAGCCTTTCACTGAACTCAGGCACAACACACTCTGAGAGCTATGCAGTACAACTGGTTCAGTATATTACTTGCTGTAAAGAAGGATGCACCTTGTTACTTTGTAAAGAGCAAGATCCCGCAGCAGGTTTTCAGGCTTTGAGATACTCTTTTAAAAGGTACAGCTTAAAAACTACCACATTTTCAGATCATGAAGGCCTTGTGTTTATATTTCTACTTTACAACAGAAGAGACACTTGTGCTGTCATAAAAATTCTATAAATGAAAGCTTTGGGTTTATCTTTTCTCCTGTAAAGGACATTCTCCCTGCTCTCAAAGATACCTGGTTTCCACAGGGCCATCAACTGCTGCCGCTACAAAGCAGAAAACCTTTCTTTGCATATGCAGTCTCTAACATTTAAGATATGCAATATAAACTTGGGGTTTGAGTTAAGAACTAATACCATTTTTTAGCACAGGACGTACATGTCACTATAACAAGAAAATTTCTTTCCACCTTATGGATCTTGTATCTCTTTCTATAAGTTCTGTCCATACCAATGGCAAGGAGTATATACATGTCCACTTGTGTATCACTAATAACTGTATTGGCTTGTTTTTAAATATGTTCTATATATTTTGAGTAAAAATTACTTGTAAGAGAAATGCATATTTGTAGCATCAGATGAACTTTTCACTAATATCCTCACATGCCTATTTTTACTCTGTTCAGCAGATCTCTATTAGTACTGCAGTGTTTCGTAAACTCTTTAATAACAAAAAACCTGTTATGATCACAAAGGTAGGGAAAATGGTGCCAATTTGCAGCCAGGATAAACTGCACTTAATATCTTTTGTCAACAAAAAAAATTGCCAGATGATATCGTTAAATCCTTTCCTTAAATTGCTTCTCATACAGATTATTATAAATGGTTACATTCAAGAGTCCATTCAAAANGTGTATAATCAAAAAAACAATAAAAAAAAAAAAAAAAAAAAAAGCTTTAAACACCCAACACTTAGCTAAATCTATGTTACCAGGATCAGGATTTATTAAGGTTTTTTTTCATGCAGGTCTGTATGATCACTTTTACAACAGTCTCCAGTAGCACAATATTTTGAGAGCAGTGTGTGGCTGTCTGTGATTCCATTAGAGCGGCTGCCCAGCGCTCTTACAAGGTTAGGTGGCTGCTGCCCCCAGGCACTCCTTGCACCTGCAGTGCAGTGGGATGAGGACCTTCTTCCCTTCGGCCTCTGGATGGGTGTTGGGGGACCCAGGAGCTGGGCCCCCCCCCCTCTACTCCCAGTGCTGCCCCAGGTGGGCCTTTGTGGGTCCCTGCATGGACCGCGGCTTTGGATCTCAAGGGCTGCAGCTTCACTCTTGCAATTGGGAATTTTTCATCTCTACCCTTCTTAAATCTTTCTGCAGTGAGAGATTTCAAGTCAAATGTGTTTCTGCACACTTTTGCAAGGAAGGCAGATTTACATATGCATTAGGTTCATTTTGTCGGAATACACACAGAGCAATGACACATCTCATTGACAGTGCGCTGTCTGATGGATAACTCCATACAAAACACATATTTGAAAGGAAAATAGGAGGAGGAATAGGATTAAGAGTCTGTACATAAGTGACATCATGTTTTTTGAAGAAGAACTGCAGGATGTGTTGCCCTACTTCATATTTTTTGATTATTCAAAGATCCAACAAGTGTTTTGCAAGTGTAAGAAACTCATTGCTGTACATCATCAACAGACAGAAACTACTAGGACCAAGCTTGCCCATGCATGAGATCATTATATGCTTTATTNGGGGGGGGGGGGGGGGGGTGCAGTGGGAAGTGGCCTGGATTTTGTCTGCTCCTGCATCTCTGATGTTCAGTGCTACGTGGCACTAATTCCATGCCAGGCAGTGCAGCATTGTGATTTTGTCTTTCAAAGGTAGGCAGCAGTTTTTAAATATTGTGGGTTAATTGTGTCCTGAGACACAGGCAACAGCTGGCACAGCTTTGGTCATAGTTGCCACTTGTCAGCCTTGTAGGATGTCAGTGATTAAGCAGTGTGGAAGATTTTAGATGCCAAAGTGTATGTTCTAACATTCCCGAAAAAGGAATGTCCATATACTGCTGGCCATTCTTCTTACTACACTGCACAGGTTTCTTCCTCCTTTGCTTCTTTTCTCCCTTTCTGTTTCTTGATTGCAAAGATTTTTAATAATTTGAAATATATGCAGCTCTGACCCTAGTGAGATAGTTCCTTCTTTAGGTCCATGGAAAAAAAAGAGTATTTAATTAAAAAGGGAAAGTATATATGTATAATGCAGTAGTGATTCTAGGGGAAGATGCATTGCTTCTGGGATTTGCCACCATCACGAAGATGGATGGGGCAGCAGCACCTACAAAGCACAAAGCTGCAACCCTGAAAAGTTGTGGCATTGAGTTCAGTAACCTCCTCAGGTTTTTCTCGATGTCTGACCAAGATGACTATGACGTCTGACCACCTGTGATGGTCCTTTCTTTATTCTTCTGCTGAAGGGAGATGCTACCCATCCTTGCCAAGTCTATAAAATAAAAATTTTTAACTAATTTCACGTAGGCATCTGATCTCTGCTTTGTGGTAGCAATGTTTTCTGTGGGGACAATATTGGTCACAGGCAGGTCTGTGACTGCACCCACTGCACATGACCTGAGCTACACCTTCACTTCTCATTCCTGCTGTCCAAAAGTGGAAGCTTGCATAGAAGTGCACTGCAGTACAAGTTTACTTTGGGAGTGAAAATTGCTTAAATTCTGTCTTGGCTTGTTCATTTAATGTCTCAGTGAGGTAGTACATATCTTTGAATTCCTACCTCAGGTTTCCCCTCTCTAAAATGGGATAATAGTACTGTCTTTGTGCCTTTCAAGGAGAGTCTTCAAAGGATCTGTTAATAAATGTCAGTGATGTACTTTAGAGATCCTCTCAGGAGTATCCTGTGGAAGTACACCATGAATTATTGACTGTCTCTTTCTGACCCACGCTCTAGGCACACATTCGTACTCTGAAACCCCTCAGAAATAAGGTGCTGGCACCACAGTTTTAAATTACACTGGTTTGTGGAAATGTAAGCACTTGGGCACCCACCTACCTATATATATGTAGGTATTACTTTTAGTCTCTCTATATATGTGGTGATCTGTCTTTAGTGGGAAAGTTGTCTAGCAGTAATATTTTGTCAATTATATACCAAACTTTTACAAAAATAGGAACCCTCATCCCCACTCCACCCCCAAAAAATACATCGCCATGTAAAGTGAGGCTGAAAGATTGCCTGTGATTTCAAATATACCTAATTCTTGGATGATGTACAAAGTCCCATTAGCCTAGAGGCCTGGGGGAATTCCAGGACTAGGAAGGACAACAGGAGAAAAATGCTTCAACTTCATCCCATGAGGAAGTGGGGGAAAGTAAATAGAGATGACAGATGTTTTTCATCTCAACCAGCACATCCTGCTAGGGCTACAGTCCAATCACTATGAGTACCTAAGAGACTGCATACCTTTGATTAGGGCTTACTATTTCCAATTTGGGGAATGGGCAGTATCAGACGAGACACCTGTGAGGCTGGTTTCAGGATGAGGCTTAGCAATGTCCTCAGCCCATCACCAAAGATGAGCTCTAATTTCATGTTTGTTGTCAATGGTTAGTTGAAAGTGTTTAGTGCCTCTCTAGATCAGTTGTGTAAACGCCTATGTTTTGGTTTACATGAAGAACAGTGCAAAAATTTTCATTTCAATCCTTTTTTTATATTTTTGTGCATGAAAAAGAGAGAATCAGCAATGCTAAAATACTGTTAAATTTATCTTGGCTAAACTAGATTGTTCGCATAGAAGAAGAAAGGTAACAAAAACATCCAGAAAATTTCTTCATGTTTCATCCCTGTGTTTTCCAGCTGTGTCATTTCACTGTCTTCATTCAGTGTTTCACCTAGACATTTTCAAAACAGGTAATGTTGTTTTATTTCACTTGACTTTGTTCTGAATTTTCCTTCTATGTTTGTTGCTTGTTTTTTTTTTTTCATTTACTTTTAAGCTAAATGAAGAAATATTTCTGTATAGACCTGACCTGTGACAGCTCAAAGCTTTTTAGCCACATATACAGAAAGTAAATGTTGCTGTGTAAGGATGCCAGCTTAGGGCTAAGCCTGAGTCAAACTACTCCCAAGGAAGGGAGGGAATATGGGAGAGCCTCCCAGCATTTGGGGATGGGAAAGGAAAAACTGATAGTGGGACCATAAAATCTGGGATGTTGTAACCAGCACCACCATTTATTGACACCTGTACTTTTGTGCTAAAGTTTGGAGGGGAAAAAGAAATTCTCTCTGTGCCTCTTGTAAGATACCACCTTAATTTATAGGTGATGTTATTGTGTACCTTCATTTGGAATACATTTTTAAGAGCCTATATATGACTTCCCCATGGTCTCTTGGCAGCTTGTAGGCAGTACTGTGGGGAAAGCCTCCTCCTCCTCCTCCTTATTGTGTGTGTTGATTCTGGAAAACAGAAATGGTTCCTAGAAGGAATCACAATCCCATGAGCAATAGGAGGGTCTAAGGGTAGATACTTAGTTTTTGCATGTTACAGGTCTACCTTGCTGGCCTGGCTTTTACAGGGAATCAGTTAGGCATTCATGGATGCTCTTGCCTTGGAGAAGATGTTAAAATGATTGTAGACCATTGAGTACAGTCTAATATACCTTGAGGTTAACTTACGCACTGGTGATGAGTATCGGGATTTCCATAATTGTTTGGCAAATATTCTCTCTATTTATGTAGCCAACCACTGATATTCATAGCATAAAACCTGGTTATTCAGCTAAAACCTCTGTGCAATCAATCACTGATACAGTCTATCAAATGTCTCAGTCAGCCTGTAATCATTACTGTGTTGGTTTTTTTCATTGGAGATGTTTGAGATGACTCAATTTCTCTAATCTTCTACCATTCCCTCTGTCTTTACAGGGGAATTTGTAATTGTTGAATTATTCTTGGCCATCCTTCATTTGGAATTTATGTTGTAATTTCAGCAAAAGCCAGACCTTGTATGGCAGTTTTCATCTTTTTCAAGGCTGCTTCTATTTCTTGAAATGCTGGAGGGTTTCCAATTATTCCTTCTGGTCGCTTTGGATGTGAATTGTAACAGATCATCCCAGAGCCGTGGTTCAACATTGTTAAGCTTATCAATATAAATATAATGTTAAACCCTTTTTAGATAATTGGGGGCTAGGTGTGAAAATGTGACCAATTTATGCATAAATTGGTCCTACACTTCTCTTTTTTCCCTTATCAGAAAGAAACTCGTCATGAACAGGTTTCAGACTGTTCCTTGTCAGGGCTTCTTCTATACCTGTTAACGGTTGATTAGGTTGTTATATCACATTTCAATACCTGCTTAACCTGATGCCAGTCAACTATGCAAACAAAATTCGTTAAGGCAAACAGAAGTCTCTGAGCTGGAATTGTAAGGCAAAAAAAAAAAAAAAAAAA
>VXBA01004393.1:1840635-1876761 GCA_013399895.1 Serilophus lunatus | reverse complement strand
AAAAAAAAAAAAAAAAAAGAGTTGATACATCAGCTTCTACTGTATGAAACAATGAAGCCTTGTAAATCCATACATTGGAAGATCACTGGATCATAAGTAAACCTGAAAATCAGGAATGAGGTAACAAGCACAGGAGCCTTTATATGCACCCTTTCATACCTGCTGGTGTATGAGTCTCTCTGCCAGGACATGGGCATGCTGAAGGGCAGTTTCAGGGGAGATGAATATGTGGCCTTACTGGTTTATGTCCTGTTTCCACTTGGTATTTGCCATAGCATTTCTCAAAGTAGTTTGTCTTTTTCATTGTGCTTATTATGCTTATAGGAGGCTCGTTTGTAGCCTATCATTATGATGAAGTGAAGTTTAAAATTACATTTGGAGCCTGCTTGAGGACCATCATGTAGGTCCAGGGAGAGGGCTTATCCAGCCTGCTCAGACCTGGCTCAGCCCAGGCAATCCATTATTCATGCTGGCCACAGCATCTCATCAGAAGAGCTTGAATGGGCAAGGGAAGGACTGCAGTCCCTGCTGTGGTGCCCACTGTGAGCAGGGACACAAAATGCACCAGAGTGGACAGTCTGAGAAGGATTTACCTTGTAATTTATTCTTTCAGAAGTATTATGAATAAGAGGGTTGAAGCAGGAAAATTCTTTGGTGAGTGTACCTAGAGCAAGGCAAGCACATTGGGAAACCTCTCACTCATCCAGTGCCTGCTTTGGATTTATGGCTTGAAATGTGTGAATGCCTGCAGAAGAATAAGTGTGGTTTATTTTGATAATGTCTGGTCTTCTGATTTAATATGTAAAAATAATGCCATCTTAGTATTAACTATAACAAATAAAAACTGGATTGTGAAAGAGGGGGTGTCCCTACTTACTAAGCATGCAAATCCACATGAAAAGACTAGAATTGCTACCTCTTACAGCAGTATCACAACAGTAATTTTTCCCTTGTTGGAATACCCCTTCCCCTTCTACCTTTGAAGAAAAAGGAACTGGAATTAAATTTGTCCCCCCTCTAAAACATATATAGAAAAATATCAATTAAGCCATATTCTCAAACAGTTTCTGTTCTTTCAGAATTTTTCTGTTAAGAGCTTAGTATGTTTTAATGAATTGTGCTGAAGGGCATCGTTACCTGCTCCCCAGTACTGGTCCTTTTGGGTCAAGAAAGAGAATTGTTTGGAAATACAATTTCTGCCAAATATGTTTTGGTGATTATGGTAAAATTCAGGAACACTAAGTTTGTTGGACAGCTTTATTTATATAAATGATCCCATGCCTAAGCAATTTCAGCATCACCACTGTGCATGTTGCATACATGCCTGAGCCCAGGGGCACAGTTTCAAAGTCAGGATTTCATACTGTAGTGGATATTTGGCCCACATAGTTTAAGAAAACAGAAAATCTGGTGATATGCATTTAATAGCAATATAAAAATAAAATCCAATAAAAATAATGAGAATTATATTTCTATTGGGAGAACATTAAAGTCATAATGGTGCAAATGGGCTTTGGATAATTGATAATACTGATGCAGAAAATTATTTTCAGTTCCCCCTCCTTTGCAGTAAAATACAGATGCATTTAAAGAGGAGAAAAAAGAAATTTGTTGCTTTGTGGGTTGTTGGTTTTCTTCTGTTGGCAAACAATAACAGGGCTTTTACCAGCATCTCTCAGTGAACCTCAAAGCCACATTGAAAATGAATGTGTGAATTTGCTGTTTTGGCATCTAGAGCAGAAGCAAGTTCCACCTTGGGAACCGTGGAATGGTGGAAGAATGTCACATCTTGGCTACAACCTTGCTGATCACTGCAAACCCAAGTAAAGGTTAATCATTCTTAATCTGTGGTTTTACAGAACTGGTGTCTTCCTGCTGCTTCTGAAGTTCTACTGCAGCTGTGGAGCAGGAGGCAACTCCCTCAGCCAATTTCCTTTGAGTCTTACTACAGTTACCTTCCTTTGGCAACACACTGCATGGAGACTGGGGGAACAGGAGAAGGTGACTGTCCTGTTTGTCTCCTGCCACTACCATAGGTAATAGGGTTTCATCTTTCTAGTGCCGTAGCAGCAACTTGTAAAGGCTCTGCAGTAGGGTGGAGTAAAGGATGCTCTGGTCCTCTGTGTTATTTGAAGTCACTGGTCTTACTTCATCACTTGCTGAGCTTATTAGCCCATCTACATCCAATCTCCCCCCCAAATTAAGGGGATTTGCCATGTAAGCCATCTGGAGGCATCTCCATTGTCAAAGCAAAATCATCTCTTTGGGCTCACGGATGGTGAGGCAGGTGTCCATGGTTTTGTCCTAGTTAGATTTGTATGAGACCTATCCTGTTACACAAATTCCCTGTGATCTGTTCATCTTAAAGCACAAAAATGCAAAGTAGCAAATTTGACTAGTGAAAGAAGGTTTGGAAGTTTATTTTATGAGAAAAGAATAATTCTGCATTCTCAGGGTAAGCGTAGACTAAAGTGGGCAAGCATCTACATAGTCATTGAGAAAACAAGAGCAGGTGGCAGAAGTGCCAAAGCAAAATATATTCTATAAGCAAAATAATCAAGAAAGAGATTTCATCCAGGCCAGCTGGACTGGCCAGCTAGTCTATAAGGGACAACGCTCCTCCGTTCGAGAGCCCGCCAGACTGTATTTCGTGCAGTGGATTTTTAGATGAAGTCTCTAAATATTCTTTTTTCTCCAGCAAAGCAAAGGGAAGCAATAAGTCATCATAGATGAAATTTAAAACATAGACTTTGAATCAAGAAAAATAAAAATCTATGTTTGTCTCTAGTAATGGAACAGAAATCTTCTAATTTCCTTTAACACTTGTTTAATCTTTCTGTGCTTTGGACTCCTCAAGTTATAAAAAGGGTACTTCTATTTAGTTGTCTGGATTGTTGCATGAATGATTGTTGCACTGAAACTTAGATAATATAATATTTATAAAGTATTTTCAGATCATTGAGTAGTAGACAATTCGGAAACCTTCTATTTACTGAATCTTAACTAAATCTCTGCTTTCTGTCAAAGGATGTCTCTTCATATTTTAAACAAGACAGTTTGTGGGTTTGTGCTTATGAATCAGTCTGTATTAGGTTGATTTTATAATTGAACAAGTTAGAGAAAAGATCAGAAATATGTTCCTGAGGAACAGCGACCAACCAATAAAAAAAAGATAACTAATGCTATCTCTGAAGTGTCACTGTCATGGAGACTAGAGACATTTTTCTGGGATTTTGTTGTTGATTTCGACAATGTAGATTGGTATAGATTAAGTTCTATGTATTTCTTTTTAGCTGCAATATGCCTGTGGTTCACTAATAATTTCAGCCACACTTTGATGAATAATTGACATGGTAGTTAAAAAATGGAAAGAGTGGCCAAGCATTGCACCATGCCACCTCATCAGTGCTAGGGCCCAATCGTGGGATTTATTTGGTATTTGTAAAGGAATACTGGTAGGTAAGGTAGAGTGCCTTTTAGGATAACATTCTCGTTGGTTGTACTGAAGTAAGTTGGGAGCGGTTTTGCAACATCTACTGGTATCACCTCTGTTATTGCTGCAAGTATACCTACTGTGGCTGAAACTGAAAAATATACAGTGTGAAAATAGCTGTACATACATGGCAGCCTCTCCATTCTGGAGTGCATTTAAGATAATGATTCAAACCAAACAATGAAAAACGAAAAGAACAGGTACCTCATGGAAATATCTCAAGTTTTCTGGTAATGGAAGGCAAGGTCTGGTTTCCTGCTACAGCTTCTGGTCAAGCTGCTTAAGGGTAACTTACTCAGTGCTCTGGAAATGTCATTAATACCTACCCCTGAAATGTGATCCAAGCTGTACCGGGCGAGGACAGTCTGGAAGGTGAGTACTGTGATATCCTACCAGGTCTCTGCTGTGTCCAGTACCACTGCTGTAGGCTCTGGTGCCATGTTGTGGACTCAAAAGCGATGGCAAGTGTGGGCTGACAGATAAAGCACAGAATTTAGCACAAGGAGAAATCTATACTTGAATCTTATTGCAGTGTGTTATGTGATTCCTCTGACTGCAGCATGTGACTGAATTAAAGTGAATGATGAAATTATGTACAGTCATTTTCATAAGCAGAAGTCAGTTACAAAGTGCTTCCAGATGTATGTTTAATGTATTTCTGTTTTATTATGGTGTCTATTTGATGTACATGGTACTGACTAAATGGTTAAAAACACTGCAATGTGTACAGAAGTATATTGTACTCAATTTTTTCCAAAAGTGTCAGTGTTGATAACTAAAAACTGAAATACTGCAATCTAATCAACAGTGCTTTTATGGGCCTATGAGCATAGGCTTTTAACATTTGGGTAACTCTACTGTTTATAGACATAAAAATAAATGGTCCTAAAATTATTTTAGGATTGTAGGTTTAATATAGGGAACTAGATAAACCTACAAAAAATAAATCAGAGTAGAATTATTTCTGGCATCGCATTTGCCAGGCCCATCAAGAAACAGATATTTTACGTGCCTGCTTCACAGGATTCAGGAAAACAGCACTCTGCTCAGCTGGATTGATCACGTGGACTCACAAAATTTATCTCCTTCGCTCTCTATTTTCTGATATCTTATTTTATGGCCTACAGCCATACCATTCTAGTTTCAGATCCTATCAGGTGTCACAAAACACTCTCTATCCAGAATGGTCAAGTCCAAGTGTAGGAAATATTGCTGGAGAATAGGTGGGTATCATTTCTTTCAGAGTGTGTAATGGGCAGATGCTCCATCACACTATTATTAGACGCTATATGTTGCAGGCTCTTGGTTACTGCTACCACATAAAACTGGCATTTTGACTTGTAAAGATACATGGCCAGTTTTATAAAGGAAGATAGTTAATATCTTAGCTTGTTTTGTTGTGTTTTGGTTGGTTGGTTGGTTGGTTGGCTGAGGTTTTTTCCAACCTAAAATTTCTACATTTAATGAAGTTGCATATGGTGGATTTTCTGTGTTCAATGCTGTGGCATAGGGACATGTTGAAAGTTCCTTGGCTCAATGTCACAGTGTTCCGCAGTTGACAGTTCTGGACTCTATGATTGTCAGGAAAGGCAAATCTATCATGTACAGAGGGTCAGATCCTGATAACTGATAAGCTGGCCATGGTCCAGACAATACACTCAACCCATAGCAGTACTGCCCAAAGCTAAACTTCTGGTCATCAGCATTACTTATTCCTGGAGCAGGTGATCACGACATTTCTTATGACTCTGTGGGGCAATATTGCATATTGCTTGTCTTTTGTTTTCTTCTTTAACCACCTTTATTTCTAGTTCCTTTTTTTTATTTTTTTCTCTTCTACTGTTCCCTCAGGGAAAAAAATTCTGATTTCTCTCAGGAGAACTAACTTTTCACTCTTTCTTATCTGCTAAAATTATTAGCAATTAAGTAGGTAATGTTAACATGCACAGAGTGACAATTGACCCTAATTAGATGAAAGATGCAACGGCAAGGGTGAAAAATTCAGTTTCTCACAGGTGATGTCATGAGTATTTGGTTTTTCAGGCAAAAAAGCCCAACAAACACTTATTTATAGCAAGATGATGTATAGAGGTTTCTCTGTCACATGGGGGAGGACATAGACCTTTTAAAATAAGAATTCAATTTCTGTAGAATCTGAAATGCGAGTATATTGGATGATTTTTACTTGGTCCATAACATTAATAACATAATGGTTTAGGTTGCTGCCATATATAGATTAGGGTGTATTTAAAATGCATCCATTTAAAATACACATGTAAATAGTAATTTCTGAGTTCACAGGGGTTCACCATGAAAAGGACAAATGGATTCTTTATGGTGATGTAATAACTCTTGGAGTGATTTGGGTTTAATTCTTCAATTTGTAAAAAGTTTGCAATGCTGCATGAAGCTGTAGGTATGTTTGAGTAGCCCACACATTGGTGTGCACAATAATCCTGTTTCTCACAGTCATGAATAAGCCCTGTGATTCTCTTTTTTTTTTTTCCTTTGGCCTCAGAAGGACTCACAAGTTCAGTGTCCGTTCATTTGCTTTGGAAATTTAATTCATTTTCACCAGGATGTTATTCTTGGTATTTTTTTTCCCTGCAGTTTAGCAGATGTATTCCACTGTATTTTTTTTCTGTGACTTTTGAGGATGGAAAGGAGAGAAGGGGGAGCTGGAGGTGATAATCCCTTTGGGCAACTCACAGTTGGAGTTGGGACACCACAGCAACAGACCAAAAAAGAAACTCCTTTTTGAGAGCCCAATTTGGTCCTTAAAACCTCCAAAGCTAGTGGTTGAGAATGAAGTGGGAAACTGTCCCAAGGGAGACCAGTTGGATCTGGTTTGTTGTCCCTTCATGGTGCAGAAGGGCTGCAGGAGGACCAGCCTGCAGGCGGAGGAATTGGATCAGGACAGCTGAGAAGGTCAGCCTGTGAGATCTGTGCTCCTAAACCCCTCTGCCTTGCCAGAGGCTTTTTACCCTCTGCTTGAGAGTGTCAAAGTTTACATGCCTTGAATTCAGTGGACTACGAGGCTAAGCAAAGGGAATCAATACACAGTGCAGTATGAATTTAATATATGTAAGCTGCACTGCATTTTTAATCAGCTATATATTTATTGTAGTGAAGAGTAACAAATTACAGTACCACTAGCACACAAAAGCTTATGGCATTCCATTATTCTTAATTAATAGGTAAGTGCAAGCCTTTTTTATTTATACTGGAGGAGATCTTGTTACTAATTTGGTTGCAAATGTATCTGTAAAAAGGGAAAAAATGTATATCTATTTATTTTGCTACTTTAATAATGGAGCACTCATTCTTTCCTTTTAGCTTTTTGATCATTACTTGGTTTGCAATCAAATACTAGCATGTTGGTTTTGCATATATTTCAAAGACATCCACTCCTTTATAAGGAGAACAAACTTGTTTGTAACAAACAAATCAAATGCATATGGAACCTAAAACGAACACTGAAAGCAACACTTGTGTGCTTTTACATGGAATGTCGTTCAAAGTTCTGCCACTGGAATGATCAGATCATTACAAGAAAAGCCTAAGAGCAAGTAACATATTGTTGATCCATTCAGTGGTTTCCCTTTCCTTCCATGTGGGTAATCAAATGGACATAGGTCTCAAAAAAACTTACGAGTCTTCATTTGGAGGTTCATTGTTAATTCTGGGGAGGTGAAACCAACTGTGTCAAGTAATTTTTATCTTTTAACAGCCTTTAACTGTTCCATAATTAGTTATTAGAGTCATTGCATACTTTTCATATTAAGATTAAAAAGCTCTTGGGAAAATTTAAACTGAGTCTTAAAAAACAAAAATTTATATTTAATATCTTCAATTTTGATTTAGCTTCCTAAATCAAAAGAGCCATTCCTATGTGGTATCAGCTGGAACTGAGGAAGCTGACTTCTGAAATTAACCTGTTTCACTGTATGTGATAGGATTTGGAAGATGGTCTTTCTGATGCTATTATGAGAGAAAGAAAGAAAGAAAGAAAGAAAGAAAGAAAGAAAAGAAGAAAGAATTCTTATAGTCTCCAACTTTGAAACATTTGAATTTTTATGCACCAACCTATAAAGATTTTCCATAAAATCCTCCTCATGGTGGCCTGTGTTGTGGCAGATACCTGAAATTACCCATTTTCTTCTAATCATTCTCAAAACCTGATGTGGTTTTTTTCAGACTATCTTTCGGGGCTGCTTTATTTTGTCCAGAAGTTCATTGCTTGAGACAAAGAATGTACTGCAAGAGACGCTCAGAGAAGGTAATTTTTTTAATGGATGGGTGTGGGACAATTGCTAATTTCAAAAGTAATCCTTACACATGCTGATCTGGTTTACCTCCTGTGAGGTGTATTCCTCTGTGAGGAATAGGTGGATTGTAGTCCCAACTAGGTAGAGCATCACTGGTTAGCAGAGGCCTGTCAAGCCATTTTTGTCTGTGCAGTGATGGTGAAATTTTGCTTAAAGTAACATCACATACAGCAAAATATATAAGCAGCCCTCTCCTGCTGAGCTTTCCAGGATTTCCTGCTTGGAGGAAATGTTCAAAAACACTGCAGAACTTGATCAAGAACTGATAATTGAAAAGATGACACGACCTAATTTGAGAAGGGTTATATCTTCACGTGCCCCACACTTGTGTAGTTCAAAATAGTACACATCTTGTCCCTTTAACTTCAGGTGTATGTGTCTTGTCTGGTTCTTGGAAGTGACTGTGTACAGGCAGAGCATAATTGGCAGCCTGTGACATCCCTGTCTGCAAGTGTCTCTCTAAATGCAGCGTATTTCAGCCTTTATCTAGTGATGGCTGTTACCTGAGAGAAGCCCAGGGCCATCTCAAAGGGCTTGTAGCGGCTAATTGTGCCTGTTAGGACTAGCAATTAGCTGGGGATCTCTCCACTAGGCAGCTCCGACACCCACTGGCTTTCAGCTCTCTTCATGTCCTTCCAGTTAACTAGCTGTGCCAGGCAGAGGAGACAGGGACAGGTAGGCAAGCGCACCGTCGTGCTCGGAAAGGAAGAGGAGGGATGTGTGCAGGACTGCTGGGGAAAAAATAGACACCGGGTTGTAATGATGCACCAAAATACAACCCCATTACTACAGAAACAAAGCAGCAAGCGCTCTGTCCCTTGCTTATTGGTATTGGAAGCTACAGCCAGGCCGCTTGCACAGGCGACACTTCAGCTTTAAGAAAATAATGAAATCTAATTACGTATAGGTCATAAAGAAAGATCACGTACATATGGTGGTTACTGGTTACCATGGTGCAAACAATGGTTTCAATGGAAACATGAAGCAGAACATTGGAGAATTAAGATAATAAATCAGTTTCATTGAATAATAAAGCTTTGCACTTACCCATTAATTAAGGATAATCGTATGCCATAAGCTTTTGTGTGCTAGAAGTAATGCGTTACTCTTTACCATAAATATATAGATGATTAAAAATTCAATACACCTTACAGGTAGCAAATTCATACCATCCTCTGTATATATTACAAATGAAAAACGTAAGTGCTCTTTTTAGGGTTTTTTTGATTGATATAAAACACTTCTATTACCCAATGGACTTTTTGACTTTTTGATAGTGATTGGAAAACTTGAGAAAAATCTACTTCTTGAAATCTTTGTGGAAATCTTTAAACATTGATGGTACAATTCAAAGATATCTACAAATGTTCAAAAAATAGGCTGGGCTTGTCTGCCACATATGGTTTCCAATAGTGAATTGAGACATACAGCATAATGCAACACGCTGTAACAAAATACAGCCTGATCTTATATTGACCCTTCCACTTGATACATCTTTAGGTGCTTTATAATCCCTAACAAATGTACCTTAAAATCCTATTGAACCGTGTAGGCAATTGGGAACAAATGTCTTCAGAACAGAAATAGCATCTGAATCTCAGACCAAACAAGAGAGACCATGCTAGATCCACAGGGTGTGCAGAGTAGGGTACTGCCTACTCCTTTGAATCAAGGGCAGAGAAAATCTTGAGAGCCAGCACAGAGTATCAAGTTTATTCTTTTACTAAAATGAACAGAAATGAAACATGCTAAACAATTTAAAATCTTACATCATTACATCCCTATCCCTCTCAGGACGTTTTCCCCCTTTTTTTTTTTTTTTTTTTTTTTTTTTAAAGTGGCATTTGCAGGGTGACTTTTCAGATAGAAAAAATAGTCTGAAGGGGTGATGCACACAGCCTACATGTACCCCAAATCTTGTTCTCTGGCTCTTGCCCAGGTCTCTGTGGAGCAGCTCAGTTCCTTGGCACATAAACAAGTGTTCAGCAACATGCACAGGCCATCTTTCTTAATGTTAGAAAGGAAACAATGAAGATCTTGGTCTTTCTTTTCTTCCTGTCAATGTAGAAAATTATGTATTTGCCTTTAATTCCCTGCATGCCTCTCTTAAATTATGCTTCAGCATTTCTCAATAAACCAGTTCAGCTGACAAAAATGCACTTTTAAAAATTATATTTTAGGGAAAATACTGAATAGATGAAGGTTCACAATATATCAGTGATAAACCATCTCAGGCTGCCTGGTAAAAAATGCAGAAATCCAGTTCTGTCACTGGACAGGCTACTGGCATTTCAGCTCTCGGATATCAGTTTGAGTCCAACTTGAAGCAATAAGAAAAATTAATTTGGTCATCTGAGTTCACCTCCTCTTGCACAAAAGCATCATACATAATTCAGTACAATTTTGGCTATTAACTCATATAATCTCTGTTTAGAAGAAGTATGGCTTTATTTATGTGCAACTTGAATTTTTTGTAGACCTGACAGAGGGAATTCCTGTACACTGCAGACTGATCATACAGTGAAGGCAGTGTGAGAGGAGCTTGTGCTGCTAACAGCATGTTGAACCTGCCAGAAGGCATGGAAACAGCAATCCTTTAATGCTTATCAATACATGAATGGATATTTCCCGGAGCATTAACCCAAACTGCAGATATGTATGCAGGAGTTTGTAAAACACACAATGCAAAGATGGAATGAAAGCCTTTTGTCAACTCTCAAAGGAGAACTAGGGGGGAAAAAAATAAGAGAAACAAATCCAAATCCTTCTAAACTGAACTTAAGTGTTAAACATGACCTTTGGATTTAAGAACCACAAATTTTCACAGGAAGTTGAAAACACTCTGGATGGGGAAACTAAAGAACAGCAGGAACAGATGCCATTATTTGGCACACAGTGGGGAAAGCAGCGCAGAAAAGGCAGTCTCTGCAGAAGACATTTGCCTTTAACTCTCTTTGTTTTCTCTTGGGGAGATAAGGGTAGGCACTGTGTGAGATTTTCTCCTAACATCAAAAGGCTTGGGGCAGGGGGGAAGGAGTTTAAAAATATTTTAAGAACCTGGTCATAAAAATTTTCAGTTATCTGTTTTACAGTGAAAGAGGGCTTGTGAGCAGAGCAGAGAGCCTAGGAGGAATCTCTTTAGATTAACTGCAACAGCCACTTACTATCAGGAAAGGAAAGACCTGGGAAAGGGAACAAATAGTGTGCAGTCTTTGTTAAACAGAGGTGTATGTTCATGAAGGAAGTGCATGTGAAATTCACTGCATTGCCAGGCTATGGGGCAGAGGGATGAGGCTGACTCCTGGGGGATGAGCTCACCCTGTCCGTGGCTGCTGGGGATGTAGGGAAGCGCTGTGGAGGGGAGACAGAGGCAAATGCCATTTCTCACCCACTGGGATACAGTCTTGAACACATATAGAAGGATCACTCATTATAGTTTCTTTCAGCTTCTGCATTGTTAGGAGGATGAGAAAAAAACAATAACCACCCCTTGCACTTTCCTGTGACTGTTGCATCCTTTCAATCAAGCTTTGACTGCAAGAAGAGAACAAGCACATTGCACTGCTACATGCCCACCGAATCCAAAGAATTATTGATTGGAGTTTACTTCTGATTCTGAGCTAGTAGAGAATTGCGGAATTGACATCAAATTTAATAAATGGCAGCATTTGACTACCCAAGATGGGTACAGCAACCATTCCAATAAATTATTCAAAGAAATGACACAATATTTCATAAAACCTGGTATACTTACATGTAGGAGGGTGAATACTTCTGCTAGGGGCCTGATGACCTTTCTTTTAGTAGTCTCTGCTCAGAGTCAGTGGGATCAGAGAATCATTAATTAGTGGTATCTCTTCGGGGGGAGGAGAGAGATATTATTGCTGTGCCTTCACTTCTAAAGATAACACTTATGTATAGTGGAAGCCTATCTTTACCACCACTTTCAGTGCACAAGTTGTAGTTTTAATGGCCCTATAAGCATTTCTAGTTCAAAACAAAGCACTGGGAAACAAAGATAAGTTGCAGGGGACAAGAGCAAGAAAAATATTTTTTAAAAGCATTATAGTGAAAATCAACAAAGCATCAACCAGGATGTGTCATTATTCAGACACCTTACTTTGCAAATTCCTGTAGCTTCAGAGGTGAGGCCTCTGACAAGAGTTCAAATGTCTAATAAGAGAGTTCCTGGGTGTTCATTTGTACCCACAATTTATCAATTAGCACAGGTTGTTCTGAACTTCATGGTGAAATCAAGCACTAAGACAAATCTATACCACAGTGAAGGATCAAGCAAACTCTTCATTAGAAAGGAACAAGCAAAGAGACACACCATTTTTTGAGTGCATTTCCTTTATCATAGTTGTTTGAGATCAAAATTTTTACTAAAATTAAATTTTGTATTTTCCCGAATTTTGGTTTGAACAAAACTACCTTCCATGTGTACAGGAGCAAAGATGTGAGTCTACAATGATCCTGTCAAAGGTACACACAATGAAGCTCTGAGTATGTAAATTAGGTAAACATATTTTCCCCTATCCCTTTATGGAGCTAATTGGAAAATGCAAGTGTATGATTCGTGCTTTGAAGCTGTGAAACCTTTAAGTGCTTATATTTCGGCATGCACAGTCCTATTGAAATTTATAGTGTTACTTAACTTGCATTCTTAAAGTTCTAAAATATCACTAAAGGGATTGGGAGAATCCAGAATGCAAAGAAACTGTATGCAATCTTTTTGTGGCATGCCCCACAGCACTTATTTCCCTCCTCATAAGGTGTTAAATCCTATAAATATTTATTCATACATAGCTATTTTTAACATGGCACTTCAAATGCAGCTCAGATTTTGGTGGGGTTTAAGGATACTAACTTAGGAATGGGTCAGTTGTGCTAGCAGCCTATATGGTTTGCACGTGTAGGGAGCAATGCCTAATATGAGGGGACTAAGGTTATGTAAAATGGGTATAATCTGTGCTGAAAGCTTTAAAGTTAATTTTTACGTGTCCTCTTACTTTAAGTATATGCATACTCCATTGGGTGTGATTTGCATGACAGTCTTTTCACGTCTTTGGCAGTGTGAAGAAGTGCTAATATGCGCTTTAATATCACAGACCAGGCAGTTTTACGTTGATTTAAAAGTAAATAAGGATTAGCTCTATAAGTTCATTGGTATAGTGATAAGCAAAAATGTAGTGAATAAAGGATTTATATTCCTAACAATTTGCAGAAATGGACCTAGAGTGAACATGTTTCTCTTTTGCAGGCAAAACTTATTCCATAAGGGAAAATATAACTGAAAGGAGTTAAACCATTTCTTGTATGTAAAAATATTGTTTTGTCAGTAGATTCTCTAGTTTTGCTCCATGTCAAAATTTTTGAGAGTCAGAAACATTGGAGGCCTCTTGTATTAAATAAGGGCTGGTGCCTTTTGTCATTTGAGAAAAAAAAAATGGCAAAGGAAGCTATTTTGCTAATGTTTTTATCTATTCTGTGACTGACATCAATAATACATAACAGTTCCATTGACATTGCATCCTGTCCAATGGACCCACTGACCTGATTCAATGTCAGTTGAAATGCCTCGTACATCATAAACATACATGAATTCTCACAGATCCATTATCCCCCGCCGGGTCCAGGGGTGCCAGGGATCCAATGCTAAGCCTACAGGAATTTGAATTCTCTTTCTTCAGTTCATATTTTCTTTCACACTAAGAAGGAGCAACTCCATACTTTGTAGAATGTAGCAGGGATACCCCTACACATTTTATGAATACATGAATGATAATGATGTCAATAGTCGTTCAGATACTTGGCTGATAAGCCTGTGGTGTACAAACCCAGATAAATACCTCATACCTTGTCAGAAAAGCCTGCAAACCTGATATGTCATTCTGCCTTATTGTGCAAGAATATATGAATCATAATATTCCTATTAACATTGTACAAAGTCTGCAGGAGTTGGAGACTTCACCCAATGACAATACAACTTTTATAAAAATATGGATACTTAGCATGTGCCCCTGCTGTGATTTCATTGCCACTGAAAGCAAAGAGAACAGGAATGAAAAGTATTCCAAGGTTTTCCATTGGTCCCCCTGAACAGTGCACTGCAGCAGTATATATTTGTTTTACCACTGAGCCTGTTTAGCAGTCAAACTGTAGGAAATTGAATATACACTTACTGTATAAAAATGATATGCTTGGTTAGTGATACTTTAGAAGAAATAAGTGCATCAATCATAGAATAGCAGGTTGTCAAGGCTTTATGTGTAGGGAAAACACAGAAAAAAGAATGTAATGCATGTTGGACACCTTTTTACAAAAGTTTCGTGACAAAGTTGATTTACAATGAACATTTCCCTCCCTCTCTCCTCCCAAATTCTTCTAAAGAAACGTTCAAAGAAATCTGAGCAAACTATCATGCTCCCTGTTCTGACGTGTGTGTAATTACAAGATCATCCTCATTGTGAATTTTCTGTTTGGTTGATTTAAGAAAAAAAAAAAAGGTGCATACTCTTAATGCTGTTCTGTCATTCAAACTCAGAAGGGTAATTTTCTTCACAAGTTAATGGGAAGAAGACGACTTAATAATTAGCCTGGTTTAGACAGGGCCAGATCCTTGACAAGGAGCAGTGCCTGCACCCAGAACGTGCCTTGGAGGCTGAGCAGTTCTCAGGGCAAGATTGTCCATATAGTTTCATTATAAGTATTCTGCCCCAAAAAGAGGGCTCTGAGATGTGCACTGCAGCTCTCCCGGGCACCACTTTTGTCCAGTGTTTCTCCTGGGCATGTTGGTCATGCTCAATTTCCCATCAGAGCTGTCTGAGATGTGCAGACCTGACACACAATCTGTACAATGCACGAGCTTTCCTGACAGCATGTGAGAACCTACAGATTAAAACTGCCACAGAGTAGTCTATTGCTATGGACTGTTGCATCACTCTGCATGATCCAGGCCCAAAAGCATGACACCAAGCCTGCTCCTGCTCAAATGCAAACTCACATTCTCTGTTATCAAACAGTGTAATACTTCAGCTGGTAAAAAGATACCTGGATTTCCAGCTCAGCAGCTATTCTCTCACTCTCCCTTTTATTCTTTGGGGCATCCATCCACTCTCTCATGTATGTGACTCCCTTCATTTTATGGATTTATTCTGCAGACATATGGCTTTAGTTATCTGACAATAGCTCTTGCTCCCTTCTAAGAGGCCTTTATAGAGAGGTAATCATACATTGTCATGAAATATAAAACAAAGACAGGAAAGACCCTTTTATTTCAGCAACAGACAATGACATCTTTTGAAGTTCACTTTAAATATCATTGGTACCAATACAACCATCCAAAATACAAAAATAATTGTGGTTCATTTCTGTTGTTGACCAATATAAAGTCATAAATCTTCAAAATTCTATGCATAAATCCCTATTTAATTGTTTCAAGGACCATGCGTGGAGAAGTGATAGTCCATTTTTCATCCCAATGCCACTTCAATTTTTGGTACTTCCACTTATGAAGGCCTTGGAACCTGTTAACATTGTTTGAAAATCTGGATAGCCTGGGGAATAAGTCTACCTAGAGCTGATGCTGTAGATGTTATGAATATACATCACAGATGTATCCACCTACCATCCAACCTTGTTGGATGGCTGGGCTGGAGGGCAGCCATGGACAAAAGAAAAGAAAGTAATACCAAGTTGCTATAGAAAGAGCACAGTGGTCATTTGTGGAGTCTCACCAGGACAGTCAAGCTGGAGAAGGTGAGAACTCTGTTCTTTTCCATCATAGACAACACTGCTCCATCCAAATGTAAGAGGATTTCATGAGTAATTGCCTAAGGAGGGCTACATATCTGCACAGGAATCAGACTTGTTATTTCCAAGTGTGCTACAAAGCATGTGCTGGACTTAAATCACTTGCTGTAAGATTTGAATCTATTAATTTTGGCTATCACAGATAGTGTGTCAAGCCCAACATCTGGGAAACGAAGTTCTGCAATACCTTGGAGTCTGAAGCCCCAGTTGTGGGGCTTCAGAAAACCTCACTAGAAAGCATCAGCTACTGTAGGAAGAAGATCAGAGAAAAAGCCTGTACTCATCAAATGCCCCGTTGGGACTGTACTGTAGCCTAATTATATGAGGGGAATCTTAAAGGTATATTTATCTGGAGATGGATCCCAACACTGCATCCTGATGGATGTTGAGCAAAAAGGGAGCACAGCCAAGCAGTGAGACTGGCTCTCAGCACCCTCTCCTCCTATTTTGTGAGCAATTCCCAGGATGAGCAATGCTGGTACTGATGAGCCTGAAACCAGAGAAAAGCAGACGTACCAGAGGGGAAGTTAAATGGATAATACCCAAAAAGCTGCTAGAAATATGAAGTACTAATATCAAGTGTTGTAATGTATAGTGGTTTTTATTCTAGGTATTCTGGGACAATAGGAAATTATTCAGAAGTGGTATTGAAGCCTGTCTGCAGCACAGGAACTTGTCAGGTGGCAAGCAGCGTTTTCCATGTTACTGAAAGAAGTATATTGTGTTCAAACACTTCAGATTCAATCCTGCTCTTGCAGAAGGGATATCTTATGAACACAAATAGAAAATAAGGCTTCAGTCACAGAATTCCAAAGATATCAAAACAGGACAGCTCAGCTTATCTGCCTAAAAAGTTTGAAAGGTTCAGGTAGCTTCACCTAGATCCAGATATTTTTTTCCCCAGGTCTTCTATTTCTGATGTGACCTTTTACATTGTTTTTTGCCTTTCTTGTTGTAGAGATAGGTTGCTATTCAGATACATTTTTTTTTCTCTTTGATATGAGTGCTAATGTGATAAAAAACAGAGAGAAACAAGGAGACACAGAAGGAATATCCAGAAAGTATTTCCACACTGCAAAAGGATGAAGAATAAAAGATACAAGTACTGAATCTCTACTAAGGACTAATATAAGATATTATCCATCAAATAGTTCACAGTAACTGTTCCAGTCTCTCTTGTCATGAGTTTATTGGCTGTGGTGCTACTTCTGAGTCAGCCTAGGTACCCAACTATGCTGTAGAGTTAGTCAAGCAATACAATAATAGTGTAAAAGTTGCAGGAGGTGAATGCAATTGCTGGAAATGCTATTGATGGCATTACTTATTTATTTAGTAGACAGAATTTAAAATGGGAATAAGGATTTGTCTGTCACCATCACATCAGCCATCAGTTCAGTGCTGCCCTAGGCAATGAGTATGCTGTTACTAATTTTAGTTTGTTTTGTTGTCATTCAGTCCAGATAATTTTTGAGGTTCATTTAGTTGCTGTTAATAAAAAAGAAAGACAGAAATACTGTGTACTGGCAAAGCAGGGGACTCAGAAATCTATTCCTCAAATCACAGTCCCTTCAGATTTTGCTAGTGACATGACAGTGAGTTAGTTATTTCCTTCAGAGACAGGAGCACTGACTTGGCTTCTCTTCATGACTTGGTGCTTTCTCTTGGGGGAACAATGTCACAGCCACATTCTGAAGACTGCATCACATTTTTGCTGCCTTTGGAAAGAGTATTTCCAATGCTGAGCACTTGAAAGTTCATACTGAGGAGAGGGAGATTGAGAAAAAACACACTAGAGGTACTGAAAATAATGATTGAAGATGAATGAGTTGCTTATCTGCAAGTAGTATCTAAATCCCATCATTAGAGCTAACTGAGTAGTAGGCTGGTGAAAGGGGTGTTGCCTTTGCTCAAGTGGTGATTAAACTGTGCAACTCACTTCCATAGGAAAGTGAGGCAGAAATTTCTGTAATTTAAAAATACTCTACCTGTCATTTTTTTATTTATTCACATGTATTTAGAGCTGACTGGACAGAGATAGGTTAGCTGACACAAGAGGTCCCTTCCAGCTCACACTGGCTTTGGGGCAAAAATTATTCACCTGCCAAAGTAATACTTCCTATCTTTCCTAGCACCATTCCTGTAATGTCACCCCTGTACAGTTATTGTCTCTAAATCCCTCTGCTGCCCCATATGTTACCTTTGATGTAGGTGATAAGAGATATATCCATTTTACAAGTCTAGGTTGAGTTTACCCTGTGAGGACACCAGATGCCCACCAAAGGCAGTCTGTCACTCCCCTCCTCAGCTGGACAGGGAACGGAAAATATAAAGAAAGTTTTATGGATAGAGATAGGGACACAGTGAAATTACTCATTACTGTCAAGGGCAAAATAGACTCAACTTGAAAAAAAAAATTATTACAGATAAAATCAGAACGGGATAATGAGAAATAAAACAAGCCTTAAAAACACCTTCCCCCACATCTCCCTTCTTCCCATGCTTAACTTTACTCCGAATTTTCTCTACCTTCTTCTCCACAGCAGTATAGGGGGACAGGGAATGGGGGTTATAGTCAGTTCATCATATGTTTTCACTTCTGCTTCTGCCTCCTCAGGCAGAAGAGTCTTTGCGCTCTTCCCCTGCTCCGGTGTGGGGTCCCTCCCATGGGAGACAGTCCCCCATGAACTCCTCCAATTTGAGTCCTTCCCATATGCTGCAGTTCTTTACAAACTGATCCAGTGTGGGTCCCTCCCACGAGGTACAGTCCTTCAGGATCAGGCTGCTGTCACAATTCCTGCCAGCAAACCTGCTGTACCATGAGCCTCTTTCTCCATGGAGCCAACAGGTCCTGCCTGAAGCCTGCTCTAACAGAGTCTTTCTGTAGGATCATGGCCTCCTTTGGGCATCCAGATGCTTTGGCGTGGGGTACTCCACAAGCTTCAGGTGGATCTCTGCTCCACCATGGACCTCCATGGGCTGCAGGTGTACAGCTGCCTCACCATGGTCTGTAGCATGAGCTGCAGTCCACCATCACCATTGCTGATGGGCTTGTCTTTGGTCAATGGTGTGTCCCTCTTGGAATTGGCTGGCATCAGCTCTATGAGAACACAGGAGAAGCTTCCACCAGTTTCTCACAGAAGCCATCCTGGAAGCCCGGCCTTTCCATGCAAACCCAATACAAACTGAGAAACAAGTGACACACCAAAGTTGAGCCACCGACCAAGGGATACACACTAATTCAAAAAGGGTAGTAAAGGAACAGCAGGGATTTGGATGCTGCTGTCCACCTTACATTGCTAGTGTTATTGCATAATTGAGTTTTCTTGACATTAAATGTTCAAAGATGAGAGTTTGAAAAATACAGTGTTTTGTTTGTGCAAAACACACCTCTACAATCCCTGACAGCATCATACAAGGATCCCAGGATAGCTCCAAACAAGCAGGCTCTGCAAGTGAGGCATAGCAGTATCTGCAGCATCAGTGCAGCATCCAGGAAGCCAGCCAAAGTGAATTGCCCTGCTGAGATTGCTGTGCTGTTTCCAGGGCTTCAGGGAGACAGTGCCAGGATTTCATGGCACTGCATCATGCTCCGTGTATGCACCCAAATCTCCACTGGTCCACATCCAGGTGCTCCCAGAAGCAGCAGCACAACATGTTCATAGAGAGGGCACCACTTCTTTTGTGCTAGTGCAGCTACAGTTTTAGTTGCATGAGGAGTCTTGCCTTCATTCCATGCCAGTGATTCATGGCAAACCCAGAAGCTTCGGGAGTAAAGAGGCCCAGCTGATAGTGCAGTCAGCAGAGGAGTTTCTCTTTGCCCTTCTAAATGAGGAGCAAATTAATGGTCTCTCCACATTAGGTCCCCATTCAAGACTATCACAAAAAAAACAGTGCACATAGGGGCAGCAGGAGAATGAGAATCATCCAGGCTGGAACTATTGAGAGAAACTCATCTATGCAATGTTTTTGCACCTAAAAACTACCGTGCACTAATTTTAGTGCCATGTGAAGGATGGTCTCTGAACAGCTCAGTCCCAGCAGCTTGTGGGGTTCATTTCCTTTCGCTCATTGAATGCTGGTGAGGACCACCGGAGGTGCCGCCTTGTGCAGCATTAAGACATTTGTCACAGTCTGAGATGGAAATCCTATCTGGTATAATTATTTTATATTAAAATAGATGAAATTTTGATATGGAAATATAGAATGTTGAACATTACATTAGCCAGAGAACAGGATATTCATCTTTACTTTAATTTGTAGACTTCATAACTTTGTTTGCATTCACTACAAGATAACTAACTGCACATTCCTGAAAAATGACATGTTGCATGAAGAGACTTAACAAAAGCCACAGTGCTAATAATTTTCCCGTGGATCAGGGAGGACAGATCTCTCTGTGGTTTTACAGACATGGACCAAGGTTTGCCTTTATCATTTTCAACTAAATTGTAATGCTGTTATGGCTACACATTAAAGGAAGTTTCTCTTGATGAACTATTTTACTTGGTCATGTGAAACTTGATTTATTCTCCTGGAAGAAACATAAAAAGGGCAAAAACTTCATTTGGGTCGCAAAATACAGACATACTGAATTTTTTAGAAATAGGTATATGAATTTATTAAATTTTTTATCTGCTGTTGCTCAACACATCATGAATTTTTGGAAGCCATTTGTGTGATTATACTTTGAGGCCTAAGAAACTGAAGGCAGGGCACTGAGAATACATGTGGAGAAAGACAGTAATATACTGTCATTGATAATTTTGAACAGTGAGGAATAAAGTACGTCTTGGAGAACTGGCAGAAGGGTGAAAGATGCATATGCTGCTGGCTGCTTTCCGGAGGGTTATAAAGCATTAGTTTTAAATAATAAAATCTTAATCAGGATATGTCTGTATTTTGGAAAACCTCTCTGGTACTGTGCTAACTGAAGTTATCTGAGATAACTACCTTCCGTAAGCACCTACACAGGGAATGTGATCTTTTATTAAAGACACTTTTAGTCCATCACACAGAAACAGCAAATCACTGTAGCTGAGAGCTGAATCTTCGTATACTTGAAGCATTAATAATATAGATTTTTAAGATCAAGAGTCTTTACAAGCTCATGCTCTGCTCTTGCAATTGTTCTCAGTCTGCTTCTGCTCTGTGGCTGAGGCAGATTTTCAGCTATGCTATACCCAAAAATAAATGCAATTTCCTGTTCAGCTAACATGTTTGCATTTGTAGACTTGCAATCAGGACTTCAAGAGAAGTGGACTTTTCAGTTTAAAAAACATAAAAATACCTAATTTTAGTTATTTGTAACCAAAGAAATCCCTTAAATATGCAACTTGAATCTTAGATGTGCCATCAGCATTGATTTAGGAGTTTGTGTTCCACAAATTTAATATATTTCAACAGATTAAAAAAAAAAAAAAAAAGAAACAAAGCTCAACAACCTTTAACTCATGTTATAATAGTTTAAAAGAGCATTAACTGAACCACCAGGGAAAATGAAAACCTATAATCAGACAGAGTCATTACTCTATATTATGTTCTGCAAGATTTAAATCCCTGTATTAAAAAAAGAATAGTGGATATTTATGTTTTTGTTGTTGTTTTTCTCTCTTACCCTGGACATATGGCACTTAAAATTGTGCACAGACCCTTTGTAAAAACAGTGTGAGTTAAGCACAGAGTATTGCCCAGACGTGTAGCTTTAACTGTGAATTTCTTTGCTTGGGTACCAGGGGGTGAAAGTCATATTTTAGGTGTTAACCAAACATAGGGTGTGTTTGGTTGTTTTGCCATCAATTTTTAATATGTGAAAAACTTGATGTCTCTTAAATAATTAACTGTTTTTAATAAGTGTCAGAGCTGTCTTCTGGTTTCCATTTGTCCTTGTGGCTCAAGCAAAGCCCTGCTCTGGAGTTGTCTCCTGTGACTGGCTCGGAGGTGGGAACTCCCCCCGCCAAAATTTTCAATGACGACAAATCATAACCGGTTTGGAAATGAATCAATTCGTGAGGCCTGTTGCCAGAGGTCAAATTTGCAATTGCATGGAAATGTTAAGGTGCAATTGCTTCAGGCTTTAATGAACTCCAAAAAGAAATATGTAGGCCTGTAAAGCTCATCCATTAGATCCTGACCTACAAATGGCAAGGAATAACAGCAATACAACCAAGAGTTGTGCTGACTAAGGGAATTACCTTGATACAATTAGTTTTCTATGTTTTGGCATTTAATCGTGGTGTCTAGGCAAAAGGGAGAGCGTATAGAAATTACAAATTATAGTAAGAATAGTGTTTCTGATCATGTGTGGATTTTCTTCTGCTCTCCCTTGTCCTTAGCAGCAGCAGAGACAGCTCTCCTCCAGCTTTGGAAAGGAAAAAGTGACAATCCTTGGCTGGTGCAGGGGGCATGCACACCCCAAAGGGCAGCTCACCCTGGCCCCAAGGACAAGCAGCAGATGGGAACTACCCTGATCAAGGAAATGGGGACAGGGCAGTGTTTCTTCTCAGAATCCTGCCTTCCCAAGTACAGGAAAGACCAATAATAGGAGTAATTTGAAGAGCTATTAATAGATTGCGTAAACCAACCTGAGAACAAAGAGAAAAATAATCGCGCTCCAAATGAATTACCAGGTCTTTCTAAGGGGATGACAGAAGGAAAGTTTATTTATTTTATGGCATTGGTGTTGTACTGTAGAAATTATATTCATCCTTCTTTTCACAGTAAAAATTCTCTGCTTGCTTAAGACCCCTGAGATTTTAATTTAAAAAGTTGTTACCAGACATGGACCAGAGATAAACACCCCTGTCTGAGTACACATTAATTGCTGGCGGCTGGAGACAAGCGTCTGCTCCAAGTATCTCAGCTAAGCTCTCCCCTCTAATGAGACAAACTTCCCACAGTCCAAGAGAGCCAAAAAATCCAGCCCTGAATGTTCAGCTCCACCTGACCTCAAGTCCTCAGTCTGGAAAGTGTCCACATCCACTTCCATGCTGTTTTGTGAGGCTTGTGCCCTGATGTTGTGATGAAGGAATGCTGTGAAGGGATCTGGCAAGTTTCAGTGCCAGGTACAAAACAAACACACAAACAAACAAACAAACAAACACAGTTCTCATTTGGCACAAACCTCCTAGCAATATAGATAATCAAAACCTGATTAACATACTGGCCAGTTTAAAACAAAAGTTTTGCCTTCCTGCTCCTATCAGTATGATCACAAAAGTTTTAATAAATTAATCAGTGTCATCAAACTGGCTTATTTGCCAAGCAAAGGGTTGTGGCAGCTTCCCAAGATGTTTTCCCCTCAAAGGTGCCACCTACTCAGCGACCTGGACAAGGCACTTTAAGGCAGATGAGTGCAGGTCTCAGGGCCAGCCCTTAGCAGAACAGAGAAACTGTGGCAGGGCTGGCCAAGCCACACCAGCCAGCTCTGGGCAAGTGAGTGCACAGGGAAAGGGATGAGATGGGTGTCGCCTTGTAAGACCCTGCCCTTCTCATAGCCAAAAGTCTTTTCTCAGTAGCACTTTGGAGGAGGTTGACTAGCTGGGAAACAAAAAGGAGGGAGAAAAGTTTCTCCTATTTATGGAGGACACTGCTTTTTTTGGGCGCCAAGGAAAGCAGCTCTGCTTGGATGTATTACCGTGTATTTTTTCCTCTTTTCTGCCTTGCTTTTTTTTTTTTTTTTTTTTTTTTTTTTCCCCCTCCATTCAAGGGCCAGGTCATTGCTTCTGATCCTCTCTCTCAAGAACTGACACTTAAAGTGCAAATGAAGCTAATGACAAGAGACAATATTTTAATGTTAATTAGATATTTCATGTGTCTTAGTTCATCAGAGCAATATTGCTCTTTTATGTATTACATGAAAGCAGAGCTTTAGCTTGGAGGAAAACAGGGAACATAGTTGGCCATAGAAGTAGTATTCTTGGGTTTGTAATTATTAAAATTATTGTTACATTTAGGAAATCCAGGAAACTTTGAAAGGAAGATACTTAATAATGGACCTACTGCACTATAGGAGGCCCTGGCAAAGGCTTTATATCTTTCTTTTTCCTCCTACATGAGCTGGCATTGCAAAAGCTGTAGTCTCTCAAGCTCTTGCTAGGAAAGCAGATTTGGCTTTTCTGCAGGATTATATTCATATATAATACAGATACTGTGTCTCTCTTTACCTGAGTTCCCCCCTACTTCCTTTCCTATTATATTTCCATATTACCTTTTTAATAGTTAGGTTAAAACACCAGTGTGAGCTGCTAACACTGGGCACCCCAGTGAAATGGTCTAATGATGATGTTCACCAGAACTAGGTACATAATGTACAATATTTTCTGTGAATGTTTGCATTCCTTGTGGCCTGGTTTCTGCTCCTTTTGCATTCATTCACTGGCTATTTGAGGAGTTGCATTTCACTGCCAGGAAGTATTTATACAAAGCAAATTTCAAAGTTGTGTGCACATATTTGAAGAAAATGAAATTTAAGGCCCTGTCACAGCAATGAGCTCCTTCCAGAGAGACCTCATGTGTGGACCTTGAATGCAGAAAATGCCTGGGGAAGGTCACTGCCTCAGTGAGAGCTGCATTCACCCCCCTCTATGATGTCCTGGCTGTGGACACTCACTAATGCATTCAATTAAAGATGAGTTTTTAAGAGATTAAAAAACCCATGAAAATCATGTTATGATTTCCTGACCATTTCTGTTTCAGCTGGACTTGCTCTTGAGATTACTCTGGGCAGAAAAATACATTAAAACCAGTATTTGTAAAGAACAACAGGGAATTTCAAAGTGAATTTATATATATATTCTAGAACAAGAAACATTTTTTATTTAGCAGTTGGTGTGGGTGCCCACAACTAACAAGAACAGCAGTGTAAAAATGTAGTTAAGCCTTCTATTTTTGTCCACAGCTAGTATTAAAAAAAAAAAAGAAAAAAAAAAAAAGAAGTGTTAAGTCTGTGGTTTCTTTGTATGTTGTAGAGAGCAAAGACACAACAGAGAGTGAATTCATTGAATAAAGTAGTATTGCAGATGATTTGCCTGGCTTGGAACATCCTTGCTACTTTCATTTTCCACAGTGCTTAATTACTTTTTTTTTTTTTTTCAACATCATGCATCCCAAAGGAGAATCAAATTTATGGATAAGATATTCTTTAAAACACTGATGTTTAAGTGGAGAGTTTTCTTAGTGATGCTTACTCAAAAGTAATACTACAACAGAGATACTTCCCTTAAATGAGAGACCCAGGGCGAAATGAGGAGATCAGGGTCACAGAGGCTTTTTGCAGGTCATTCCCAGAGGTCCAGGTTCCCATCAGACTGGAGAACTCCCACCAGCCAGGTCTGAAGCAGGTTTGACACTGCAAGTGACAAGGAGCTGGAGAGTGAAAAAGATTGTGCAGCAAATAATCAGCCCACACTGGTTGGGGATCAATGGCAGCACCACTGTCAGCTCCAAAACACCCCAGGTCCCACTCTTTCCCATCTTCCAACGTATGTAAGCACTGGAGATAACATGCTGAAAGGATGCCAGAAAGAGGATTTATTTTTTTATGCAAGAGAAAATAATTTCATAACCCTATATTACCTACACGCTCACGCATAAGATGGACATATGTGCTCACACAGCCCAGCAACAGCAACCTTGGTCCTGTAACTGCTTACAGAAAGGAAGAGAACTTGTGTGTTTGGAGTTCATTAATATACATTAACAATTGTAAATGTTCTGCCTGAATAAAAGCTGTTTGCTTTACTACTTCAGGATTTCTGCACTTTTGGGACATACAATGGGCAAATTGAATACACTGATAGAGGGCTATAAGTGCTGTAAGTTATATTTAACTAAAATAAACAGGCAGATACAGACACTTCTGCTCTGCTATAAAAAGACTGCATATGCTCAATGCAGGTTTTCTTAAGGTAAGGGACAGAGCTTAGGAAGCTCTAAGGCAGCTAGATTTGCCCATATGGGAAGGCGGTCTTTCACTGATGATTTTGCAGACAGAAATTGCCCATCTGCACTGTTTGCAGGTGTTTTGAATGATTATATTATTAGCTCTGTCTGTTCAACTTTGCTTTTTTATGGTGGCTTTAGTATTGCAGTAAATAAAAAAAAAAAAAAGAAATATATAAGCAGCCATCTGGTTCCCAATTTTTGACTAGCGCTCTTTGTCAAGAAAGAAAAAAGAATTCTCAGATATTATTTCCTAGTTCTGAAGCATTGGCAAATGAGGAGAACAAATCCCCAAATTCTGACCTGAATATAAAATGGGAACAGAATTTTCGGCTTTTTATTTAACTTGCTCTGATTAATTCATTTAAAAGCAATTGTCTCTGTTCTGTTTCATTTACGTGTCTGTGAAGTCAGCAGAGTAGTTCTGGGCTTACACCACCCTTTGAGGAGCAGAATCTCCTCCTGATGAAATTGAGGGGAGGGAATTAAAGTGAAAGCAATCATTGTGAAACAATTTTCTATTTTTCTAAATATGTAACAAAGACAGATGGGAAGTGGCCCTTGCTGCTGGATTTTTCAGGGAGGATTCACATTTCTCTTAGATATTTTTGCACAGCAATGACAAAACTTTGCAAGACCTGCTATCTCTGCAATAAGTTCCAAATTCTTAGATTGCATTTAGGTTTCTCTGAGCATAATATTTGATTGTTGGCAATATGTTTCCAGTTAAATATTTCATATGGTGCATAAAGGCTTCTTCTGCTCTTGAGCATTCCGTAGATATTAATGAAAGCAGTGGATTTGTAGATTTACCTGGTGTCTGCATACCTTTTGCTGCAAATTGTTTCAGAGCTGGGTCGCAGCTTTATCCAGCTGTTTAATGTTGCCTCTATATTAATGAAATTGGAATTATGTAGCTAAATGTAGGCAGATTGTCAGCAAATCTTCTTTGGAGAGATGGTGCCAAGCCTCACAAATATGACCCAAGTCCACATATTCTCCAAGTTCACAAAAAAATCCATGTGGACTTCCTTCTGCCCTCCATGAGCAGCAGTGCCACACATGGGACTTGTAAAGGAGGGAAAGGTGTGCAACTGGCTAACAGGGCATTTGGGAGGGGCTCAGAACCAGCATTTGCAGAATAAAACCAAGTACTCCCTGAGATTTAAAGACATCTGAGGCAAGTATTTAAGATACAATTGGAGATTGCATTTACCTGCCTGCTCCAGGCTACTTCTTTCTTTGGGCTTTGAGAAAGACAGTAGCCTATAATGGATTACAAGTTTTTCCAGGCACCCTCAAATCCGTGCAGAATGAGGAATAAAATGAGAAGTATGCAGATCAGTTATGGGGTGAACATGGCAATGTTGATGTGCAAGGAGGAGCCCCTGGGGGTACTCACCCATCAGGTACACAGTCGCTGGTGTGGTGTGATGGCACTACAGAGCTGCTGTTTGTAGAAATAGACAGCCATAACAGGAATTTGGCAGGACAGTGTTGGCTTTAAGGCCACTCATCATCATAAAATTTGCTTAAATATTCCCTTCCCCACTACTTGCCTTGCTAGTTTAGAAACAGCATCATTTCTTCAGATGTTTTTGTCTTGTCCAAACAATTAACTCGAACCTACTCATTATTTCCTGTGTCTGGTCAAAATATATATATCCTGTTTGTGGGAATGGAAGTAGCATATGGCAGGTAATTGCTTGGGGTTTGTTTACTAGAGGTTTTATGTGGGCACACTGTATTTCTGCTTGCTTTGTATCTGTTCAGATACTAAACTAAAACCATGCTCATATAGCTCCTTAATCTTCTATGCATTTGTGCCATTAATATTCTAGTAATCTGATCATTTTATTCTTAAATTAATAGAAGACAGCATTCCTAAAAAGATTATACACTTTTGCATCAACCATGTGACTAATGGCAACATAGATCCTAACTCTTCCTCCTGCTGAGTACGCAGGTAAGGCAAGTATGGCTGGGATCTTGCTTTAATCCTTAAGAGCACTCTTTATTCCCCAGGCACCAGTGCTGAGGCTGAGACATCATGTTTTTCAGCAGACATTTTAATCCGTGCACTGTTATGAGACTGTAGCAGCTGAATGGTGATATCAGAAATGAGGAAGGTAAACAGCTCTGAGCCAACTGTGCCCTGTTGTGGGAACTACTCAGTGAGCTAAGAAAAGAAAATTCTTAAAGAAAGCATCTAGGTCTTCATGATACTGTGAGAGGTGCATGGAAGACAACCCTAAGCAAAACAATCAAAGAAACTAAGCACCAACAAAACAACCAAACCCCAGACAGACAACCCCAAAAACATAAACAACCAAACCCCAGAAAAACCCACAGCAGTCTGTAGCTGGGCCAATAAAGGCCAATAAAGGCCTTTATTGAAGAAAGGTTTTATTTTGTGTAGTAAGTTCAGTTCTCATGGGATGGAGTTCACTGAGCAAAGGCATCAGAGACTCAACAGCTTTTTTTTGCACTTCAAGTTTAATAGTATGAGACATAATGCCAGGTTACCCAGGGAGGTTGTGGATGCCCCAACCCTGGCAGTGTTCAAGGCTGGGACAGATAAAGCCTTGAGCAACCTGGTCTAGTGGGATGTCCCTGCCCATCGCAGGGATCTTGGGACTAAATAGTCTGTAAAGTCCCTTCCAAGCCTTTACATTCTATGATTCTGTGACATCAACCAGACAGGTTTCCGTCACATATTCCTGTACTGGACAATGTGCAGAAGAATCCCTGTTCCCAAAACTAGAAAAACCATAAAGTTTAGGATGTTACTTTTTCTAATTTCAGCACTCTTTGGTAGTTTCTGCTCTACTAGATTTGTCTCTGGCATGTCAACACAGCAGAGTACAAAGCCTGGGCACCCTCCAATGGTGGGTCTGGACAACAAATCACCTCTTTTGTATTTCCCTCTGCCAGCTATGACTTGAGTATATTTTTCATTTTCTCAGCTATAAGTTATTCTAAGAAGGAGAGTAGAAAAGTCTAGAAGAGCACTATTTTTTATTATTCATGGGCAGATTTGGGGAATGTTTTGAATTGCTCTGGGATTTTCCAGGGCAAAATGTGTTTTGTGGCTGCAGATCCAGAAGGGACAGACATGAGATATGAATTTCTGTTCTCTGGATCCTGGAATTGGATGTGCTTTTGTTGCAGATTTTCTCTCACTGTTTTCATATCCTAGTTGATAACTATAAAATGACTAAAACCTGAGAGATGGATTTATTTTTTAACTAATGCAAATAATCATGTTAGTTATAATTGTTATCAGGGCTCCTTTGGGAATCTGTTGTTACAAGCACTCAACCCGTTTGTCTCTCCTTTGGGTCTCCAGGCTATGTTGCAATTTATAAAGATACCAGACCTTAGGCTAAATCAATGTCCTTAGGGTTATGAGATGTTGCTAAATATCAAAACAAAATCCCACTGTTCCAGTTCTTTAACTTCACTATGTTTAATTAGCCATTCCAATTAACCTTCCCTTTGTGTTCCCTCATGTTTAAAGGGTTATATTAAAAGTACTGTAGAATTAAAGCCATTTAAAATATACTGAGTATATTTCAAGGCGTTCAGAAAGCCTCCTACATGAAGCTGTCCTCATTTCAGTTTCACTAATGACTGGTCACTGGGGGCATATTTTCAAACCTCTGCACCTAGGTTGCAGAAATTCTAACAATATACCTACATGTGCATCCAGGTCACAGCATGCTCAAATGGGAAATCACTTCTGCAGGTCTCTCACTGTGTTGCTCTATATGCCTGTGGGCACAAAGGATATGTGAGGGATGACATACACATTCTTGCTTTGAGAATTTAGACATCACCAAGCATTTAATCAACATTTTTTGCTCAGAGGCCTGACAGAAAGACAAACACCAAATCAGTATTACTGAATTCTGTTTTCTGAGGTACTCCAGATAATTCCCAGACTTAGAAAAAACAGCAGTGTGAGAAACAAGGGAAAAGTTATGAGGAAATGCTAAACTTCTCATCCCAACTAGTTCTTGAGATCGAATTCCTGCATTCGTAGAGGTGGATACAAAGTACCGACTAAAAACCTGTTCAAACAGTAAGTTACAAGAACAATAAACCACCAGCACTTTCCTGGCAATGTCCATGTCTGTTCAGAGTGATGGGATAGAAGGGTGTCCCAAACTATTTCTTTAGTCTTTACGAACCTATGCATTTGGAAATATATGCGGAGAGCACTCAGCAAGGTAGGAGAATACTATTATGCCCATTTTATTATGCCCAAGGGTGAGTACATGTTTTAGATTTATGTTATATTAGGCAGCTTTTCACTTATTATTCTCTGTGCCTAACTCTCTGGATGCATTTTATAAGTCATCAGGATTTAACTCATGGCTATGGATTTTGTTATGGGAGAGCAGGTACCTAAAAAATCCCTGACTTGTCCAGTGTCATTCTGCGTGTCTGGCAGCAGAACAAAAAAAAAAAAAAGTCCATATATCTAATCCCTGACTCTTCCCTAGGTAACTTTCTCCAGCAGTTGTATTGAAAGATCATTTTAATTCATAGTTTTGTTTGTTGGAGGATATGAATTTCTCAGTAGTGAAATATGATGACAAAACAGCATTTATTTTTCTATTTTCTATATCTGGAAGGCGGTGAGATAATTCTTACACCAGACTATGGTGTTATTTTAGTTAAATTTGTTCCCTCAATGAATTTGTCTTTAGATCATCCTTTGGTCTTTATAGAGGATAGGGAGGAAAAACAAAAGAGATGTTTATTTTATTGATGCTGTGATATTAGAGGCTTTCACTGAAGAAATCTGTTGGAGTCTGCCTTTGTTTTCTAAGACAAGGTCAGTTAAAAATATATCAAGTTTTGTGTTAAATAGTTTGATGGCATAAATTCAATAAAGACATTGTCTGGTGTCCTCACTGTATGAGGTGTATGAAATACAAAGGACACTAAGAAAAGCAAAGTTTCATTTCCCTTTCCTTCTTCCTTTCCTCTGCTTTTCATTGGCAACAGTAAAGTTCAACTGTAAGACATGTGATTGTAATATAATCAAATAACCTGCTGGTGTCTCATAAAGAAGTACTGGTTGTTTAAATGACTATTCATAACAGACTTAGATGTTTCATAGCTGGTGATGGTTTAAGATTCAGATAACATCAAATTGGTTGGAGTATGAGCTTCATCTCCTTTGAAAATGTACAAAGAACAAAGCCAACAGCATTACTGATGACTGACTAGTTGGGGGAGAAGAAAACAACGAATATATTTAGGATTTTTATAAAGCCTGCCAAAGAATCTCAATGTGATCAGCTCTATAGGCATGTGATAAGCATTACAGAAACTAGAGATAGTGAAAGCTGAAGAATATGGGACATTTAGTATGTCTAGCTCCGCAGTAAAATAGTTTATATAGAGAAGAGAGATGGCTAAATATAAATCATTCTCTAACAGTTCTTCAGGGCACATTGCTGGGAAATACTTGCTAACAAAGTGATCGGTTTATTTTGTATGTTGACTTTAAAGCCAGTGCGGAGAAAGAAAAAAGCTGTGACTCTGCCCATGTGCTGAAATACTACCAGTCCCCCCTGACAGGGAAGGCCCGATCTTGTGCCTTTTGCACAATCCTTCTTTAAGGATGTTTCCACAGAAGACGCCGAGGCTTGAGCGCACTCCAGGAGTAACTCTTTCATAGCAAGACATTCCTACAGTAAAACAGCTCTGCAGGGAAGCTCATGTTAGGGAACAAAAGCACTCTAGGAGAACTTAGATGTAGAGAAATATTTTTTGAGATTCACTTATTAGCCACTGTATTGCTAATTGCTGATCTCCTGTTGAGCTAACCTCAAGTTCAATGGGGACAGTGTTTACGAACCTGACACTTGAAAGAAATTTGGGCAAAACAAAAACTAGATGTAACATTGATCTTTGAAGATGCATTGTTTTGCCTTATCAGCAAAGGTGCATTCAAAAACCAGGCAGTTACCACTAAGAGTGAGAAATAAAACAACAACAACAACAAAAAAAATCCCTCCCTTTGCTTCAGGCTTTTGGATGCACTGGATTAAGTTCACTGCTAATTAGACACAATTGTGAAGCACAATTATTTATGAACCTTCAATGGGCCGAATTCATGAAAGGAATAACGAGTATGTATTTCCCTTTTGTAGAATTTTAATGAAGAAATGGCATTACTATTCATTATTTATCCACTTTTAAATTGTAATGAATAGTTCTACTGGCAAACACCAAATTTCTGTATTTACAGAAAGGCGGAACATGTGTAGATAATAACACAGTTCAGTATGTATGAAATTCTGTAATTCTATAAATATAGAAACAAAGAAATTATCACCAGGACTATTCATTAAATTTTGAAAGTTGTAAATAATAAATAGGAATAACATTTATTCATTAAAATTCTCCAAACAGAAAATATTGAGCCTTTATTTCTTAAAAATATCCAGTGCAATATTTCAGAAATGAAGCTGGGATTTATGGTGATTTTGATTTTTTTTTTTTTTTTATTTTGACAGTGTTTCATATGCAGCCTTTATCCTAAATGTATTTTAAATAACATTAACCTGTGTTTTCATTAAAAGTTGAAATAATACATTATGCTGTGAAACAAAGACAATTTAGAAAGTCTATCTTCCCTGGCTGAACAAGCATTTTAACATCACTCTGACCATGCATACCTGCCTCCTAAAGAAAATATATTTATGCCACATCCCTGAATGGTATCACAGGGACATTCACACAATCTGGACTCCAATGTGTGAAGATGGTGCAAATGGGGCATTTTGATCACTTAGTCGCCCAAACAGCTCAATTCAATTTGCAGAGCCTTAAGCAGCCAATGTGGATTTTACAGTCAGATGCCTCAGTGAGTGGAAACCGAAGCTCCTCACTCCCACCAATGGCAGGACCTGGCACAGGAAGCATTGAAGTATTCAGTAACTCAGGGGAAAACTGCATGGTTCGTCTTTGATGGTTTTTAACCTAATAAGTGAAAATATATGAACACAAATCCAAAGAAAGTGTTTCACATAATTTGGATCAATTTGACCAGGATCTGAGCCCAATGTCTCTCCTCTGCCCAGTGTCACCCTTGTCCTCCATCCACTGCTTTTCCAATTTTTTCAAGAGAGCCTCAGTGACCTCTGTACCTAGGGTCACAGAGTCAGTGCTAAAGGTTGAATTCTTGTAACATTAGCAATATCTTCCCTTAAAAATACACGTAAAATTTGATTATGTATTGTATTCATTAATCTTCAGAAAGCTAAAACTTCAATACTGTTTTAATTCCCTATATAGTTAAATTGTTTGAAACTAATATGAACATACAGATTAACTTTTTAGACTTCACTGGAGTGAGTACAGGATATTAGAAAAGACCTTTCAGATGGGTTAATTATGGATTTGTATAGACAATACTTAATGTTTTGGTCCAGTGTAGGCAAACCTTAGGACCTGGCCAGGTGGGCCAACTTCCTTGCAGCTTAAGACATCTCACATTTCACAACACAGATCTGTTATTAAAAGTTTATTCCCTAGTAAGGAAATACCTTTCCTCTTTAGAGATAAGAGTCCAAGGTCCCAATAAATCTCACCAAGTTTAACCATAAAATCACAGAAGGGTTTCTGTTGGAAGAGACCTTGGACACCATCTTGTTCCAACTCCCCTGCCCTGGGCAGGGACACCTTTCACTAGACCAGGTTGCTCAAAGTCCCATTTACAGAGAGACCTGTTTGCATGGTGAGATGCTAATTCGATTTAATGACAATATAATTAATATTTAGATTTTAATATGCATGTATTTCCATACAAATGTAACAGCCCCCCCAGTGACTTCCAAGAATGATGGCAGAAAAAAAACCAGTCCAGAAACCTGGTCACAGGTTGTTTCTTTTTTAATGCTATATCTCTAAAACTTGGTTTATTTTGAAGGAAGAAATTTAGTAAGCAGTACACTGCTTTACACAATTTTCACTAGGATTAAGCATCATGCTCAACTTCTTTAAGTCACGACATGATCATTATTTTAAGGAAAACCCTTTCCCTTTGCATGGAGTTATGTCTTGGCATATAGTGGATGCAGTGTGAGTTGAAAACCTCTTGCGGAAAACAGCAGGAAGAGTTGAAGTTTGCCTGGAAACATGGAAGATTTTCTCATGGTACATGGCAGCATGGGAGGAAGGCCTCGATGCCCTCCCCAGCCAGCAGCACAGCGAGTGCCAGCACAGCAAAGAACAACTTTCTGGTTTGTGTCTTTCTTCTGTGTAATGTGGAGGGGAAGACGCAAAGGGTGAGGGGCTTACCAAGCCACAGCAATCTCGTCCCTTTCAGCAGCTTGGGCTCTTGAGCAGCTCAAGCCAGGACTCCTCATTAGATGGAAACTGCATCTGCATTTTGCACACAGCATTTCAAGGATTTCCACATGGTTCTCAATAACCGAACCAGGATTTATAACCCCAAGTAATCCTGGCCTCCCTCCATAAGGGCTCAGTAACAGACTATGGCATGTGGCCCTTGCCATCAGATTACCTTAAAAAACATGTTTGGCTTTGGTGTTTTGGATTTTTCTTCAGCAAGCTGCTTTCCCTTGCTTTTCAAGTTTGCTTTCTTTTATGTAACATTTACATCATGATCTAAAAACAATTTTACACATAATAAAGTTTAACTATTTGATATTTTTCATTTCAAAATTAAATAACAGACATTTAAGAGAATATTCCTCTTTTTTTAATGATACACATGATAGTATTTTAAAACACCAAATGACATCCACCATAAATTTTTTGACCTTTCTCTAGCAAATCCTCTATCAGTAAAGTTTGTCCATATTTATGGGGGTTTTTTCTCAAAATGTTTTACTGCTTTCGGTAGAAATAACGTCTGCTTCTCCAGGGACTCTCCTATTTATGACAATTGGAGATGTTTTTGAAAATTCTTTGAGTTAAACTTAGCCTGCTTAGAAGTGTTTCCACGGGAGCTGACTGTACATACAGAGTTTTTACTGATGACATTTGACAGAGCTGTTAATCCCTCTTGACTCTGATGTATGATATCACATTACAGGAGCTGGAGCAATCCAGTGATATACGCACGTGCAAAATAACATTTACCGATTAGTTACCGTTTGTTCTGTTCAAAAACAAAATCCCTGGAACAAGCTGTTTCATTGACAAAGAAGGAAGGAGGTGACGTTCCCCATCAATACTCTCTTCAGCCTGCTTCTTATATTGCCACGGCACCTTCTCCTGGCACAGGGTGGTGCTGACCAAAGGGCAGGTCCCTCTGCCCTGTGCTGGTCCAGCACAAACTCTCCAACTGCAGCCACTTTTCTTCTTCCATTTGATTGTAGAAATTTTGCCGAGCCTTCTGTTTCAGCCTCCTGTAGAGTGAAATGCAAGAGGATAATTGTGAAAAGAAAAATATTTTTGCCAGCTGAGTCTCAATTATCACATCAGTAGCCATATTCGTGTGTGTAAACTGTCTTTAAAAAAAAAACAAAACCCAAAACCACAAACCAGTCTCCAAAGTGCAAGAATTCTTTTGGCACTGTTACTGAAGAAACCTTTACTTTTTCTAAAGAATGACAGTCCTTAGGGAATTGTCATGAATTGTAAGAAAAGCAAGATGTTGCAATGTAATGCTACATTATGATTTAAATGTGATACTGTCTGATTATCATTTCTCTTAAGTGCTGAATTTGCAGATTCTTTTTCTATGCACTCTTAAGAAATCAAATACAAGAAAAAAACCCTCAAAAAAAATAGAAGTGATCCTTCTGCATTTTAGTGATGTCTGTGCGCTTCATAAGCTTGATTGCAAATATAATTCTAAACATGACACCATTTATGTTGGAAGCCGAAAATATGTATTTTCAGGTTTTTTTAATTCTCTAAATCAAAGTACTAAATGGAGTCTTCCCCAGCAGCTTTTCTGCTCTCTTTGCTCATATTTAAATCTTTGTATTTTGCTCAGAATTAATTATCTATGATATCATGAAATAAAAAGAAAAAAAAAAAGGAAAAATTTGTCTTCTTTTGATTAAGTTAACCCATTTAAAGTTGGTCAACTTGAATGGACATGGACAATAGGAGACTTCTTTAAGTAAAGAAAAGTATATTGATTCCTGAATATGCAATGTCTTTGACTTTGTCTGGAAGGGCGTTTCCATGGTCAAGAGGATCACATTCTTTCACTGATTAAAATATTATCCCTTCTCCTCTCCCATACATCTAGTTATTTCTACAATTAAAATAGATTTTATGATCTTTCATCTAAGTTTTTCTCTTTAAGAAAAAGAGAATTTAAAACTTAGTTTATGAATTCTGATCTTATTGACCTTTCATTCAATTTGTTTCTGAGCCTTGATCTTGTAAACAGGCTATTATACTTTCTGCGGTTTTATTCAGTATATGCTGTTTCAGGATACTCCAAATCTAAAGCTCACCTGCACAGTCTAAACTAAACACTGTGTCTCTTCTGAATCCATGTTCAGTGTTCTGAGTCCCATAGTTTATTTCAAACCTTGGGGGGGG
>VXBA01004393.1:1794915-1840605 GCA_013399895.1 Serilophus lunatus | reverse complement strand
GAGGGGGGGGGGGAAATCATTAAACATTCTGCACTAATAAATAGGAACTTTGTTATCTTTTGCCAGTGGTTTCTCAAGCGATCCTTTTCTGTGCAGAGCATACAGCTATTCTCACTTTTTTCTCTTCCTGAAGGAATTTGTACTCTCTATTCCTGCTGCTGTTTCTTTGGACACACTTTGTTTACTTTGTTTTTTTGATCTCTGCCATTTCTATCAACCCAGATTGTCTTTATTTTGGTTTTTTTCTCCCCACTGTCTTCATTCCTTTCCTTCCCCTTTAGAAATCAGGATCTTAGCTTCTAAAAATCAGTCGAACTACTCCTTTTCATTCACAGTTTTTACCATATTATTTGTTCATCTTGGTTTATTAATGCCCTGCCCTCCATTCTTCATTCCTTTTATCGCAGTCTTGCATCTTCTTCCTTCCCTTTCATTTCCTAGGATTCTACCTTGTTCTCTGTCTTGGACCTTGTTATTGCCCTGGATTGCTCTTCCTCTGAAATGCCACATCTGCCTGTGGCTGCTGATGGGCACTTCTACTTCCATTCTTCTGCTGGTACTCATGATGAAGGAAGGTGTTTCCCAAGGATGCACAGCTACTTCTCTCAGGAGCAAGAGTTGCATGCAATTTAGATTTTTTTCTCTTCTCATTAAGAACGTCCTAGTCATGAATTTCAGAGGAGGCCAAGTTTCTTCTTCTGAGCATTATAGACCCACAGCCTGGGCAGGATTTGACGCTGTGAGTCATCGCCGTATAATTCCTCATCTCTGCCCCAAAGCTTGCTGATCCACATGCTCTCTGGAGCTTGAGGACTGGTTGGATTGTCTTAGCTGCTACCCAGTGGGCACCCTAATTAACTGCTATTTAACACCTTTATTTTTAATCATTTGTTGGTTTGGAGTATTCACACACACACACACACTCCCTTAGAACTCTGGAAAGTAGTTCCTTTTGATGGGAGAAAGTAAGTAGCATTACTGAGTCTGCTAAAGGCCATGAGATTTTGTAGAGATCAGAGCGGTGGAACAGGAGGCTGGGTATCTTCAAAGTGAGTTCAGGACAACGCAAAGTTAGAAAATCTTTTATATTTAAAATCAGATTAATTCTGTAATTTCTCTGCTTACAAAAGTTGTTTTGTTTAACTTATGCAAGGGAAGAGTGAAGGGATAGTTGTTTGGGGTTTAGTTGTTTAGAGTTTGTTCTCTGTTTAGTTGTTTAGAGTTTGTTCTCAAATAAATATCAGAAGGCAGATGTAAACAAAATCAAAGGTATGACTTCAGGACTAATAAGAAGGCAAAGGAAGAAAAATTGGATTTTTTTTCAAGAAGAAGAAACAGCCAACAATCCAAAACACAGTTCCTTTCAATAATATGACAACTTTAGAGGAAGCCACCATCAATAGCCCAGGCAAGAGAATTAGTTTAGTCTGACTTTATGATGACTGAATTCACCATTAGTTCAGACTTTACTCTGGTCTTAGCTATGAAAATTAAGAGCCCATGCTCCCGTATATGCAAAGGGATGAAAGGATGGAGAGAAGTGCTGGGACTTCTTCCTGTGCAATATTGTAAGGCTGGAGTTCTGCAGGCTGTGTTAAAAAGATTGGACTGAAAATACAAAATCAAATATATATGCAGGACACAATGCCATGTTGATTAATTTGAACTATGTCAGCAAAAAAAAAAAAAAAGTCATTAATGCAATGAAAAAACATGGGGATTTTTCCTCTTGTATTTTTTCTTTCTTAGTTTTCCTTTTTACTTTAATTCTGTTATTCTCTTTTCATAGTTGCTAGTTACAAATTCTTTCCTACCAGTCCCTCCAGTCTGTCCAAATAAGGCTAGTTTGGGGATCAGCATTAATCTTTCATGAATCATCATTTTATCAGCTTGCTGTAAATTTTAGTACTTTGCTTTTTCTTTTATTTCCAGCAGCTATGTATAACCTTCTCACCCAATTTTGGTTGCACCAGCGAAAATCCAGGGTAACCAGCATTAGAGAGTGACCTGACACACACATAGACACACATGCACATACCTGTATGGGTATAACTTTTTACAGGGAGCAAAGCGGTATGCCACCCATATTTCTTGTATAGAGGGAACAGAAGTTAATTTTTAGGTTGGTGAGAGAGAGCTTGTGACACTGCACTCCATTTCACATCAAGAGACATTAACTTGAAATTACTGTTTCCAAGGGAAACACTTATGACTCAAAGCATTAATTTGCATTAGCCCACGATAAGGCTAGCCTGTAAATTGAGTTATTGAAAATAACTCGCAACCATAGCACCAAGGAAGGAATTAAATAGGAATATTGTTCTGTAAACATAAGCTGATTTTTTCCCAGGTAGTTAAAATACTAAAAGTGTGCAAAATATAATCAATGTAGTTTTCCAGTAAAGTCATTTTTTAACAGATTGTCACTATGGAAGTAATCAGTTTGGATAAATTTGTGTTGGCTAGGTTTTATCTGCTCACTTTTTAGTTTCATGTGAACAGCCTATTAAAACCTGTGGTTTGGGACAAGCTCTACATTTTTCTTACAGCTGTGAGGACAATGGTCATTCTTTACAAATTTAGTTCAAGGTAATGTGATGTTCTACCCAATCTGGCAGAAAGATTTATAACTTAGCAACTGGGGGCTAAATTTCTGTGTTGTAAGCAAGTCTGGTCTCAGGCAAATTCACCTCTTTTGAACATCATAAAGTATATTTAGAAAAATCTCCATAAAAGATGATCTTTACCCTATGTGTGCTCCTACAAGAACCACTCAAAGTGAGTTAGCAATCAGCAGTATTAATAACTGAAATCTCCACGAGCAAAATTATTCAAAATACTGATTACCAGCTGCACATGTACCACTACTGTTTTAAATCTGGGTCAGCCAACATTCCTTAAGTAAATATAGTCAAGCAGGTCCATTTTTTTCAATTCTCACTCAGGCTTCCATCCTCATGCAACATCCTAAGTTTGATACAGGAATGAAAATGCTAGCAAAATTTCTTGTCTCTATTAAAGCAGATTTTTATTATCAGGAGTGACTCAATCTGGTTACCCAGGGGGAAGTACAGATGCCTGTGCCTCACAGGTAGGCATGCCCCACCTCTGCTTATATATAGGCAAAAGGCACACAGATTGCCTTTTGGCCCTCTCCAAACACTTCCAGTTTATTAGATCCAAAGTTACCCCATAAGAGGAGAGAGCAAAACAGTGAGGACTAATTTTCCAGACCAAGAATCTTTAAATCCAGATGATCTCTCTTTGTATTACATTACCATCTGCACCTATGTTTGTACTGCAGCAGAAAACCTTTTGCATTCCTTCCTTTCTCTTTAATTCAAACAGTACAACCCACTTCCAAACCCAACAGCTCAGCCATAGTACAGTGAGGCACTGAATTGTTGATGAGTTAGGCCAAAAAGCATAGCCTGGAAGGAGACTGATATACCAGTATACAGAATTGCTTTCTCTTCTCCAGGGTAATGTGGTGTCTGGATAGGTGAAGGTTCATCTTTTGGGCTGGAGAGGGTGAAGATGAAGGATCAATGCATGTCCAACTTACAGTCATGGCTTTTCTAGGTTAGACACAGGATATCTAGTTTTCTACTTGCACATGCATATGGTAAAGAATGCAATCTCTATAAAAGGCAGGTGACAACATTTCATGTGCAGGTGAAGAACAATAAAGGAGCAGGCTCGAGTCCTGTCATTTCCCATACAGGCTGTGTATTTTCCATGGAGCATCTCACTGCAGTGCCTTACCCCTGCCCCTGCCCTCTCACATCCCCTATTCCAGCTGCCTGCCATGCCCGACAGGGCTCCCCACCGTGTATCTCTCAATTGCTTCTCATGAGTAAGGACATTATTTTTGATCCAAACTAATATGTAATTATCTATTTCAGAATGTTTTATTAGGAATTAGGACCCTTTTTATATTTTAACCAAACATATTCATTTCACAGCATGTTAAAAATCATTTTCTCTCTCCTAACTGTGTTTATCCTTTCTCCGTAATATTTCACAGCTGAAGTCCTTTTCTAAGAGAGCTTGAAAAATATTATCTGGTTTTATTTTTTTTTCAAATTGAGCATATATGGACAAAATCTGCCCTCTCCTTTCTTGTCCTTAGCATTCTAAAATGTACCTGTGTTCAAATATTAAGAAATAAAACAAATATAAATTATGCATTTTCCAAGTTAATTTAAAATGCATTATGCACTGCTTTGTTCTCTGGAATTAGTATTATTAAGGGGACAGATCTGTATGGATTAATTTTGAGTCAGTTTATTCACTTCTTTGTAATTCAGTGGCAAGTATTTCTGTCCCCAGGCATCAAATTAAAATTTTTACTGTAAGTAACACATACACAATATAGACCTTTTTGTATTATTTCTTTGTTTTTCTATCAGGCAACATATTTACATATTGTATTATTTCACAAAACCACCTCTTTCAAAGTAAACAAAACTTCCTCCTTCTTGAAAATTATTTTAATGTTCCCATTGTCATTGTAGCAACAGGAACCTGGTTCTAGTTTCAAGGGGTTTTTTCCCTTTCCATTAATAATCACACAATATTTAGCTGTGTCTTCCCTGAGATCTATCACAAGCTGAATAATCATCAAACATCTCTTTCCTTCCAAATATTTTTTGTGGTGTTTGAGCTGCTGCTTTACAATTATTTTAAAAAAAATCCCAAAACCCAACAAGACAAGCTATTCTATAGTAATTTTAAAATAATGTTTTATTGCAATAATTCTTTGCACTTACATGTTTTAAATCTTTATTTTTCCCTAAACTGCGCAAGAAAATAGAGTCTGCTTTCTTAATTAGTCTTCTTTAAACAAAATATCCTTTCATATGCGCTAATAAAGACTAAGGATCATTTCTCTCTTGTTTAAATAACTGCTTGCTGTAGTATAAAATTGTAAGAGACATGATGCAGATCAAGATGCTGGCTTGAAGTGGAGAAGAGGAACAAGCAGTGCAATAATAAGCAGATTTTAATGATTTACTATAAATCAGCATTTTTGCCCTGTCAGTGAGATTGAAGAGGCAGACAGCTCCTCACATGTCTGCCTAGCAAATGTCTTCCTGATGAATCATGTGCTCTGAATCACTGATCACAACATTCAAACAGCACATCCAAATAATGAGGAAAACATATACACAGCATTCTTACGGCTAGCCTAAAACTGCAGGAATATGTGTTTTTAGTGGTGTGGTAGTTAAACCCCTACATTGATACTGTGTCTGTTCAGCAGAGGGTAATATAAGGTTAACTATTGATGCCCTAGCTTTGCTTCTGCTTGTTAAATCAACGGGGAAAATATCATCTTTATATACTTTGAAGGAAAAAAAGGAGGCAAAAGTGGATAACAATACATACTTTTAAATATTTATCGCCAGAGAAATGCATCAGCTAGACATTCAGAGAAACATTACTGAGATTAATTAGAATGCTACTGAGGCTATTGTTTTATGCACAGGGTAGTTCAGATGACCATTGTTAATAATTTCATTTGGTCACTAAGGTAATAGTGGTTATAAAATGTTATGCATTGCATGGCCTAATGTACATTGATCCTCATTGCTGTCCTGCCAATGGTTTCAGGTAACCAAATAATTGTCATCAAAATCTCCTGCAATGTGGGGTGTCACTGACACAAGTCCTTCACAACAAAACACAGAGTTTTTTAAGGAATAATTGGATACAGTGAAGAGGTCATGAAGGTGAATGGGATGAGGGGCAGCCTCCATAGCTCTGGGAGAATTAAGGAATGAACTGAAGAGTGGGGTCTAGTCTCAGCCTTCACAGGCAATACTCACATGAGCAGTAGCAGTACTTAAAAGCATTAGACAAAACTTCCCTGAGTAAATATGGGTAAATATAGCTAACCCCTCCCTCTTGGGTTCAAGAAGGCTGATAATGTGCCCAATAGTAGTAACTGTGACAATTGTTGTTCCCTACTTGCAGGAGATGCTCTGGCAAGACCTCACAGTGCCACAGCTGAGGGAGAGAAAGCCCATTTGCAGATCAGCCTGGAGGAACTCGTCCTGCATCTAACTAACAGGGCTGGTGGGGGATAAAATGAGGACTTCAGCTTCCAGCAGAAGTCCCGGTCCTTTGTCTCTGTCCTTTAACCTTGTATTAACATTTTTATTTACTCAGAAAACAGCTATAAAAGAAATAATTTTGTATTAGTAGGAACCTTGGATTTAGAGACTTGAAAAAAAATATTATTCCAAGTTTGGTTGTGGTGATCCTTTGAAAGATAGTAACTTTCCACTCTGATTTTTGTAGACTGTAACTTTTGCATTTATTACTAATTTTCTGCAGCGGCCTAAATGCGCTGTGCACATTTAGTTTAAAATATGTTAGAACCATTTATGTGCATAGTATTTGCAGTTCTTGTGCAGACTTAGTAAAAGGTTTCTCTTGGAGATCTTGCAGATAAGATGGTACTAGAAATCCACTGATGGTTTTTCCTCTGTGTTCCTGTATCCTGCCACCCATGTGACACAGAATCACAATATGTGTTTCTGCAAGAAGCTGCTGTCCATTTTTTGAAGATATGAAATTCAAAGTCTTCGTCTTTTCTGCTTTGCATTCAAGGGAAAAAATAATAATGGTCTTTTAAAACAATAAAATATCAATGTATCTTAAACATGACCATGTCAGCCTCAAAAATGTTTTTCAAAAGCATATCCATTTGTTTAATTTGAATAAGAACATACTTAATTTCATGGTCATTTGGTTAAAGCAGTTATTTTTATTAATGTGTTATTGAGCTGGAGGCTGAGGGCACTGGTCAGTTTGCTATTGTATAACTCACTCGCTTGGAGAATGAAGTCTCACAATACAAAGAGGAGAAGTGATATGTGCTATTTAGGCATCACAATGGTATATTTGATCTGTATTCTTATTTTATTCAAAGGAAGGAGAGGAAAAAAACAAATGCTCAGACTGCTGATTTCTGCAGAAAAAATCTGCAAATGAACTGTTCTATTAGCACAAATGTACAAAAGTCTTTAGAACCTCTCTCTTCAAAAGCATAATTAGGTATTTATTTCAGACATACTAACATCTTTGCAGTAGCTAATAAGATGCAGCCCATTTGAATATTAATATAATAAATGATTAAATTAAACAGCAAGATTCAGACTCAGAAATAGCCTTTATAGGTCCCAGGGGGTCACTAAAACTGTATTCCATTTCTTCCTACAGTTAACATAGTACAAGGGACATGAATGCGTAAAGCAATATTTGTCTTATGAAACATGGAGTTTTATATTGTGCTATTCAGTTTTATTACTCCACAGTTTGAAGCTGAGGCCTGTGATGAAGTCACCATGCTGGGACCCAACAGCAACTCTTCCTGTTTCAGTGCTTTTTGGCATCAAAGTGACGCATCGTTGCTTTGGCAGAGGCAAACCTCATGGCAGGCTACATAAATAGGTTAACTATGTTGGCATGTGATAAACTAATAACAACACATGCAAAAAAGTTGCTGTAAAGAAATTTTTCATCTGTACATTATTATGTATTTATTATTAATAATATGTACCAAATAATGTGCAGAATTAATATCAATGGCACGAGGATGATAGGTTAGGCTTTTTTTTTTTCCCAGATAAAAGAAAAATGGGCAAAGTAGGCAATTATAATTGGCCATTATTCCAATAAAGGTGTTTCCCTTCTCAAATTAGTCCATGAAAACTGCACACTATCCAAATCCCATGAACCTGAGAGGTGTTAATAAACATCTGGTCATGGTTTTTGCTTAATTAGCAATCCTTAGTTTGGACTGAGGTCTGTTTATGTAAAACAAAACACATGAACACACACGCACAAACACACACACACACACTCTCTCTCATTTGCTCCCCCCCTCATAACAATAACACAAAACAGAGGTTTTTGTTTTGTGAGCCACAGCCCTTCAGCAGTCCAAACCGGCTTCTTGTAAGCGCTCGGTGGGAGAATTGGATTTTTAAGTCTTATCATTTGTCAACACAGCAGAATAAAATGAAAGCTATTTGGATTTGTCTGTTTCTGTTCATTTTACCAGACTAATGTCACCTCAATCAGCCCTACAAAATCCTGGTATTTTATTGGAAACTGAATTACCATTTTTAAATGCAAAAAGAAATTGCGTACTTACTACAGGTTACTGAAAAATGCCACTTTATTATTCTTAGCATCCAAAATCTTACAGCACCATCTCTCTAAGGAGCAGCATTGGCAGGGAGGTAATGGATAAACATGCAACTGTGCTTGCAAGACTATACTGTCTAAATTAGATAAAAGAAAAGTAGGAAGAAAACTCCAAGATAAGTGGTACAAAGTAAATCAAAACAAATCATCTTACCAAACTTTATTCGCATCTGATACCATTTTTAGAAATTAAGGTCAGTTTTGTGGAACTAATAGGGAGTTACACCTATATATCTTGGGCACCATGACAATGCTTGAGAGGAAGATTTATACACTATGGTTGCAGATGCAGAAGAAAGATATGAGAGATCAAATGGAAGTGCATGATAACAAATGAAAAATGGTCCCCACAGCCCATAAATTAATTGAGAAAAGAAGGTTGTCATTATTTGAACATGCTTTAAAATAAGGTATGGGGTCCAGATGGCAGAGAATAGATAGGCCAACAAAGTTTGAGTAATTGATGACTTAAAAATAAAACAAGATCTTAAAGAAATGAATCACGTTGGGAGAGTTAGAGGAGGAATATTAGATGAAAAAGCACAAAAACTCTTCGAAACTTCAGAGCAAAAATCAAAGTATAGGAAAACAGACACATTTTTTTGTGAAGGATCTAAATGAATGTAAGTAATAAATATTTCAGGCAGCAATTGTATCCCCATTAAGGACACTTTTCTATTGTCATTTCATTAACCTATTCAGCTTTGTTTTGAGGATTTTATTTTCCCTTTTTTGTGGTCTAAGTTTTTTTTTTTTGGAATGAACTGAGAAAAATTAGCAAAGACGGTGCTATAAAAATCACAATTACCATTTCTGCTCCCAACACTGTCGTTAGCTCACGAGGTCACTGCAGAGACTTTGGTAAACAGTGACACGCTTTCAGAGCTTAATGTCTGCATTTACAGTACCCTATACCCAGAAACACAGCTTGTGCTGGTTAAACATAAACCCTTCCTTGCCTCACTGTCAGGTTAGTCGGGTCAAGCAGGTCGGGGAGGAAGTGACAACACTTGCATGGGTCTTATTCCGTGGGTTTTTTCCCTTAGTCTTTCTTCCCTTGTCTCCATTCTTATTCTTTGGTCCCATACTGAAGGGTTGGCAGTACATCCCTTTAATTGGTACATCAATATTATGCAATGCCAAGTAATAAATAAATAAACTATGTACAGTTTTATTATTTTTGTCTTGGAAATGTCACCCATCTATCCATAGAGGTGATGTAAATATCTGTATGGAGGCAGGTGAGTGTGCCTGCAAGGAGGTGTGTGTAAATGTGTTCACATATGTATCTGCACTTTGTGTGTGTGTATGCATGTGTGCATTTTCCATATTTATCACTTTTCAGTACATTAGAGCATTTAGTACTTTGGAAGGCACTCATCCAAACAGAGCTCCATGTAAATGCACAGTACACAAGCCAAGAAAGAACGGCTCCGGGCTGATAGAAACCTTGGAAGTATGTTAAATCATAGTACTCAACTGTTCCTCATTAGAACGCTCCTCATTTCTTTTTTTTCCTTCTACTTAGAAAAAAAAAAAATGTTTCCTCAAAACCACTTACTTCGATGCTGCACTCTAGGAGCATATTATGAATATTCAGATTGGAAATAGAGCACCGTCTAATAACGTGGAACACAAAGGAACCCTGAAATGCATTCAGCCTCTTATTTACATTGTTATGAGAGATATTGCATTATCAAACAATGGCTCTGTTCCACACTGTATGCGTTACCCCCTGCATTAGGCTCCTTGGGAACTTATTATTGATGACAAAAATGCATCTAATGAGAGGCTGCGGAGTTGCTAAATGTATAGGTAAGCTATATTGCCTATAAGAAAAATAGCCCTAAAGGAAAAAACATCAAAGCCTGAGAGCTGATTTGTTCAGAAGTACAACTGAGATGGGAAGAAAAGCAAACTTGGGGACCTTCCCATCATAGCACACAATGATGTCATTAAGGTACATTAATCTCAAGAAAGATATATACAGGGAAACTAAAACGTGACCCTTGGTGCGGAAGGCAAGCAAAAAGGCTTGAAAATATTCAGAAGGCAGAAATAGAAGGCAACAAACATTTCAAGGGAAAGATAGTTGCCGGCAGGATTGATTTTAATACTCAAACTGGTGATTTATTTTTCATGCTTCTCATAAAAAGAAGAGATCCTTTTTTCCCCTCCTCTCTCCCTCACTCTCTCGCTCGTTCCCAGGCGGGAGGAAGGATGGGATGAGGCTCTCTGTGCCCATTGAGCAATGGCTGCCCTTTCACAGGCACCACAAATGAATGTGGGATGGTGGATAGACCAATTCAAACACTTTACCAGGAGTATATAAAAAAATGGCATAATCCGCGTTCTTTGCATTTGTAACAGAAGAAAGGGAAAAAAGACAATTTCATTAAAAGTCCAGCCTCTGTAAAGAGAATGTTAAATAGTTTCATACCCAAAACCCAAACTGCTTTGAATGCAAGTCCTGCTTTGTCCTTAAGAGAAATGAATTTTCACAAATCCAGCTGTACATAGAGAAAGAAAATGAAAGACAAAATATTTACTCACGGACTCAATAGTCCTCTTTTTATAAGGGAGTGTTTAACTATTGATTTTTTAACAATATAAATTTAACATATTTCACATGATCCATTACATTCCTTAGAACCATTAAGATGCAGTTTACATGATTTATTCAGAATAAGGTCCACTTTTAGCTATATTTAAGTCTCCTATTTGTTATTTAACATGTGTTTAATGTTTTCTGTCCCTGCTGTGCACAGCTGCAAGCTGCTATTTTTTGGCAATTTTTGTGACTGTGAAGTGATTTGTGTCTTTGAATCTCACCTTTCTATTCTACGGCCTGCTGTTTTGATTTTTTTCTAAACTTTAAGAAAGAAGTTGCACTGTGTTATGACCTTTATTTCACTTTATGGAAGTAAACAAGAAATCTAAAAGTGCCATTAAAAAATCATGGCAGGTATCCTTATGGGGTAGCTACAAGGACACATACGTAATTGATTTACCATTTTGTGACACTGTAATTCAAAGCAGTTTAAGGAAAACCCTCTAAAAATCCAGTAATGACATGGAAACTACTAATTGAGTGCTGGCAAACACTTCACTCACCACTTACAGTCTAAGGATATAAATCCTTTGTAGCAGGGAATCTTCCATATTGTACAACTTCTTTAAGATTTTTTCAGCTGCTCTCAATTAGAGAAAATCTGACCAGAAAATAAGTTGTTGTTGTACAATGTATTTATAATATTCTACTTATTTTTACAGTCATAAAGCAAACAGAACATGATGTTGACGTGCATCAGATAGATACAAATGATTGCAGGGAATTTCGCAGCAAAAGAACTGTCACGGCATAAGGACCCTGGTATTTCAATTGGTTTCCCAGGCACAAAACTTTTGAAAAGAAATAATGATGAATGGTGGCAAAGCATGACAGCTAGAGCAGTGTAATTGTCTTTTTTTTTTTTAATTAAATGGGACTTTCCAAAACATGGCTATGAGCAATTGTGAAACTTTGCTGAAATGCAATGAATTTACCTCCAGTCACAGTAAATCTGTTTGTTTGGCTACAAACCCCCCAGCCCATGCAGGGATCCCTATATCTGCATTCTGCAGCCACCCTAGACTTTACCAGTGCCTGCTCAAAGCCTGTGCCCACCTTACTGTGCCTATTGCACAGGCCTGGTGCAGAACCTGACCCCAACCAGCCCCAAGCCCAGCAGACATGACCCTCTGCCCCTTTCTCCACAGAACAGGAGCTGCTCAGTTTGGGAGCCCCGGAGCTGTAATATCAGCGTGGGAATAAGAGACACCACAAAAGGACATAAATGCTCAGTATTCACCCATTTGTCCCAAATGCTTCAATATTGATGAGGGGCTCCTACAAACACATATGTACTGTTGCCTACTCCCCTTATGGCTTTCCATAGGGAGGTCAGTATACGCTGCTGTGCCTGTGTGCATCCTGCAGCAGTCCAGCAACTCCCTGGCATCCCTTGCCTCTTCATCCATTCTTTTTCCTTTGGCCACCTCTTGATTTCAAGGAAATGAATCAGTATCTCTCTTGCAAATTAGAATCTACGTATCATTCATAGGCAATGAATGTGCAATGTTCATATAATGATCTGAAAAGGCAGTTAGCAGTGCATAATGCATATGCTGGTACATATTCCTTTTTTATGTGAAGTAAAATGAGAGTGCTTTGCGGTGTGCTGAAATCTCAGAAATGTGTGCTGGTGAGTCACTGTCTTATATGGAAGGTTCATATTCCATATCATCAGTAAATACAAGGGAAGTGAAACACCCTTGCGTGCGTTGGGGGAATTTGTTGTTGCTCTTTATGATATCTCTGGATAATTTCAGTGTCTATCAAACTGCTACATTAATTGATAGGAGAGCATGTCCCCTTAACAATTTGAAGCAAATATAGTAGGTAAAAAAATCCTGTATCAATTTGAATAAATTTACCTGTAAGTGGCAAACTTAGTAACTTCATTTATCTGATTTTAATGAAAATGGAAAACGCACTGCTATATGACTTTAAAAAAAAAAGTAAAATATAAGTTATTACTGTTTGATATATGTTCTCCATCCTTTTATAGGATCTATAAGAGAAAGCTATGTTGAAATAGTTTAATGCAATGCCTTTAACTTATCTAAACCACATTCAACTGACTGCACTGGGAAAATTGAATCTTTTCCTCACAATCTTAGTGACATGAAAAATATATAATACGGTAAATGATTAATGCAGTTATAAACTATACCTGAGATAAGATTTAAGTATTCATATTTCTATCATGTTAATACAACACGATAAACCCATGAAGCAAACTTGACCATAGCATTTGTTATTCTGTCCAGTGTTCAATTATTCTTTGTCCAAATACAATTTAGGAGCTTGCTGGAACACATTCTCCGAGTACAAAGCATTATGTGCTACAGTGAGATAATCAAAGCAGTGGTCAGCAACTGTAGACCTTGATCCAGTATACATAGAGCTGCAAAAAAAAAAAAGGGAGCCAGAACATAACCACATGCAGGTTTTTTATTTTGGTTGTCCAGCATATGCCATTTACAAATAAAAGCGTTATTTTTCTTCTCTAATATTTCACTTTAAGGTTTATATTTTTATGTAAACCTAAGCTGATGTAATCACAGATGTTTGTAGCAAATACCAAGGCAATTTCAAACCACATTACTTTAATGACAAACCTCTTCTACTTTCTGTAGTAAAGATCAACATGGAAAACTCATGTATATAACTCTGGATGATACCAATAGAAAATTGACCCCACATTGATGACTGTTTTGGTGCTTTCATGGGCATTTTATTACAAGGATCTTGTGCCTTCGTGTAAATAATAGCCAATCGTCCTGTAGACAGTCAGAATTCCTAACAGGAAAGCTCCAAGCTGTGGGACATGGTGGGAAATCTGTGGGTCTGTCTCAGCCAGCAGCTTTGCAGTGGGTTACCTCAACTTGCCCTTTTGCAAACTCATTGTAAAACTTCATTTTCAAAGGTGCATTTGTAACCTCAAATAAAAGGTGAGGTAATTTTGAAATTAGATCAGATAATAAATAAAGTTATTGTACAAGTTTGATGCAGCTTTTGTGCAAGGGATTGGAGTAGGTGATATCCAGAGGTCCTAGTCAACCTAAATTATTCCATGATTTAGTGACTGCAGCCCTTGGCAGTATTGGTTTTAAAATACCTGCAGATCTAAGCCCACAGCTCTTCCATTAATTCACCATCCACGTGCAAGGACAGCCCATATATATCTCATCCTGTGGTGACTCACTTCAACCCACCATGGTAGATGGGAGCCTGCTCAGGACCAGCTGAAAATTCCTTTGAGCTCTCTGAAAGGTTGATGGTTTCTGAGCTGGAATTGGTTGTAAAAGATGGAGGTTCCTTTAAGAGTTACTAAGAAAATAATGCTGAAGATGAGCAGGATTTAACAATGAAGGGTTTCTTTTCGGTCAAAGCTTTCATTGAAAAATTAAATTGCCAAGAGTTTTACTGTTTTATTTGCCCCTCAACTCAGCTGTCAGTTGAAAAGCCTTTGATGAAAACATATTTTTGAAACGAGTATAGAAGCCAGCTGGGATGGCCAAGCATGGCCCTTTGCTAAGCTAATCTGTCACTGCTAAGGTTTGGATGGGACAGCATTCATGATGATCTGAGGTTTGCCTACCTTTCAGAATGGTAGGTAAGCTTAATAGCCATATATTAAATAATAATGATACACTACATCACGTTGCAAATATGCCCTGTAATCAAAAGGGGGGGGAAAAAGCCAAGGAGCTGACAGAACTAAAATAGTACACAATACACCTCTCTGGATGAAGTTATTTTATTTTCCCAAAAGGAGCCACAAGTTCTTCTTTAATTAATTAGACCTTAAGAACAAAAATAGCATCAAAAACGAGAAGCAGAAATTAAATACTTCCCACTGCTTGTTTAAAATTTGAGTACGGTGTAATAATTCTTTATTTCCATGACATTAATTTTATGGGCTCATTCACTTTCTATTTGATCAAAAGTTTTGCATATAACAGTTACCAGCATTTCAAACAAGAAATCATACATGACTGTATATATACCAGGATACTCACTGTTGTAGTGGTAATGGTGCTAATGTGACATTTTTACTTAACAATAAAAAACCACAATTTTTGAAATAGCAACAGGACGAGAGATTGCAGACTCGTGTTGCAACAGGGGAGGTTCAGGCTGTACATCAGGGAGAATTTCTTCATGTAAAAGGTGGTTAAATACTGGAAAAGACTGGAAGTTATGGAGTCCCCATCCATGGAAATGTTCAAGAAATGACTGGGCGTGGCACTCAGTGCTCTGGTCTAGTTGACAAGGTTGGACTAAACGATATGGGAGGCATTTTCCAACCTAAATGATTCTATGGTTCTAATTGGTCAGTGGCAGCAGATAGATACCATTTTTGCTCTGACAGAATGCAGTGCCAAATTCAGATGCTTAATTAGGTATTGATATCAGCATTTGCCTCTATAGAAAGTGATAGTAACTTCATTTGCATTTTTTATGTAAACCTGACCTGCAATAAATATTTAATTTCTTTCAATCATTCTTAATTTACTTTTATGCCTGTTGCAAAGCATCCAGAAATACAAATGGCTTCTTTTTGTGAGCAAGATATGTCAAGTGTATTCCTTTTTGTAACACATTTACATTCATCAGGTTTTCTAGGTTGCTTTGTGCTACTCTTAGTGAGTCAAACTCTTTCATAGAGACCTAATGTCCTCACAGCAATCTTAGAACAATTTCAAAACATGCTTATGGTAATCCTATTATCAGACAAGCTTACAATAACAAAATGATCTCAGTGCAAGTCTGCAGTGACCCTCTGGAAGGCAATACCATTCTAACGTGAGATTATACAGGTAAAATGAATTCAGTGAAAACACACACCATGTTTCAATTTTGGTGTAGAGCCCTGATGAAATGATAAAATCAAGTTCACCTTTATGCTAAATTATGTATATATTAAACAGAAGGATAGGATGGGAGGAGTTGTGCTCAAAAAGCAAGAGCAATCTAAAATACAAAGAAGTTCAAGCAGGTCCACAATGAAAGTCCTACCAGTTTGTAGAAAAAAGCTCAACAGAACTGTTCAAGTGTGGTTAGTCTAGCGGGGTGCAAAGATAACAGCAGCAGCTGCCCAGCAAGCCAGGGACCCACCCACCAGCAGAGCACAACACTTCTGCCCTGCTACCCAGTTATGTCACCTCCCACCTGTGGGCCCCTTCCTCATTATCTGTAAATCCTAAACTACTTTAAGCCTTCCACCAACACATTCATGATTACTCTTTATCATGCCTTTCAACACTCAAAAGGGCAATACAAAATCAGCACTGAATTAATTAGTTTATTAATTAAAAGAGAGGAGAGGAATATGTGAGCAACCTCCAGAAATGGCCATGCAGAAGCGCACTCTCCATAAAACTCTTTGGCTCTCACCTCGTCCTGCACCAACAGAGCAGGCCCAAAGGTTGTGACTCCATTCAATGACTTTGGGCAAGAATGCAGTGATCTTTCCCCAGGGAAAAAGAGATGCTTCCCTATGCTTGCATTGCACCCCGGCACACAGTACGTAATCGGGGCAGTCAGGCACTGCTGAGGTGAAAGGACATTTTGCTGGGCTGGCTTGCAGCTTGACTTGGTGAGGTAAGACACCTGCCCATCACTCTCACCTCATCTTGAGAATCTTTACCAGATATGGAGGAAACACAAGAGCATGGTGCAATATTTTGGCTAGTGACTTCTGGAATCAATCTCACCCGGAATTAAATATGTAAAGTCAGGTATCAAGCCTGCAGTAGTCACTAAGCTACATATTTTTTTATAATCACAGAAGACTATAAATCCTATTCATTTGACCAAGGCTAAGTCTCTGTCTTAGCCCAAACTGCCCTGTTTCACTCCACTGATTTTAAAGGGTAACTAGCTCAGACTTAATTGTCTAACTTTTAGACATCAAAGTCAAGGAAGATTAATATTATCTACCCAATATTTCATGGATGTCAAACTGAAATGAGCAAAAAATAAGGAGAGACTAGTCAAACTATTTCCCCTTTTGATAATTAGGAACTGCAAGATGTTTACTTACAGAATATGCCTTTCAGAAATAACTTCAATAAATCTGTGAAGCTGTCAGCTATTGCAGATGTTTTGTATCTACATCTGTAGGGATTTCGTAACACTTATTAAAAACCTTCATGCATCCAGCTTGGGAAACCCCTTCCGGATGAAAAGCTGGTTTCCAGGGACAGTCTCTTCTCCTTAAGCTTTTTGAATACTTTTGCATTGGAAACTATGGGTTTTTTTATTTCGACCTGAGTCACCTGTGTAGTCTTGAAGCAAGCAGAGAGGGGGAGTCAATGAACCTGAATGCTATAATTAAGAATTACCTGGCATCAGTGGTCATGTCTGGGATAAACCATTGCAAGTCTCCCACAACCTGTTTTACAGATAACAGCTGTCTGAAAGACACCAGGGGAGTTCCCTGTGTGTGTCACTAGACCCCTCCAAAGGAAAGATGAATTGGACATATTTGAGGAGAGTGGCTTGAGACCTGACAGATCCAAGTTTGCTAAGAACAGGCCAAACAAAGTCCCAGTTCCCTATATCCCAATGACTTTCGCAGACAACCAACACAGGGCAGTAAGAGGAAATCAAGAAAAGCTTTCCTATGTTATTACTTTCACAAGTGTCTCAAAGTGATTGACAGCGTTCATATTCTCATTATGGCATCTGGAGATAATGAGGTACCAAGACACAGGAATATCCACTGCTTGAGCATGCCAGGAATATTATCATTGACGTTTGAGCAAAAACATTGCAATTCCACACAATACCTCTACATCTTTGAAACGTCAAAACACAGCCAGATGCTGGAGCCATGGCTGCTGAAATCACATGGGTTAGTTGATATGTCTTTAAAGAACTATTATAGATGTAAGGTATCCATTTATCCAGTCAGGACTATGAGTTTTAATTCTGCAGGTAAGAGTAGGCCACTCTCCAGAATTTAAAGATTTTCTCCCCTTTCTTCTTTTGAAACCTTTGTAATTTTCTATAAATAACACTTTAAAACTGTCTCAAGTGCTGTGAGAGTCTTTTCTGAGTCAAGTAAACAGTCTTATATTTCTAAGCTAAATGGCAGCTAAAATGACTTTCTTGAGGGAACCTGCAGGTAGCATGCAGTCTCAGACAGCTGAGATGGTCCTGCTACTGATTGCTATGGGCTAACTGTGCCACCAAAATACTGGAATGTGACCTTTGACATGTTACTTTGCCACAGCAATGCTCTCCTGGCACTGGTGCATATCATCTGATCAGCTGCCAGGCTCTCATCCCCATGTCCTTCACTTTGAGTCAGGGATGGAAGGAAGGACAAGCAGACAGAATAACCAAACACAGCTGCACATGCCCATGACTGAACTGCAGGACTGAACTGCAGGTTCAGCTTCTAAACACAGTAAGACACAGAACAACATCTGAAATCTGGAAATTAGGCACAGAAACTCCTTTAAAAATCTGATCCTGGAAGGTGTAGAGATAACAACTAGGAAATACAGTGTTGCCAGCATCAACAGGGTTTCTCCAGGCAGAGCACAGGGCATTGAGTGAGCAAGAAGTTCCACTCTGCCTCAGCAAAATGGCTCTGAAGGTATAACAGGGTAATGCTGGAAATGCACAACTTGTTTGCTCCTGTCCTGCCCCTCTTGGCAGCTGTCTGTAAAGGTGGAGAAGGCACTGTCAACACCAGTGGCTCACTCACACTTGAGTTCTGTGAGATGCTGATGCTGAGACATTTGCCTTCCCCATTGTCACTGAGTGTTTTTATTGCCTTGGCAAAATCCCTGTGACTTTTTCTTGTCTTTGAACACAGGTCTGGCATAGGTGATCTTAGGGTGGGATGCAAGTGCTATGTTTCCTTAGGAGGAATACCTGAAAGAAAGCAAGCAGGTCTTCACACATGTAACAGGAAGAAAGGATGTCTTGACACATCTTTGTAATGACTTTGGATGCTACAGCTGTCTTTTTCCCCTGCCACGCTTCCGCTGTTTGACCCTTGTCCCATCTAAAAGCACAGAAAATGTTAGGTGCAAAGTAATATTCTCAGTCCTGCTGCTGCAATAGCCAGTGATCCACAACAGCCTTGTAGTCATGCAGCCTGTGTGGGGAGGTATGTGAGCAAACAGGGAGATTTGCAGAAGGCCTTCATTCAAAACTAGACAGCTATGCACAGGGTCAATATACAGCACTCAGTGTTACGTCTTTCTTCTAAAGAAATTGTTTCTTCAGATGGATATCAAAACTTCAGTCAAATGTCCTGTTGAGATGAAGTGCTTAAAAAAATTCACCATAGCTAAAGAGAAGTTAGTAAAAGAGCTGAGACTGCTCTCTATTCCTTTGTGACATCCATAAGCTAAACTGTACTGAAATGAAAATGTACACTAGTACATTCATTGGATTAGTGTGTACTCATTTAAAAGTCTTCTTACCAAAAAACTCTATTAAAAACTCTAAACCTTTCCTAGATAACAATCTAAAGGAGTCTCACTACAATAGGTTGTTAAATCCCCATATTATTGCATGCCAATATTTCCAAGTTATATCTGTGCAGAGAATCTGGGGAAAAAAATTATAAGAGTGCCCTAGATGAAAACTACAGAAGGATTTATAATATTTAGGAAAACAAAGGAATGCGGTCTGGCAGGTTGTACAGCATCCTAAAATGTAGTATTTTGCTAAATACTAAATACATTCTCTTTAATTATGACAAGAGGAAGGACTTATGGTTGAAATGGGAGAAGTTTCAGTTCACTGTGTTGTTCCACCACAGCCTCTGAATCTGACTTTGGTCATACCATTGACCCTCTGTTTCCCATCTGCAAACTGGAATGGTGACTCCCTTCACCCTTTCCTGGCCCAGCTGCTCTAATGAGGCAGCAGCTCTGCTCTGCTCAAAGCACAAGTGTTGGTGAGGTCTCCATGTCTGGCTGTAACACAGGTAATAACTGATAAAATGAGAGAGTCGGTTTTTCAGAATTACAGAATTCGGTCATAAAAATATCAGAAGCCATTATCAATTAAATTTCCAGCACCAGCCTGGAAACATACTATACTTTTGTTAGAACTGGTCTACCCTATGAAAATAATAAATCCTACATTTTGATGAGGGCTTTCTTTTTTTTCTCCACGTTCTTAGAGATTTCTTACACTTTGCCACCAAGCACCACACTATATGCTGAGCCCTTTTTTCAGGTTGTAGCTAAAAAGGAAGAAAATAATGATGTCTCCTAATGACAGCTGTCGAAGGGATTTGTGGGAATGAAAAAGCTTTCTGGAAAACTCGGTGTACAAAATGTTTGACCCCGTTGTCATTACTTCTGCCTGGGCTAGCCACTATCTCCTGCACCAGGAGCCCACTCGTGCTGGCTGATGCAAAGGCAGTGTGGGACAGGCAGTGAGAGAGAGCAGGGCAGCTGCAAATGAAAATCACCCTGGGGAGGGTTACAACTAGATAAAGTTTTCAACAATAAGATTCCAGAGACTGCTGACTGGAGAAAAGCTCAATATTTTAGTCTCAGTACAAATTTGCTTCAATCTTATACAACTCCCATGCAGCAGCATCCACAGCTGCATGCTGTAAACAACAAACAAATCTATTTCCATCAGCCCTGCTGATGCTATGAGAAAAGTGCCTGAGCATAAGACATGCACAGATGTAGAGTCTCACCTGAGCCTAGTGCTGCCCTCCATTTGGCCCCTCTAACTTAATATCGTTGTTACAAAGCTATTGGTCTCCTGGTAGCGAGCTGGCTCAATGCAGAGCCTCTTCTTCCAGCTAATCTGACAACTCCGATCCAAGAAGCATCAAGGGCCCAATTAAGAAGACACATCTTATCAAGGAGCTTATTTTGCATAACAGAATACAAATGACGAATAAAAATTTAATGTTTAATAACTTAGTACAAAGAGGGCTGTTGATATAGAATGCCTGGAATTTTTATGGCGGCTGTCAGACTTGTGATAAAACTGTTATATAGGAACACTTGGCAAAAAACAGCGTAGAATTTTTCAGTAATGGTGTGTGCATGATATTGCATTAATTCTTGATAGGAAAGTAACTGTAAACCTGGGAATCAGCCAGTTTGAGTTTCACTGTAAGATGATTTTTTTTCTTTTGAAGGACATCTAAATACATTTTAATGAAGAGTTAGCTGAAAAGGTAGTCGCTACTTCATAAATGCATTTGTGTGTTTGCTGAAGTCCAGAAATTGTAGGCAAATCATCATAATTCCTCTGGGTTCAGCATAACTTTGTCAGATCCAGTGATGTGGCTGCAGTACCCATCACTAATGGATGGAAGGCAGTAAGCTTAAAGAGGAAGGAGAGGTTATCTGGAAGGCTTTGCCCTTGCTGAATAGGGGCATTTCTTCGATTTACTTGCACTGTACAGAGAAGTTGAACACTGATGTAGCTCTTTTCTGACTTTGAAGATCATAATCTGGAGGAAAGCTTGACTTGCCTTTGTTCCTACAATTGCAATTTATACATTAGAAGTCCATGCTAATGAAAAAAAAAAATTTGTGCTTTATGTTCCGATACAAAAATGATTTCTTCAAACAGCAGGTGTGCCTTGTATTATCAAAGAATTATTGCAACCTCTATAATACCATGTTCTGTAAATACATCAATACCAATCAGGAAGAAAAAGTGTGTTCACATTTTCTTTTAACCATTTTCAGAAAACTGATGCTCTTGCACTTGCATCATATTGTGACGAATTTACCATATACCTTAAGATTTTTTGTTAAAAAAAAAATCTAAATATCTTAGTGTGGCAATTAAGTCATCTTTACCAGTACACTTAAAATAAAGTGTCCATTAAATAATGCTAAACTAATGCTGAATTAGAGTGGAACTCTTCTAGAAGTACATATCACATCTATATGAACTCTAAATGAATTTCTTATTCATTCGATTCTATTGTATTAGTGTTATTGCAATGAATACTAAATGAATTCTTAATGATTGGATACTTAAAATAAAGTGTTACTCCTTTACAATAGTCATCAAACTTGAAGGACAAATTGAGATTAAAAAAAAAATTATGTACTGATGAGAAAAGAAGGTTGAACTGTATAGTTCAGAATATTGAAAGGTATCATTTATCCGATGATGCTGATATTCAAATGCAGTCTTATATTAGAATTAATACTACAGGAGTGGACCCTTATACAGAGGATTTGTTGCAGAAATAAAATCTATCAGTAACAGTTTCATTGTTCCATCATTACGAACTCATTTGGTATTCACTGTAATAGCACTGATCGTAATGAATTTGTTTGATATTCATGTGGCTCTCACATGCATTAACATAGGCTTTCTGTTGTAATTCAACATCCAACAAGCATTAGTTAATGCAGACTTTGGATTAGACATGGGCCAGTATTTTGCAACTGGAGTTTCCTTTTGGTTTATAAGCAGTTAAAGGACGTTTTTATCTGTCTAATTCCTGGGTCTTGTTTTTTTTCTCTGATACATTATTTTTAATCTGGAAAACCTCCTGAAAGATCCCATACTGACTTTTCATATGAACATAGGTATGCCATCTTCTATATGAGGCAACAAGCCAGAAATCCAGAATTTTATCACCCAGGCACATTACCTCATTATCCCCTTGGCAATAGTGGCTTTGGCACAGCCCAGGGCTGGCAAAGTACTAAGGGAGCAGGAAATCCTGACTCCTGGTATTAAATGGATTTTTTTGAGCTTGAGCTTTGGAAATGCCAATACTTTCTTAGTATTGGATAATATTTATTTGGCCAAGTGAACTCCTGCCCTTGCAGGATCCTCCTCAGAGGAAATAACTCCGTGGCAAAAAGCAGGGCAAGTCTTCAGAAAGTTTTCATGAAGAAGGGAACTCTGCCAGGTTTTCAGCAGGTTTGACTTTCTGGAAATTTTTTGGGCATTCTTCAGGCAAAGCTTGACTCATGCAGGCTCTGGCATGATTCAGCCCCAGTCAGGGTGTTAGGCTCTGTTTCCCCATTGTGCCTCATGGTAATTATTCCTATTATATCTTCAAGAGATTATAGATGAGCGATAGATGAACTGCAATGACTATTAACAAGAATTATAGCAATCTTTATGCATAAGTGTTCAAAACACCAGGGGCCACACACTCAGGTAATACACATGGATTTAGATCATGTAATCAATTCAATTGCAGTAATTGGTAACATGAAATTACAGTCAGGTGACCTGCTGCTGCTACCAGCATTGCTGCTGCAGCTCAAAATGTTTTTGAAATACTGCCCCCATTTTGTTTCAGTATCTCACAAAGAAGGTTTTCCTTCGGTTTTCTTGATCGTTTTACGCAATTATCTCTTCCTTCCACATAATCTAACTTTCTCCCGCCCTTCTCCTCACAACAGCGTCCAACTAAAAGGCTGGATCTCAGTCCCCCTTGGCTCATGGGGCTCCTTTTCCTCTCCTTGGGACTTTGGAGGTTTGTGGAGACCTAGAGAGTTCCAGATAGACCCACTGTCTCCCAGAAACCTGACAGGAGAACGGCATACCCTTCTTAAAAGTGTCCTATATGGCTGACCTTGGGAACTGAAGAATGTCAGGTCCCCACCTGCTCTCTTCTGGAAGCAGAGGTGGATCTGCAGCAGGCTCCTTGCTCCACTCTTCTTTTTGGCAGGACATTGGCAGAGACTACTGCTCTCCAGCCTAGAGGTGGAGCAGATGTTTGGCTTGGTGTGCCATGTGCCCAAAGTGGGCAAGGCTCAGTAGAACTGAAACTAGTAGTGCAATTAGGGAAAAGAGTGCGCTGAGTACAAAAAGGGGTGGGGTTTAGATGCTCAGTGCCTGATAGCGGCACACAGCCCTCTTTGGCTGTGCCAGGGTGGAGGCACAGGGAGTGGAAGCAACCCTTCACCACGTGGGAAAGACTAGAAAAGGCCTGCCCTGGGGGAGTTGTTGGAGGAGTTCTCCAGCCTTGTTATTTCAAAAGCAGATCCCCAACGATGGACTGCTGTGACCAGTAATGGCTGTAAGGGGACCTTTATCCCTACCATTTAGCTTCCCTTTTGACTTGCAGATGGGGCAGAATTTGTCAGAGCTCTTGGAGGTCCTGATAGATGCAAACACTGTTTAATTAATTTGATTTATGATATAATTGCACCACTGTGCTTGAGGGTTTAAGGGAATTTCATTTCTAATGTATCTTCCTAAAAGGGATTTCAGGTAAAACTTTGTCAGGGGAGGCAGTACTGCCCTGGCCAGTGAAAGAGATGTGTCTGCAAATGATTGTGCAAACTGACTGTGCATCTGACTGCAGACTTATTCGCCATTTGAACATAAAAATTTAGATGCATAATTATTCCTCTTCTTCCTATAAATGTTGTTTTACAAGGAAAAATTGGAGGCTCAACCACACTTGAAAGTGCACATCTGGGGTTTTTTTGTACCAAGGTTGTGTTTAGGAAAGAGAGCTGTCTCATGAGACTATGGAAAACATATATTTTTATCGAATTTATTTTTTTTTTTGCATCACTGAAAAGTTAACTGAGATAAGACTAAGGGACATGACTTTATTTTTTTCTTGAGCTTCTAAGGAAAACATATTTTCTGGCTTTTTTGTATAAAATATGTTTATAAATGGCTGATATATGTGAATTAATGTCTGGCGATATAGAAACACAGAGAAAGAATATAAATAACTAGCTCCTTTTTACCCTGTTCCATGACCAAGAACAAAATTTGGATGCATTTAATGGAAAAAGTGGCAGGGAGGGTTGCCTGGCCACTGCAGGATACCTGTGATAACGTACTTGCATCACTTCGCAGTTAAAATAAAACAAACGTATGTCATTGCAGTGTGTGCCGTAACACCTGGGCACAATAGAATGAATTCATGGACTGTGCACCCATAAATCTTCATTTCCTAGTTTTGTGGGTTTGTCAGGCCTTTAAAGTTATTTAACACGCTTTTTGCAGTGATAGATAGGTACTGAGAGTGTTATAAATACTAACTTGTGTCTGAAAGTTAGGCTGTGAAGCTATCACCCAGGCTTATGGTGTCTGTGATTTTATATCCAGCTAACAAGTCACTTTCATGGGTCGGGACATCATCTGGAGTCTGTGAATGTGTAAGAACCAACAGTTACAGTATATTGGTTAGGTGCTGCTTGATTCATATATACAACATTTCTTGGAAGAAAAAAAAAAAAAAAAAAAAAAAAAAAAAAAAAAAAAATGGTTTCTTTTTTTTTTTTTTAAAAAAAAAAAAAAGCATAGTAAAACTGTGTTCCTTGCTTTAGTTTTAGAAAATACAGATCACAGACCTTACTAGTGTCTGGCCTATCAGGAATTCATAATGAAAGCGAATGTTCATTTTTTCTTTAAAAGTGTCTCAAGCTAAATGATACTGACGCTTTCAATTTTTAACATCATAATCAATAAAGGCTGCTTATGCACACTTTGCAAAACCATCAGTTTAGAAGTTTGAAAAAAAAATCTGCATATGGCTGCAGCTTGCTGACTGCAAAGCTCTAGCACTAAATCTTCTGAGTTAAAGTTTTACTGGTGTGTTATGAGTAAAAATGCCTTGTCAGCCATCTGCCAGTTTTTCTCCTAACATCCATATTTTCAACCCTTGCTAAACATTGGGAGCATTTGGCCACAAGAGGCCAGCTCTACAATTAAACAGCCGAGTTCTGCAGCAGAAGCAAGGGCATGTCAAAATAGAACTGTCTGTTATTAATTTTAAAAGTCCATAAAGGAAAGCTATGACCCTGTCAGGGTGATGGACTAGTAGTTAAATGTATTATAAACTGTTAACTCTCAGAGACACAAAAGAAAAGGAAAAGAAAAACAATGCAGCAATGTCAAAAGCTTCAATAAATGCTAATCATGGCAGATTAATCAGCCTCTAATTCCACTGATCCAAAAAGGTTAGAGTGTCAATTGTGTAAAATTAGCTCTTTCTCATGTGTCCCTTTGCATTTGGAGAATCTGTCTGTTCATTTGCATCTTTTGCCAATGTTTACGAAGAATTCAGTTCATTAGCTCTTAAACATAAAATCAGACACTGGAAGGGGGATTCATTGCCTTTTTCTGCTTAAAGTAGTACTTAAAGCAAATAGGATTGCTACAGTGTACATTTATAGATTCTATCAAGCAGCATTAATTATTGTATATCTCATGTCCAGAAAGCTTCTTTTCATAGGAAAGGTTTCATGTGAAGTGTTCTATTTAGTCTTTTAAGGAGGGCTTTTTTGATGGCTGAAGATACAGTGTTTAATCATAAGCTTGAAATGAGACAAATGGCAAACTGGAGCTGCTAGACCTTAGTAGAGTATGTGCTACAAAGAGAGCTCCCAGAAGTATGTGCAGTATCTGCTTGGGGAAATACCTGCTTTAACCTGTGCTTGAAAATCCTGCAGCTTGCCAAAGAGAATGGCAGTTCAAATGAACGACTATGCAGAACTCAAAAAAGCCCGAGGAAGGATTGCCTAATGGCAAATAAAGCAGGAGATGAGAAGATGTATTAGCTGGTGCTGTTTGAATTGTTCTAACTGAACTCCGGACCAGACAGGACTCACCTGCTTGCCTTACAAAGGCGGTGTCCAGACAGGATTCATTCATCATCTGATGATGTTTGACTGCTGGGCTGAGTTTTGAAAACTCACGCTGCTATGACTCAAGTTACTTGGGGAGAACCTCAGAGCTAAGAAATGCGAGAATAGAGACCCTCATTTCCTAACACACTCAAAACCTTTGCTGACCATGGACTTCCCCTTTTAGGGGAATGTGTATGGTCAGCTGAGGGAAGCTCAGATGAACACATCTACATGTGCACTCCCTAATGCTTAGTTTGTCTGCACTGCCTCCATCGGGATAAAATTTGTTCCTGATTTCTCATTCCCCTGGGGAAAAAAAATATATTTCTTCCACACACCAAACAGATAATATGATTTAACAAAAATCTAGAAATTTCCCACCCATTTGTTCCCCTGCACTTCCTGGATGCACACTCACACTCCATTCTCTGCCAGAACCCTACCTGAAAGCCATTTTCCCAGACATAGACAGGAGTGTGGAGAAGATCTCTTCATCTCCCAACTGTCCTTCTTTTTGGGCTGGCCTCCCAAGATGGGCCAGGTCTTCCTCCTCAGGAGAGCACCCAGGGAAGGTCTCCATGTCACCTGCACAAAGAAGAGAAGAAACAAAGGTCTGTTCCTATCATCTTTCAGAGGGAATGGGTCCCTGATTGTTAAATCCCACAGCAACTGTGGATCAACATCAATATCTGCAGTAAGTGCAGGGCATTGCCTCTGGCTTGGCCTTCTCTGACATAAACACGTAGCATTGTACCTATTCATTATTAAAAAGTTTCAAAGCAAAACAGCCCCTCATCAGATACATTGATGGAGAGCATCTCCATGAACTACTGAAAGGAGCTGAGCTCCACAGGATGAGTCTCAGCAGAGGCTGGAGCTACATGGGCGTTGTGGGGTATCACAGCCTGATACTGTCACAGGGGCACGTGCATATTTCATTTCTCTCTCGGCTTGAATAGCACTGCTTTGTTTAGCCTCACAAAAAATATTGGCTAGGTTTTCAGGGCACATCCCATTCTCTGGGTTGTGGGAAGTCCTGGGGCATTTATTCTGTAAAAAAACAGTGTAAAGTACCTACATGAAGAATCACACCACTGTGGGTAAGGGAGAATTTCTTCCATTAAATGCCCCAGTTTGTTTAAGGATAATTTGGATGTCCATATATAATTCCTTAGTGTACCATTTAAGTGTGGGTTTTGGTCAAGGACTCTTTATTGAGGCTTCATATATTTTCTTCCTGATGGTTCCAATTCGAATTCCCACATTTTCGCAAGAAATATCCTTGATTTGAGGTAAGTTTTATTTTTGGACACACTTAGCTCAGAAAATTAAACCTTAGTGAGAGAGACCTTTTCTGGAAGAGAAAATATAGTTAGATATCTTCCCTAAAAGAAGAAAAGCACTGCATGGCTCCAATTTAAAAAAATGACCCATGAGGAATCTAGTCTAAAATATGAAAATATAATATGAAGTTTAAAAGATAATTATGAGGCATTAAAAGAGGAAAACACAAAAAATATCTTAAAAGGAATGTAAAGTATATATGACAGAGTGCAATGGATGGACTGTCAACGGTATTTCTTTGTGTGTGTATCTTTTGTATTGCAGTGAACTGTGCAACAGCAAGATTTGAATATTCTGAATCTGCCATCTCCCTCTTCTGTCAATCAGATCCTTCCAATTTTGAACATGCCAGGATGAACTATGTTGACTTCTTTGGCACAAGAAAGTGAATCCAGTGAAATTCATATATTCAATGGTTTCATGAAAATGAGAAAAGTCTGTCTATTTGCTAGAACAGCTTTGGGCTAGTTTTGAATGGCTGCATTTCATCTCTGCATTTTCCCTCCCCACAACTGTTATGATGTGAAAAGTGCCCAAGGCCAGGGGCTTGTAGGCCCAAGTCCACTGAAATTAATTGTAATTGGGAAAAAAGGCCTTTTTTCTAAGCCAGTCATATTATACTTTCCCATCTGACCACTTCTTTTCCATTGATGGATATAGTTTACTCTACCAAATCATTTCTTTTTCTGCAAGTGAAGCTAATTTAATGCCATCCAAAAATATATCAGACAGCTTCTGGCACCTATTCCTGTCTCAGAAGCACTCTAAATACTCAGGTATACATAAAGTTCTGCAGCGTAGAATCGCTCTTGCTTCTGCAAAGTTTTTGCTTTAATAATAGCAAGAGACAAGTTTAAATCCTTCTCTTTTATGCAAATTAGAGTGGATATTTTCCTACTGTAGGTTTGCCACCATCTCCTCCTCCTGCACCACAGTGTGATTGTGCGCAGGTTACTGAGGGCAGAAGACTTCTGCAATTCCAGCCATTTTCCCTGCCATTCTGCCATCTGATGTTTTCATGAGACTAACAAAAGAAAAGTGAAGTTATCACTGCACAATTACATGTTCACACTCTGAATTTAAGCTTCCCAGAATTTTCTCATGGCTGGATTAACAGGACTGATGTTTATGCTATTACAAAACAGAAAAGCTTAGCTCCATTTTTAAAAAGTACTAGTGCTGAGCTCAGATGTGCTGAGCTAAATGCTAGATTGTCCCAACTCTAACTGCAGCCTCTCGGGTACTTCATCCTTCTCAAAGTTGTCAAGCAGATTATCTTGGAAACATTGAAGTTTTGATTTGATAAAGCTAGAAGAAACTTTTTGAGCTATTGTAGTTGAGGTTTGCAATAAAGCTTGAAATTTCCAATTTCAGACACTGATTGGTTTTTCATTTTTCAAGGTGATTTTTAGTCTTAAGATGTTTTAAGAATTCAGTTTGAAGTGGTGTCAAGTCCAGTCTGTATCTGCACAGAACATACTTGGGTGCTGCAGGAAGTGAGGAGGGTGATTCAAGTGGTCTCATGTTTCTTTTATGGTCCAATATGACCAAGCATGGTATGAAGGGAGGAACTTTATTGCTAATGGAATAAGCCTTCAGATAAGATGTAAAGCAGAGTTCCTGGCCGTTTTCTCTGTGCAGCAGCCTTCTGGACACTTTCCAGCTCTTCTCTGCCTACCTACGCTTCCAACTGCCTAAGACAGTGTTTATTTCCTGCTCAGAACATTCAGTAGCATTCTTGTTCACTGTTAAAAGAGCAGCTGCATGTTAGTGGTGGGTGAAGAAAGCTTCTACCTCTCAAAGTCTGTTATTAGACTTAGTTAATTAAAATTTATATGCACACTTTAAACCCAATAACATATTTTAAGAGGCAGAGCTGCAGGGGAAAAGGCTGAAGTGAACAACCTGAGTGACAGCCACTGGAAACACTTTGTTAAACAGACATGGGTTCTGCCCTCCTTTACTACATGTTTTGAGCATTTGTATTCATGGTACAAAGTAGCTGCAAATCCTTATCAAAATGGTAACATTTATGCCCAATTGATCATTATTGGCCAGTGTAAAGAGTTAAGGTGAGAACAACTAGCAGTTCTTACAGGCAGTAGCTCTAACCTTGGCCTTTGCAACAGGCAACAGTTTAGTTCAAGGAAACTGCGACCACCTCCTCTTCCCTCTCCAGCACGCATTCAAGCAGATTGACATCTGAGAGAGGCTCAGACCTAAATCTGTATGCAGGTATTGTTCCTGAACCCTATTTCTAAACCAAACCCTGCCTGGATATCACAGACTCTATTCCAAATTTTGGCAGTTAGGCACACTCTACATTAAATTAGAGGCTTAATCTTAGATTTCCCATGTTTCTCTCTCCTTATCTACTGCAAAATACTAAAATAAGAAAAGAAGAACTCACAAAAACCCTTCTCCTTGCACAGATGAGGAACAGCAAATCATAAGCAGGTTTTTTGAATAGTGAAGTATATGATTATATATTTCATTGTCAACTAAAACCCCAGGAATAGGAAAATACGACTATGAAAATACTGCCTGTAATGAGAGGACTTGGTTGTCACATTGGATAAGATATAATTTATCTTTTATCTGGTATTAGTGAATGATATCACTTTCCCATTCACTGTAGTGTGTTTACCTTAGAAATCCACACAAATGTTCCTGAATGTTAAATCCTGGTTAAAGAACAGTATCTTTTCTGGATGTCATATGCTTCCAATAATATATGGAATCTCCTCTGAGTTTCACTGGCTTTTCTTTCCTGAAATCTGCAAAATTCACAGAAAAAAAAAAATCTCTACCTGATCTCATCCCAATGAAGCTATGTTGAGTTATGCCAACAAAACACCTCAGTTCATCTGCTTTCTTTATTGTTCCATTACCTTCCCATCTTTCTGAAAGGGCTATTTCTTTGTCTAGGTTATTTGTCTCCCAGACCAAAGGTTCTTCCTTATAAAGGGAGTGGTGTTTTTACATCAAACTCAGTGCTGGATGATTTCTTCCTTTATCTGCAGCCATAACGTCCTCTTGTTCATACAGAAATAAAAAATCACAAAAGAGTATGGATTATGCAATGCATTTCCTGCAGAATTTAATAATCACTGTAAAACACTGGCATATATTGCTGCCTACTTACAAACCTCTGTTTTCTGTAGAAATTATAGCTTACTATTTAAGTCACCTGAATAATCTTCTTTGTACATCTGAACAACACAATAAAGAAACTTGTCCTGACTGGATGAATATCCTCTAGTGAACTTAACCTACGTGGTCCAGATTCTGCCCTACATTTCACTGTCAGTCTCAAATACATCCTTATTTACAAATAGAATCAAATGAGGCATGAATCATTCTCCTATATGACTATACCTGTACATTCACAAATGCCCTTACTGTAAGCCATATGTGGTTTTGTTACAGGGACAGTCCCCATTCACCATGAGCAGAACGACTCACCTTTCCCAAGAACACACCTTCATGGCCTCCCATCTACAGCCAGAATATGCTACTGCAGCAATTGCAGCAGCTGTTTTCCTGGGAAAGAAGCATTTAGGAAGTATTTAATGTATTTCTAAATTTCTTCCAGTGAAGTTTAGTAGCTAGAAGACAGGTACAGAGCCAGAGAAAGGGTTTATCCTGTGTTACTGCACTTCATGTCCTTTTCCACTAACTTTGAGTGAGAAAATAGCACTTCCATGGTTGCTGAGTTATCCTCTTGTAACCAGAACATGCAGGGCAGTGTCCTGCACTGCAGGGTCTGATCCTTGTCTTTGGGCCATGATTTATTTAAACAGGACTAATTGCATATTCCATACTTTAAGAACCATGGACAACTGGAAGCTGACAATTACTAGACAAACCTGTTTTGGGAAGGTACTGGTTAAGTCTTGGTTCCTGTCAGCTGGGGAGTGTGTTTGAATTACCTGATTGGAAAATAAAGGTATTTAAAAAAAGTTATACGTTTTCTTTCCTCTATTTCTTTTAGAAACAAAACAAAACAAGGAAATCTGAACATTTGACAATCTACAGATTTATTTTTATAAAACAAATAATAAAAATTAAGCTTTTTAGCTTTGTGAAGATTACCAAGAAATTCCAACAGTGCTGAGCAGTTATGTACTTGTTGGAAACCTACATTCCTATTATAAGGCTCTTCCCACAGAAGCCTTTAAATTAAAATTATTTTTGAAGCCTAGCCTAGAACATCAAAAACATCTCAGAGTTCAAGTGCACAGTATGATTCCCATTGGGAAAAGGGACTCATTTACAGATGCTGAGTGATTTTTGTGACAGTAGAAAAGACATTTGGTTTTGTAAAAGAGAGGTCCTGTTCCAAAGTTATTAGTATGTGTCTGTGGGTTACTCATTAAAAAATTGTTGATCTTCACTGAGAATAAGTCAAATATTAGTTTTATTTTCACAGCTCCACATATTCTCATCAGAAAAAAACAAAACAAAACAAAACCAATAACAAACAAACAAACCAATCCTGTTGCCTAAAATCAGAGAAAAATTCCAAACAAAATTAATAGATGTAAAAAGATGCAGATCTTTAATGAAAGTTTCCAGATCCAAAGAAGAGAAATAGCCCTTATCACAATATATTTATAATGTTCATTAATCCTAAAATCTCCCAAAACATCTAACCAGAGTTCATCTCACTCCTGTGCCTTCCTCTGGAGCTGCCCCCCCTGGAGCTTCTTCAGGATCCCTGGGCCTTCTATTTTGCCTTTCTACCTGTGATATCTCGAAAGAATGTTAAACATAGCTTTACAAACTGTGGGAAAGGCCTCACAAAAAGCTTATGAGTGAAAGAATGTAGTCAGGTTAAAACTCAAAAAATATGAGAAAAAAACCCCAAGGCATCAGTCTAACTGTGCAGAATTTTGCAGTGTTGTTGGTGCATTGAACGGATCTGTGGGGGGGGACAGGTTATCCCTGTGCACTGTGGCACAGGGGTAGTGGAGACTGTGGAGAGTGTGAAGGTTACACAGCATCCCATGTGACCCAGCATGATCAAAGGCTTCCTCTCCACTTCAGAAGGGCCTAAAAAATGAACTTAAACCAGGACAAGAGAAACAGCAGAACAGTTTAAGGCCACACTTCAGTTTCCTTTTCACGTATTGCAATTAACAAATAATGGCAAGCTGCCTACTTAGAAAGGTAGCTCATTAATACATTTTGAATAGCTAAGAGCTCTGTTGTAGTTGATATTATTATTGTTATTATTTTTACATTTTCTCTTAAGGTTTTTATTAGTTCAGTGATATTTTTCAAAGATGACTTTGATTCCCTTAATGGCTCTTTAAAAAAAAATCTAGCTAATATTTAGTAATTCCCCTATTTCCTCCAAATACACATTGAAACTATAAAGTGTTTCCAAATATCCTGAGAATTGTCTAAATAGATTTTGTAAAATTCCCATAACCTTTCCCTAGCCACCAAGCCCATATTATCTAAAGAGGCTTCCAGGGAGGTGTTTGTAGGTAATTACCCAAGAATTAATCATAGGATTAACATAAAAGGCAAAATATAATAAATAATCAAGTTCTTACATATGCAAATCATTGTGAGGTATGTTACCAATTTTCATAGAGGGGCTACTGTCAGAAATGCAATTTCATCTATCCAATTAGCAGGTTTTGCTGCATTATAAATCTGTCACTGCTTTCTTTGTACCAAACAGCTGCTTATGCGAGTAACTGTGGGAACCTCTATCAAAAACCACAGGTCTGTATAAACAGGGTTTGGAAAAAATAAATTCCCAGTAAAACTGCATTAGGTCAGGAAGGCTGTGGCCAAGAAGCAGTTAAAATTATTAGGAAGGGAATTCCATCATGCTATTAATGTCCTGCAATTCAGCTGTGACTGTGTTCTGTTCACTTGGTTTTGCTCTTCAAGTGCTGTTCTGTTTTTAAAGCCGCTTTGAAGGAATGCTCTCCAGTGGACTGCCGCCTGTCACTGCTCCCTGTCATGTGTCCGATAATTAAAATCTGACTGATTTACTGACTGGCATCAACCATCACAGCTCAAGAGTTAGAAGATGTTCATCCTTCCCAAGGCTAAATTTACTTGGTGAAAAGGGGCCGCTTGCTTCCAGCTCGAGCTGTCATTCAGCTGCCGTGGAAACCATAAAGATAGCTAACAGAGCCCCAGCCAGCAGTCTTTAGTTTATTTTATTCTAATATTTATTGCCACCCAGAAAATGAACATAATACAGACAAGTTAGTGAGAGCACTGCACCAGTGATTTGTGAGGCTGGTGTGGAGTGAGAGCAAAACAGTCCTGCAGTATTAAAATAAAATAGAACAGCGGTGTTTCCCAAAAGTATGGCAGGCCTGTAGCTGTGTTTATTTTAACCCTAATGGGGTGCAATTTATTATTACATTTTAAGTAGATGCACTCTTGGAGAAGGATGGCAAGTTGGAGTTTTTTTCCTTTTTTTTTTCCTAAGTTCACACTGCTCAGGAAGTAAAAAAAAAAAAAAAATAAAAAAGGAAAGGAGAGGAAAGGAATATCATGTCATCTTGTGTGAATGATCTAGCAGTATTAATGGAGCCTGCAGGATCTATTGAAAGCAGCAACTTCAATAGCTCAGGGTCATGATATCAGTACTTGTGATGGAACAAGCTATTTACAAAAGATTTAAACTCTGGGGAAGATGTGTCCTCCAGGCTCCCTGGCTTATTCTCCTTAGCCTTTAGGGTCACATCCTGTTCATCGGGCTCCTGTTAGTTTCTCTGTTATCATAGGTTGGATGTGACAGTTGACAGCACTCTTTAGCTCTGACCCTCCATAACAGTGTCACCCCAATCCCAAGCACAGAACAGCACTGCTCCCCAGTTTCCAGCATTTTTTTTTTTTGTGCACTGCTCTCATTTTTTTTGTTCCCTCAGCTACAGTATTTGTCATTTTCTCCATATAAATAAAGCAAACCTTAAATATATACTGTCTAGTAAGAAACTCAAATACCTTTCCAGCTTGAAGAAGATTAATCACATATAATATTTACAGTACTAAACAAAACAATTATAACATCATATATACTCAGTTGAACAAACACACTGACAGTTCTTTTTGAAAACATACAGTAAAAATCAAATGAAAATCCATATCAGAGTAAAGGAACTTATCTTCAATTTGTATTCCTCTTAAGCCATTTTTGAGACCAAAATTCAGACGCAGATGCCTTCTCCAGAAGTCATCAAGGGCTGATTTACACTGTTTTTTCTGAAGTAGTGATACAGCTAGAGGGACAAGCAGTGCATTAGAAGAAAAGGCAAGTAAAATGATAAAGAGGCATCAAAGAAAGTCAGGTTTGCTCACTTACCTCTACAGCCCTTGGGGTTTTTGCTCCTGCAACTATTGCAACACACAAAGAGACAAAGTCTTGAGTGTGCACTATCATAACCCTCGTTTTTAAAGACCTGAACCATGGATTTTAGAAGCTTTTAGAGGGTCTACAGCATGCCTGGAGAAATATGAGTCTTGTCTACCAAAGAGTTAACAAGCTGAGGTCTCAGTCCTGCAAATAATTTCTTATTTGAGTCTTAGTCAAGCAAAAAGTCCTATTGACCTTTAATGGCTCTACTCATATACTTAAGATTCATGCCAATAAGTGTCTGCAGGGTCAAGCTGCAAAACATGTCCATAAACTCCTCTCAGAGAGTCTTTATAAAGCAATACTCCTCATTGTACACTACCCCAGTCAGATGTCCTAAATAAAATGAACTGCTATTGAAGAAGACAATAATATAATGTTTTCTGTAAGAACCTGTTGAATGATTTCAGTGCATGCTCCTTTGCTGGGGGTGCAGTTAGGAAAGGAGAATGCATAGCTATTTGGTACCTGCATATGCGGAAAAGCCATAGTACAAACACAAATTCTTACTAATCACCCAAGTTCTGACACATCCTTGGCCACAGCACAGGATTTTTTTTCTGATCAGCCATAGTTCTGATGTGCTGTAACAGACTGTAAAGGGAATTCAGAATTACTTATAAACAACAGCATCATTCACTCTTAAAAGTATTTCATCTTCCCTTGTCTCCTTGCTTTCAGGAATTTCTCTCAACTTGATATTTCTTAATCGGAACTTATTTTTTACAGGTCATCAATTTGATTTCTCAGTGTCTTAGTGCTTGGTATTCTCATTTGGAGCAGCAATCAGTTGCACCTATCAATCTTTAGCATCTTATATTCAATTTTCATGCAGCTGTTTACAGCATGGAGCAAAAAACTCCCTGGCAAATAGAAGTTCAACATCACATCACAGACATCTTTTAAAAAACACAGTGGTTTATAAGAGGAAGAGACAAATTAGAAAATAAAGCTCAACAAGCCACAAAAGTAACAAAACTATGGAAACATCCGAGAACTGTAGAACTGTTTGCCATCTTGGAGCACTCACAGGAGCAAATTTTTTCACAGTTCAGAGATCACTACAGATTCTGAGCATAACCCAGCAAGTATAACTTGCTAAATAAGTGATGGTATTTGGACATAAACTTCTGTAGCTTTTCCAGCTATAGTAGTGGTCCTTATGACCTGCTGTGGTAGTGAATTTCAGAGGCTGAGGACATGCAGGGTGAAGAAGTTATCGTCTCATTTGTTCTAAATGTGCCTTCCATTAATTTTAGCAAATGACAGGTTGTTGCTATATTAGAACCTAACATGAAAAGGAAGAACTGATTGGTTTTCACTACATATTCACAGCATTAAATACCTCAGTCAAGTTTCTTTGTATTTTTCTTCTTTACAAATGCCCTTTTTCCTGAAATCTGTAATACAGGAGGATGAAAATTGGTTTCTAGTATGATTAATGCTGAGCAAAACTTTCAGCTCAATACTAGACAAAGATCACCTGGTTTTGATATAATGCCTCTTTCCTATTTTCTCTCACTCCCTCTCCCCCCATCTTTCTCTGGGGATGCACAAAGCATTTCAACCAGTCCTACTCCAAGTCTAGAGCCCTCACCCTGTGTCCCTAAAACACCACCAAATAGAAGTAATTTGAGGAGTTGCTGCTCTCTACCTTTTCACCTCTAAGTATCCTCTGAAAAGGAAGTTTTTTTACTCTCTTCCAAAATGTTTGGCAAGTTGGATGACCCCATTCGTATCTCCAGTGTCACTTTGATCTTGAGGAGGTGACAGAGTATTTCAGCAAACATGAAATGTGACACTCTTCCACTCAATAGGGTCTTCAAGGGAGCTTTTCACGAGTTCACCTGAGCTCATTAGAAACCAGCACAAGAAAAATAGTCATCCCTGCCAAGGACCTGCTAAGGATCAACTATGCTTTAATATAAAAAAGTTGGAAAATTATGTAAATTTTAGGAGAGGAGAGCAAGAAAACATCATCATGGCGAAGTCTTTCCAAAGCACGCCTTCAAGCCCCAGCCCCCGGCAGCAACTAACACACAGCCAGTGCTGCTCCTGTCCCTGTCCTCCCCCTGCTCACTCCTATGGGGTAACAAACTTCTGCCCCTCAGGGCCACCACTGGCTTCAGAGGCTGGAGACACAGACACCAGGTTGCACTGACCATCCAGAGTTCAGGAAGACAAGAACAAGGACATTCCCTCACTTCATCAAGAAGTCGAAAAAATAAGAGGTTTTGCAAAATCATTTTTTAACTTCTAAGATTTTTCACGGGCTTTGAAATCTGCGTGAGCAATAGGAAAAGTGTTTAATGGGAAAAGTGGCAAAGTAATTTCTTTTGCTCATGAGAACCATAGGAATGCAGAAGGGAAAATATCACCCTCCTACCATTTCCTGGCTATCACACATTATGTTATCCTTCTGGCTGCTGCCATCAAGCCTGGCCCTACACTGCTATGGCCATACCAAGGCCTCTGAGATGGCTTTCATCTTGGGTGTACTGAGAGGTAGAGGACTTCATACTAATTGTGTCTTAATCTTTCTCCTTTTCTACAGCATAACATTAATTAATTGAATTAGAAACTGTGACAAGATAATAATAAATAAAAGTCAGTATCAGAAGGATTTTTAAAGCTATTTAAATGCCTGATTTGAACAAAGCACCTAAACAGCTTTAAAATGTGACCCATAATGTGTTTCACCCCAAAGGATATAAGCAGGATATTGAAGCTTATTCATAGATAGGAAATATTCAATTCATCACCGAAATGCACCCACTTCTGCAGTGAAATATAGCAGATACTTAAGAGCACCCAGCAATTCGATATGCATTGAAGGTGGGGTGTGGAGGAAAAATAGAACAGTATCCAGATGAAATTGCAGATGTCAGGAATGGAATTCACCAACTGGGAGGAGACGAGAAAAAAGGAGATTACTATTTTTATGTAAAATAAATCAGTCTGCTAATCGGGCTGGGATTTTGCTGCTGGGAGTTAAGGAGGGCAAGAGGAGAACCGTAATTTTTAAAGCTGCCACTTTAAACTACAGCCCGTCTTGCTTCAACAGTGCTTTGATGCAGCATCAGAGAGGGAGCATCTTGAAGTGCTGTAATGTCAAGGCTCAAGCAGACATATTTTAAAGTAACAGGAAGTAAATTAAGCCAATTAAACCATCCTAATGCTTTGACTTTTTTAGAGTGCTTGCTTACCAAGCAGATTTTTCTCAGCTTTCACAGCAATGATCATAACCTATATTTCAGGAGGTAACTATTTCCCAGCTTTATAGGTTCACACCTAAAACTTTGGATTGTCCTTTGCTTTCAAGCACTGAGTCTGTACATGTAACATGGAGTTCAGCAGTCCTCACTGCTTGTTGGAATCCCTTGTGTCTGGAGAGAGCTAGAGCCATGAAAAAAGCTGTTAAAATCCCTTACAGGATTTCCTTTTGTGATTCATGTCCAACCAGGAGAACTATTCCCTAGAGTCCCAGTGCTGTCTGGGCCAGGACATGGTGCCCAGAGTCCCCTGCAGCATTTTGGTGACCCTTGGGTGCTCCATGGGGGCTGCTCCAAGTCCATCAGGGCATTCCTGCTTGTCCAGGGTTTCACAACACAAGGTAGGGCCATCATAGCCTGTGTGTTTGCAGATGCACCCTCCCTCCAGATTTGAACCCAATGGCCTAACCAGGAAACAAAAATGACCCCCGTGTTCTCATTGCCCAATATTGCTTTAAAGATAAAAGTCCAGTTCTGGTGGAGTTACTGGTCTGAATCAAATCGTGTGCCCAGTATATTGGGAAGCAAACTCAGAACATGGTGGAAGAAGAATTGAAAGATTTGAACTTTCAGCTCTTGCAGCTTGTCCCCTCACACCACTTAAGCTCAGGTATACCCACATAAATCTAAAGGCCTTGAAGTCTTTTCACATTACAAAAGAGCAGGTTTTATACCTTAATTTTAGCAAAAAGTCTGACTACTTTTAACATTGATTTTTTTCATTCTCCACTCACCTTCTTTCAGCACTTGTTGAGCTCTCACATGGTGACCCTTTATCAAGATCTTTACTAAAACTCAATGTAGGTCACCACACAGCTCATTAAGTAAAGTGACGTACTCTGCATGCCAATTAAGAGATTAAATTATGCAACAAAGCAGAGGGAGAACTAAAATTTAAGATCCCCTTGTATTTTCTGGCAAGTTATCTGTCAACTGGAGGAGCTATTCCACTATCTGAAGATTGTGAAGAGCCTGACGTAGCCGTAACCGTGAATACCTCAAATCTTCATGTCAACTGAGTTTACTGTGAAGTTAAAATGGTACTGGCAGTGGAGTTCTCTATTGTCATGATTCCTATAGAGAAAGAAAGATGAGAAGGGAAAGAGAAAAAGAAGTAGAAAAGTTTATCGGTGCAACTTTAGGTATGTTCTGTTATTTGTGAATAAAAAATACTGTACACATACATCATAAACACCAATAAAATACACATGGGGCTCTTCACATATACAGTATATTTGATATTGTCAATTATCTTAAAGAAATTGTAAAATTTTATAATGGAAAATTTGGAGGGAAAAAAATTATTCAGAGAGAATTTAAGCACACTGCTGAATTCACTGATTCAAGTGGACTTTACTTTTGGCTTACCGAAACCTTTGGATACCAAAAAACCTCTGTGTGTATGTGTGTGTGTGTGTGTGTGTGTGTGTTTGCACGTATCTATACAGACAGAACTGTGTGTGCAGCAATGCAGAACTCAGCACTTATCCCATCGACAAACCCAATCAGGTTGAAAACAGCATTCCGGTGCTTTTGCAGTTTCTATCAGAGCACACCCAGCATGTTATCAAAACACTGGACCTGATGTGAGGAGTAACAAGGGTGCTCTGCCTCAAAAAGCATTCTTGCCTAAGAAGGTGGTGAGGCACTGGAACTGGTCACCCAGAGAGGTTGGGTTTCTTATTTCTGGAAGTGTTCAAGGCCAGGTGGGGTAGGGCCCATCCAGAATAATCTAGCGGAAGGTGTCCCTGCCCATGGCAGGGGGTTTGGAACTAGAAGATCTTCAAGGTCCCTTCCAACCCAAACCAGTCTGTGATTCTATAAAATGTAGCCACGCCTATGGCAAAAAAGCCCAATCCATATTTTTGTAGACAACCTCATGCAACACTGCAGAAGTACACTTCAGAAGACCCACTACACATAAAAAGTGTGGGGTTTTTTGCATCAGAATGAAAAGGTGTTCCTCTCATCTCAGATATGGGCTGCAGTGCCATATCTAAGCTGACTCTGGTGTTGAGTGAAATCACTTTTCTGTAGTGAACTAGCTTCTACAGGATGATGGCAGACTTTAAGACCATTTTTTTGAAACTCTAGGTTTCTGCAGGCATGACTGCTAATATTCATACAATGGCTGTACACACCCTACAAGCCAGACAGGCAAAAGTCAGTGTCTCTCTAAAATTTATAAAGCTGAATTAGCCAATTGCTGTGCCCACACTTGCAGCTGAGACTCACAGTCTCTAGCTTGGACACTGAATGCATTGTAATAAATTCCACTGTAATTCTGGCTTAGAGATGAACACGACTGTTTTTGTCTGTCCATGGAGATTATTCCTAACTCCTTACAGCTCTGAGCTGGGAGGCTGCCTGCAGGATGTGCTGGGTCCATGCTGGGGGACCCTTTATGTGCCAGCTTTACTGTGGTCAGCATTATAGTGTCTACACCTCATTGAGATCTAGCTGTTAGCAACCACAATGAGCTCGCTTTTTATATAAACATTCGTATTCAAATGTGACTCCAGTTACATAGTCCTTGAATGGAACTGGACAATTATAAAGAATAATAAAAAAACAAACCAGTTGTCACATTCATTAGGCTAAAATTTTGGAAGGCATCACACAAAAGGTCATCTTGCAAGACTACAGGCCTCACAGGAATGGGAAAGACACTGTGGATCTAGAGAGATGGAAGGGCACTTTTTCTTTTAAAGGAAGTGTTAAAACGTGAGATAATTTGTCAAAGCTCAGATTTGCTGCCTGTTATTCTTTTTGGGCAAGGACCAAATGCCCTTCATCATTGCGTCTGCTCTAACTCATCTGTTCTGCTGGACAACTGGGAAAGCAGAAGGGATCAGTCCCCCCATGACTCCTCTAGCCTCTGGAGTCCTCTCAGACTAATGGGAGTCCCCACCATGAGTTCCCCTGCTGCTTCCTGCAGACAAGAAGAAAAGCCCATTACCGGGCCCATGCTGAAGATTTTTGTACAAATAAGTTCATCTCCCTCAAATGTCTCTTAACGTCATTACCCTCTCTACTGTGCATTGGCCAGTTGATTGGAAACAGTGAGGTTTGAAGCTAATTAGAAGTCAGAACTGTTGTTGTGTCTGTACCAGGACTGGATCAGCAGCCAGAAAGTCAATCATAGTTACACACAAACTGTGATTTATCCCGTAGTGCCAGAGTTATTCTGTGGCTGTCACATGTCATTGTGTGAGATGACATGTCACATCATTGTCATGGTGACATGTCACCACATCACTGTGCAGCTATCATGGACATACAGTTAAAAGCTCTTTCTATGACTGTTTCCACTTAGGTATTTAGTTTCTCAAGGATTACTGACTGTGATGTAGAAACTCCTATCAATCACCGTGTCAGCTCTACAGAAATTAAGCTACTTTTAGATGAGGATTTTGAAACAAATGTAATAACACAGAATAGTGCCTATTTCTCAAAATGTGGGTTACATCCATCAGGGCAATGACACAAAAGAATAGGTGGAGACAAGGGAGTGTTCTTTCTATTGTTTTCTAGAGATCTCACAAGAAAAAAGACAAATTTGGCTGTGAAAAAAGAAATCTTGAAAACATACAATTAGAAATGCAACTGTAGAAATGTCTTTCTAAGTCTGAAGAGAGCCTCAGAAAGAAGATTCATCTACATTAGTGTGCATGGGCCAAGATATCGAAATCTTTGATGGCTTTTCTGCTTAAACTGTAAGCACACAACCTGGCTAATTCTCAATCATTAGTAGTTACAACAAAGCAGCTGTAAGCACAAACCTTCACCTGATACAGGCACACTCTCATTCTTGCCCAAACACTTCACAGAAAACCTCTCTAAGATTTTTCTCTGCAAAGATTTAAAGCCAGACAGATCTGAAGGTGTGTATTATCTTACTGCAAAAATACATATTTTTGCAAATGAGGGAAAAGAACACTTTTGCCAATGGGGAAAGTGCAAAGAGAAAACCAAAACAACATGAGAGAACATGTTTTTGTATATGCATAAGTGCATATATGTGTGTGTGGATGTGCCTGTATACATGTGCATGTTTCCTTATTTGATCACATAAAAATCTATAATTATCTATTAGTTTTCCTGCTCCTGAGTGGGGAATTGGCTAAGGAAGCACATAGTAATCAGGAAGCAAAGAAGAGATACCTTGTTCTTGAACTGAGAACATTCAATTGGAATTCTCTATCCCAGAAGAGGAGAAAGAAGAATTGCTGTTTTCATTTAAAATAAAACAGTTTGCTAATAAGTGGGATTTTGCTTCTGTAAATTTGGAAAGAAAAATAATATTGAGAGCTGTTATTTTAATGAACAGCCCTTGGTGGGATTGCACAAGGTAAAAGTCAGAATAAAATTTAGCCCAGATGTTTAGTTGGAATAAGAAAGTTTGTCTTAATGTCATGCTTTTCACATGTCCATTGTGAAATCTTAACGTAATTTATATTAAAAAGGTTGTACAAATGTTTACAGTTCTTTAATAGAGCTGTGAGGAACATAAAAACGCTAAATTTGCCTTAGCATCTCCTAATACTACTCCCAAAACTGAGCTCATCCTTTGTAAATTCTTCCTGTCAAAGACTATATGACTCCATACTACACTGCAATGTTTCACCTCCACACACAGATGAAGTCTGAATTTTTTGTACACAAAAAATGAGCATTTTGGCATAAACAGTGTGATCAAGACAGTTTCCATCCTCATCACTGAATCTTGATGGTTTTCTTGAACTTAGATGTAACAGTTCCCCACACACAGGATATTGTGTGTGATACAAGTGGTTTTAACTTGAAAGCTCACTCCCACCAAATGTCTGCATTTCTGTGTGAGCCAAGAAAGACCTAAACTCAACTATAACATATTTCCAAGAAAAAGTCTTTGCTGTTATTCTCTCAGGCACAATTTGTTTCCCAACCAATGATGCTATTTAATCAAAACTCACACTAGTCTTCCTAAAAGCATTTAAAAAACAGAACAAGAAAGAAGCATTTCTGTTCCATAGCTTAGTTCTTAATCATCTAATCAAATTTGATAAATTTTCCTCTCTCTCTCTCTCTCTTTCTCCTAAAATGAATTCTTGGCAGCCTTCAGTGAAATTAAAAAAAAAAAAAAGGTTCATGTAGAAGTTCAAAGCAGCAATTTATGTTTCTGATAATTTTAAATTAATTCCTAATCTATGAAGCATAAAGAAACTATGCTTGAGATGCAGCCCACATCTAACCATATGGCTTAAGGAGACAGTCTCTGTGATGTGTGGCTGCAGATCTTTCTGTCCCTGGCATACACACCTGAAGTTCATGCCCCCTAATGTAATTGGACAGTTTTGTTTGTGAAAATGGCCTGTTCTGCCAAATGCTGAAGTCCTTGATTTGACAGATATATCACTTTTCCAATGTGAGTGTATTTTGAAGTGAGCTGACACATGATCAAGTTCTCTTTAATATCCTTCAACAAACCTGACAGTTGTCCAGCAGGGTCTTGTGCTGCATCCAACTGTCAGTTCCTGCAGAGGTATTATGGGAAAGCTGACTGAGGAAAACAGCAGTAAAGAGGAAAAAAGTGATTTATGGTTCTCTGTGTACTCAGCTTAGTATCAAAACAAGTACCTCAGCTCATATGTATTTTAGCAGGCCTACATGGACAAAGCCTCCTCAGGCTCTAGTAATACAGGAGAACAACCTATTTATATTGTAATTTTTAATTTTAGGGATGTATTGCATGTGTCACAAAGCACCCCAAATCTAACAAGCATGGATATGATCCTTTCCAAATATGAGCTGCCTTGTAAGTACCAATAACTGCACGGTTTTTTAACTCTTTGGGGAGCCTCAGTTTCATGCTTTTTTTAGAAGGGTCCTTCACTAACAAGAGTTCTTGTGCAGAAAAGACAAAAGTTCTCATGTAAAAAAGAAAAACTATATTTTATACATATGCCACCAGTGTTAAATTCTGTGTTTCAGGAGAGGTCTGACAGTGTAAGTTTAGAATATCCTCTTCAAATTGTTATTTAGGCCAGATGTTGTCATTTTGTCACCCTAAAATTTTGTTTTCCTGCAGGAAGGTAGCATCTGATTGCAGTCATTTTGTGTTACTTACTGAAATGCAGCTTGCTACAAGAACGAATTGAACTGGATCAAGATAATAGCATAAGCCACATCATCCCCACAGTGAAAGTGGCATTTGTGCCCTCAGACTGCAGCTGTTTTCTTTGTCTGAAAACTCCTTCAGCCCGTCTTCAGTCATGCGTCACTGAAAGACTGAAACAGTTCTTAATGCTCCATTCCCTGCAGTGAATCTCTTTGGTCCAAAGCTCTGTCCCAAAATGGTCCACCACCCTGACTGTGCTGGTGCTCACTGTGAGTCCAAGTATAAATATCAGGTTTGGGCACATGAGATTACAGCCAGCTCTGTGCCTGTATGAGGTAGAATCCCGTGTGGAGAGTCCAGAGCTTGAAAGTGGAGTCAGAAGCTGTGCTGTAAATCAAGCTCACACTCCTGCTCACGCCTGGGCTGCTGACAATCCCGCATGTGAACAACGCTAAAGGTGTGCAAGTCCTGAGGTTCTACATAAAAATGACAGAAAGATCCTATCAGACAAGGAAGACAAGTGTTATTGAAACAGTCATAGAAGAGTTGCTCTGAAGTGGAGTGCTGGCGAATGACCATGTTATCTCTGTTATTCCAGTGCCCCTTTAAATATAGTGCTGAGGTGACTGCCTACTTAGCCTACGGTGAAGGCCACACTTGTCTGCAGTGAAGTCTCATAATCTTAGTTTATTGCATTGCATGTATTGTATTTGCTCAAGCTGCTGCCTGAGGGGGTGCTTGTGGGAAATGTATAGCTTTCTGCTCCCCCCTTCTCTCGCAGACTATTTAGGCTGACATTTATCAATAAATTGCACATATTGTTATACATTTTTCTGTCAGAGCAGTGCTACAAGATTATGTGATGAACGCTTTTTATCAATCTAGCATCACTTCTTTTTTTTTAAATTCTCTATAAAGATTTTTGCTGCAGAAGTTACTGGAATGTCACAGCTCCAGCATGACCTGCTTGCTAAGTCAAACCAGAGACCCAGATAGTTTTCACTCCAGCCTCCAGTTCAGGAAACATTTCTGGAGAAGGCTGTTTCTGGCTGGTCTCCCTTCCCCAGATCCATGTGTTCGAAACACAACATGGCCCTCTGCTCCCCACAAAGCCCATAAATCTCCTACAATCAGGCAATTCCTACATTTTGCAGTTCTGTACGTTATATTCTCCCCCC
>VXBA01004393.1:1693688-1794891 GCA_013399895.1 Serilophus lunatus | reverse complement strand
ATTATCCCCCCCCCCCCCCCCCCCCCGCCATGTTCTAAGCTGCTAAAAGCCACTGACCTGACCTCCTGATAGCTTTTTTCATTTGTTTTATTTTTTTTTCCAAGATAACAGTATAATGACCCTGTGATCACAACCATGTCACTTAATCCTTCTTTGAGATCAGCACAGCTCTTCCTCATGCATTACATTTAAATTTTCTTATAAAAGTGCCTTTATTTGAAAGACAAACCTTTTGTCTTCAAATTTCATCCATCAAACCAAGACAGGCTATTTCCATAGTATATTTTTAATCTTCTTCTGAAGTTTGCATCTTCTGTTTTACTCTCCTCATTAGTTGCACTCACAGATCTGGATTATTTCAAAATGCCACTATTTTGTACAACATGAAGAAAGTTCCTAGTGACTTCAGTAGAAGAATCAGTCAAAAATATTTAAAAGAACAGGAGCAGAAATTTTTCCTCATGCCTGCTGTAAGATGTGTGGAGCAGCCCATACCCTGTGCATGACCAGCTTTATTTCACGTCTCTTGATTAGAATACATGTGGGAAAAAATTGGGGAAAAATTATTGTGAGCATTTAGTACATTTGAAATAGAAGTTGTGGAAGCTGCTGGACATTACCAAATGTAGCACTTGTACATACACAGTTTGCAGCAAGATTTGTTTAAATATAAGTCATGGTTGGCATCATAAGCCAGTGACACTCATTTTGGAAGGAGATAGAATGAGTTCAGAAGATGTTAGGTCCCCTAAAAGTGCAGAAAAGCCACACCAATTTTGGCATACCAATACTGTTATTGAATTCACCCATCTGGAGAGAGCTCGTACCTGGAGGCCCACCCATCACATCAGCTTTATTTCAGCCTTCATTGGAGGCCATGTTCACCCAATGCAGGTCTCTGTAAACCTCCAAAAGAGCCCTGCTGTCCTGAAAGGTGCAAAGTGATTTGGGCACAAATGCCAGCACAGCACAGTGGGCAGTCTGTGTCACAGCCACAGAGATGAGACCAATCCTGCTCTCTGCAGCTAAGGCTTGGGACAAACTAAATCTTATCTTTGGGTTAGCCCTTGATTTACTCCACTAGTGAACAGTTGGACATAGCAGGAATTACTGTGGAGGTCCTCACAGAGACATTGGGTAATAAGTGCCCACTGTCCCTTTAATGACATTGCACATAGCAACAGGAAAAAAAATTAAAGGGTGCACAACAATTGTGAGGGAATTAATATTATTAGTATGGAGATAGCCTGGCTTTTACTACTCTAAAGCTAGCGTGGCATTTTTGCTGGAAAAGTCTAACTACTGCAGTGCTGCTGCCCCTAGCTTTAACCCAGAACTAGAGTCACTGCAACCATGAAGAATTATCTAATAAACTGTTTTAACTTTAAGCCTTAATGAAGGATTTCAATCCATTTCAACCGAACTGTTTTCTTTGGTCCACACTGACTAACAGACACTACTATGAAACAAAGAAAAGAAGAATAATACTACAGCAAAAAGAAACAATGAAAGAACTCATTGGTTATGCAAATTTACTGCTTTAATTGTTTCATTATTAGAAATATTTTTGTAAGAGCATTTTGTTGAATCAAGATGGATTGCAACAAAAAGTAAATCCAGGAAAAAAATTTTAAAAGATGTCAAATACTCTTACAGAAGAATTACAATAAATAAGGAGAGTATTTTGTGAAACATGCTGACTCTTTGTTCATTTTTGATGGTTAGACACACACATCAATGAAAGGTTTGTCAGAAGCAGCTATCTCAGTTTCTAGTCTTCAGTGAGTTATGTGCTAACTGAAGTCTCTGCATTTGTGAAGTGTTTATGATCACTTCAGAATTAGCAGCTTTCCATGAATGTCAGATTTATGGACAATCTGTTAAATTTGAATCAGATCTGCTTACCTGAAATAATCCATCTGAAAAAAATCCCAGGCATATTCTTCTCAAATGCCAAGGGCTATGTCGTGTCATTTTGCCAGTGCAAAATAAAACATTCTTTTATCAAAAAGAAATTTGCTAACAATCTGCAGAATGTGTAATAGATAGAAATATCTGAGTTATTGACTTAACTTTCACATTCTTAATTATTGGCTGATATATCCTTACAGTACATGGATGAATAAAATCAAGTCAAAGCTGCAGCTCTGAGCTTAGCATTAAAATTCAAATAGGAAAATTTCCCTATATTTCCTCCAGGATATATCCTCCTGGATATTTTCAGGAGTCTAAAATAGTATAATATATATGCAATAGATTGGATGAAATCTGCTCTTTATCAAAAACAGTGGAAAGCTTTTGTATGTATTTAGTAGACAGACTCTGCCCTTCCAGTTACCGCATTTCAGAAGCATTTTACTGCAAGAATTCATGACTTGAGTTCCACAGTGAGGGGCTAAATGCAAGAGAACAGGAAGAGGAAAAGATTGGGAAGCAGGAAGAGATACAGGAAATTATGAAGGGGTACAGCAAGGAAGAAAGCTGACTGGATAAAAATTGACAAAGAGAAAACCACTTGTGAAAGAATTTAAGTGTGTTGCAAATAACATCTCCAAAGTAGATGTATATTTGCAACTCTCTGGACTGAGTCTCCCTTTTTGTCAATCCTTAGTTTTCCAGCCTAACTCTTCTCAGTATCTCTCAGCTGATTCTGTTCCATTTCCATCTACCCCAACAATATAGGTTATTACTTTTTCTCTCTCAAAATCTTCCCTTGCATTTAATTTTCTTCCCAAACCCATACAACATCTGCCTGTACTTCTTCCTTTATTCTTACATGGGGTTTTTTTCCTTATAGCAGGTTATGGCACTGTTGACTCACAACACATACACACTTTGGAAGGATCCACTTCCTCGTGTTTCACCACATCTACTCAAAAACCCTCAGCCATGTAAACTCTGTTCCACTAAGCAGCAGAGTGCTACAGTTGCACAGTTATATTTCATTTGTGATCTGATAGGATCATCCTAGACTGTATCATTCCAAAAATAGTGACTGTTTCCTCGCATCATCCTTTTCCAATACTCTTGGAAACAATTAAGTTGTTGCAAGTATAGGCCATCCCACTCATTCAAAGTACCTATATAAATGTTTCTGGTAAACCATACCTGTGCTTAGACTTTACGTCCAGCCATCAGTATGTAACATATGCACTTAATCAATGTATAATGCAGACGTTTTATTATCACATCTCCCAGGGAACTGGTTTAGCTAATGCATGACTATCATGTTACTGGGATGGCATTTGCAAGAGGAAAGAAAGGAAGAAAAATCATACCCTCATATGACCAGTGTCACAAGGTTAAATTGTACTACAGTTTTACTCGCTTGCTTTTTAATGTGGAAAAGACTAAATAAAGCATTAAAAAGAGAGAAAATATGCATGAAAGATAATGAATGGCCATTTTATTAACTTTGCCATTCGTGTTTCATCTCAGTAGGATAATAAAAGACACATAGATCAGCCAAGCTGTGATGTGATGACCACACTTGGAGCTCTCACATCCTCTGGTCTCTGAAACAGTGACAGCCTCCTCCTCTCTTTGGTTCAGCTTGGAGATACTAAACAATTCTGAAAATCATTTTGGACCACAGAAAAGTCAGGCATTCAGAACAGAACTGTTAATAATTCAGGACTATATTTTTCAATTACATATCCAAAGCAAGTAATTAACTTTCTAAAAGCACAAGTTGCCATAGATGAAAAACACTACAAATGCAGATTAGGTCTCTTAAAAATAAAACCTCAATTGCGAGGGGAAGTAGCACCATTTGTTAATTCTAAGGTTACACGTTTTTCTGGAACATGTTTTACCCGCATGAATTTTGTCCTTAACACCATCATCTCTGCAGATATACATGTCAGCAATTCCTGCCTATTCTAGCTTGCATATGTTTCTCAAGAGGAGAGAAAGAAAAAGACTTCACTAACAGAATCTATATAATTTTGTAAGAAATTCTCCAAGCAAACCTCTTTTCAAAGACTTTCAGCCCAAATGAAAAATTCAAGGTTTTAATAAGTTTAATAAGCTTCTGATAGGCATTCAAGTTTGAGGTGTTTATCCACATACCCTCAAGCTTCAGAGAATCCCTTATCACTGCTTCAGTTCCTAATAGCTGTCATTCCAATAAATATCAGAGCAATTAAAATCTCTATCAATCAAAAATATTGCTTTCTTACAGGCCTGTCATTTTTTTAAAAGCAAATCCTGATCTACCTTTTCTAACAGCTCTTGGATTTTATAGCAACATATAATAACCATCTGACTGGCTTTATTTCCATTTAACTTTTATCTTTAATGTCTCTGCTGTTTCAAACAAAATATTTATGGCATTTTTTCCCTTGCACACTTAATAATATTGTCTTGATTTCCTGCTGTGTTTTGCCCTCCATCCTATGAGGAGGGAAGGAAAAGCCAGTGAAACCATTCTGGAAGGGAAAGCCAAATTTTTCATTAGTGTTCACAAATCTTATCAAGAGAACAAAGACATCTTCTTACCATGAAGATCCAAAAATATTTCTTTGGGCAATGCTAACTGTTTTAACAAAAATGAAAAAATATCCCAAGAAAAAGCCCTCCTTTCCCTATAGTGTCATTTTACAGACTAAAATTGGCACATTTTCTGACATGACGTATTTAGTCTTTCCTTTTGGTGTCATTTGATTTCTTCGAGGGCAAAGGGGTTAAATAGGCTGTGGAGAAGCTTGTAGTACTCATGGAATGAAACAATGATGCCTTGGAAAAGAGATTTTCTTGCAAAAATTGGAAAGGAAGTCTTGGACTTGAAAGAGGTTGAGAAATAGGCATCAGAAATTAGACATGGTCTGTAAGTGGAGTTGTAGCAAGGAGAACCAGAAAAAAAGATTCTTATTATTTAATTGAGAAAAAAATAATAAGAGTTCTGCTCTTCTCATGCTGCATTCAAACTGAAATGTGACATCTACATGGAATTATCACACAGCTGGCTGCTTTCATGGAGGAAGAGGAGGTAAGCCAGGAGAAGACAAGGAGATGTACAAGTTCTCACATATTCTCTAGGAGGTCTAACCACTGATCTACACAGAACTGAGATGAACATTTGAACATTCTCCCATTTGACATTTACTTGGCTGCCACCAGGGCATGACCAAGGCCATTTTCACACCATGGTTCAAGGAAGTGCTTTTTGTTCCTCCCACCAAATATCCTTTTTCTCTATGCCTTTTTCTATCCTGCAGATTTCAGTGTAGCCAAAAAAATCCATTTCTAGATCAGACCTCTTTTATTTTAGCTTGGAGTTTTTTGATTTCTGTTCTAGGGACAATCCCAGCTGTTAATGCCCAGATATTTGATCTATCTTAAATCCTATGGGCCCTATTTTCGTCTGTAAAAACAAGCATTGAGGGCTGCCTAGGCAGATGACACTTAAAGGTTAAGGAGATTGGACACTATTCAGAGGACAAACTGTCATTCCATTATTTTCAAACTCAAGCTAATGTTTTGCAATGCAAATGTAACAGTTTTCTGTATATTTGGCTTATTCTGTTTCATGTTTTGGCCATTCCACACTCTCCAGACTACTATTAAAATTAGGAGAGTTTTATGTAGTGGCTTAAAGAATATGAAAAGATACTGTCCAGTGTACGAGTGAGCTTCTGCACTCTGGATCCTTTAACCTTGAAATTTTTTTACAGATATCAGATAGACATTTTGGGTAAATTTATATTTCTTGGTAGTTCATAATGTATTCAATACTTAAGATCTACTTCCTAGGTAATTTGACTGATCAAACATCCCGACATACATATGTCTGTGTGTGTTTTTGCGTGCTTGCCTTTCAACACATGTACAAACTTCAAATAAAGGAGCCTGACAGATGCTATTTGGTTCACCTGAGTACGTCAGTCACACAGTTTTCATATACATAAATCCATTGCTCTGGATTGATGTCCAGTTCTATTTGCACTGCCAGTAAGGCACAAGGTGATGGTGAATGCAACGTATCGCAGCTCTGGGAATCATGGATGAGTATCAGCAGGACAGCCTGCAAGCTGCAGACAACAAACTCTGCCCCAGTCCTTTCAGACAGACTCCCAGCATACCTAGACCTCTCAACATATTTCTAATATAGTTCATGAAATACCCCAGCATTCTCATCTGTCTACTCAAACACAGGATGACAGAACAGAGGCCTGGTGCTGGTGAACATCACCTCCTCATCTGAGGGTTGTTGCTATACAGGCAAATGCCCATCTTCCCGTAACAATAGTTATAGTGTGTAATACATTATGTTTTAGCCTCTCTTGACAGAATACTTATTGTTCCATTTGAGCACACTTGGCCAACACAATTTTAATTATTTCCCAGACTAGTTCTTTGAATCAAGTTTTTCACTGAACCAGATTCACCTTTTGCAGATTTATTCATGCTTTGTCAAAAAATAAGTTTCAATCCCTTAATCTAATTAAAATGTTCTTGACTGAGATCATTAAATCTTGGAGAGATGTTTAATTCAAATCTTGCTGTATCCACAATGAAAGTGACTGAGAACAGAAAATCAACTTATGTCATAGTAGTTTGTTAGAATATTTGTTTACTCTTCAACTGAAGCATGCTAATTACAATAAGAGGTCTTCACAAGCAATCCAGGTAGCAAATATGATTGGTTAATAGATAAGGAATGATTTGTGATTAAAAACATACAAAAACAGCATCTGCAGAAGAAGGTTATTAGACCTGGAGCCACATTGTAAAGCATCAAAAATTGGGTTGCCAAATGTACTTGGGCTACCATGTAGATGTGGAATGAGACATATTTTTATTGTATGTGTAAATAGAAACTCACATTTACGTTTGTGTCACTGGAATTCAGTGGCAGTGGTGGTTGCTGATACAAACACTGGCCACCTCTGATCCATATAAATGTAGCATTATCTCTTCTCAAAAAAGAGACCCTCACAAAATCAGATCATTTGGGAAGGAATCATACAACTATTCGATCAAGCTCCACCCCAGAAATGGTTTGAACTTGTTAGTGCATTTCTGATTACTGTGTAAGACTGTATGCTCAAAAATCTTGAGCATGACTGAAAATCAGGAATGGTTCCTTTCCAGTGTATTTGTTGTGCTGGGAATTCCAGAGTAATGATTTTCACAGGATCAAAAGTCCTTGCTGGCCTATCCTTCTCAGACACTATCAAATGCTGTGTTTATATGCAGATTGGGGAAAAGCTAAAGAAAAAGGAAATGAAAGGTAAATGGTAGCTCATTTTTAACTGATTTGTGCAGATATGGGAAATCTATTTGTTAATTAATAAACAGAAAAAGTCTATTAACTATGGTGTTCTATTTTGGTTAACTGAGAAATTATTGCTTTTCTTGACACAGGGCTATTTGAAGTTTGGGGATTTGAAATGAGAAATGATTTTGTTCACTTTTTCCACAGTCATTGGGGACCTCTGATTTTATGTTTTAATTAAAAAAAAATAAAATAAGCATTGCTTTTAGCAAGTCTACTGTACGCAAGCAGCTCTTGAATAAATACATTACACCACAATAGGAAAATTAATTCCATTATAAAACGTCCATTGTTCTCTCACTTTGTTTTGTATTTTCTCAGATACAAACATGATTTTTGAGCCTGTTATTAAAATTCCAAAGCTTCATTCTCCTGCATCCTGCTCATTCAAACTGCATCCCTTACAGCTGATTTCCTCTCCTCTTTCCAATGTGTCCTGTCATACTCAGATCTGGTACTCTCTTTTCTCCAAGTCAGCATAAATGAGTATCTACTTCCAACTTCTTTCATTTTTTTCAATATCCCTACTACCAACCCCAGAAACAGGGCCCCTCGGCAGTAAGCCTGAGGATCTCCTAGCAATAGGCATGGTCCCCCAGGCAGGTCTCCTCTAGGACCTGACCCCTGAAAACACCTTTCTCAGGGGAAGCTAAACCTAGGCAGCATCAGCAGCCTATGAAGCATAAACCTGAGTCAGAATTCACACGCTTCTGCCCTTAGTTTACATTGGAAATGTGAATGGAAGCATTTTATTGTAATTAGCTGGAAGCGGTACAGATTGTAGTTGTTTTATAGAAGCAGAACTATGAAATCTATAAATGTAAAACTGTTATGGTGGGCATAATACATTCTCAGCAGTAAATTCAATTATGTCATAATATATACTCCATTTATTAAAAATACAACATCTAATAGCCTCTTTTTTTTTTTTTTTTTTTTTTTTTTTTTTTTTTTTTTTTTTAATGAGGAGTTCCAGATTGAGCATCTTGACAGCCGAACTTTTCTCTTTAGTCACACAGGTACAGACTGTGACAGGATGATCACAGCTCTGCCCCAGTCTGGTGTTCTCAGGAGTGAAAAGTCAGGTGGCTTCCCCACCTCTTTATCATCTGGAAGCTGAGAAGGATGATGTGGGACATGGTACCAGCACCCTGACTGATCCCATGGAGAAAATGTGACTCCACACCCTGAGTGCATCCCAACTGAGCTGATGTCAGATATTGCAGCTTATACCTTGCTCATGGAGGAGCAAAAGGCTGCCTTAGGGCTCACACCCTTCCTTTGACAGAACAGAACCTGCATAAGTCATGCCAGTGCAAACCCCACAGGACATCCCTATCTGCTGCCCTCTGCTTCTGCTATCTGCTCATTCAAAAGGCTACTGGGGGCTTGATGCTTGCCTGCTGGAAGTCACCAGTGGCTGCTTTCCCCAACTGCAAAGTCAAGCTTCTGCTTTTCAGTCTCTGAGCTCAGAGTTCTCTAAGGAATGGGGGGCATTAGCACATTGAACATACTAGAGACATAAAACTTTGTCAAATACAGATATGTGTCAGTCTAGCTGGGGATCTTGAGCAAGGCTAGGATCTTGTAATCCTTTCTTGGGTGTGTAATAGAATAGTCTTGATAGCTCCCTAAGGGCCTCTCTGAATATGGATTAGCAGGAGGAGGTTTTTTGAAAGGCTAAGCTCCTCACAGTGAAGAAACTGACTCTTTTCAGTGATGTTAGCAGGATATTTGTGACGAAAGATGGATAAATGCACAAAGCTGTGGATTGTTGAACACAGGAATGCTAAAATCAACTGATACCCAGTGTAAAGGAGCAACATCCTTACTAAAGCTACTCAAAGATTTTTCAGTTGAAATTATTTTCTCTAGAAAATTTCAGGATTCCTCCCAAATTATTTTATATTTAATATCACTTTTCTCAACACAGTCATGACTGCCTCTGTAGGCCACTTAGCAGCAATCTACTTAGGAGTGCAAAAGTTTGCTTTTGCATAAAATCCTTTTCCTAACCAAGGAACAAAAATATAAATTTTTCTTGGGGGATTACTTTGACTTAATTTTTTTTTTCTTGAGATCACACTTCGTGTTATTGTCCTTTGGCTGTCACGTCCTTGTGGAAGGAAAGACTTGCACGCAACCACAAAGTTGTCCAAGCAGAAGCTTGTAGAGATCAAGTGCAGAACAACTCTAAACAAGCAGTTTTGGTGGCAATCTATGCAGAAGTAAATATAGGTTATCTAACAATAAAGAGAAAATATGCCATTTCTATTACCTGAGCTTCACTGCAGCAGACACAACAACAAGTATGAGAACGAGCACATGGGGATGTGGATGGGGCAGAAGAGATGGTGTTCGGGCAAGCAGACAATATTCTGTTGTTCCTCTAGCCTGGTTACCATACAACCATTGTTTTATGTTGGCATTGCAAAATAGACAGTCCATTCCTATAAACATTAAAAATAATTTGATCAGTGGGGTACAACAGGCCCCACTATACAAGAAACTCCACTCACAGCATCTAAGATAACATTGCAGATGATCGTTTTATTTTCTGGGAAGTTTTCTATAAAATTTCAAGTCCTGCACTTGGTGGTTTATTAAAGGCTTTGCCAGAATTAGCTTTAGCTAAACAGTGGCAATAAACTTTACTACTGACTCTTCACCTTGCACGATTTTGCTTTTCACTGGTTATTGATATCCAACCAGTCTGTTTTCCGCTATGATTTTCTCTTTGTCTGGTCTCCGACATATTTGTGACTAAACAAAAAAATAGCATCTCTTCAGTAGATGGATCTTCAGACCCAAACTCCAGAGTAAATTCCATAATCAACCAGGCTGAATGATGCTTTCAGCAGGCCAAGGCTGATACTCACTATAATTCACATTCCCTGGGTACACTGCTCCATAATAAAGCTTGAATGTCAGACATGTCAGCCAAGAGCTAACATACCTGTTTGAACTAGTCTTGTGCCAATGGAAACATATCACAAACTGAAAACATTTAGCCTACTGTATAATCATAAATGGATTCTTTTTAACCAAATGAAGAATAATCACTTATACATAAGCACACAAATATGTTGAATGTTAATATGTAAAAAAAGCCTTGAACCATTTCAAGTTGGCATGTTCAGAATACTGTCACTGTAAATAAATACATTGAAGAGATTTTAGAGTCCAAGACATTTTTGCCCATCAGTAGTATTAGTTTAACAGGACAAACTTTCATTATATTCTGACATTTGGTACATACAGTACGTTGTTTATGCACTAAATGTCAGAATATATAGTTTAGCCCTTTTATTTATGTATTTAAGAGTTATTAATTTGAGTGACCTTATTTAATCAAAACTGCTGTTTAATAAAAATCATGTTCACAGATTTCAAAATAGCTCTATTGGTTCTGAAGAGACATTAGTTGTTGTTTAACACTCAGATATGTGCTTAGCCTTCCTTAGAATCCCTTTTTCCCCTCTAAGCTTGCAACTCCAGCATGCACAATGGTTTAATCGTATATTGTTCTCTGAGTACTAACCCTTTACAAATCATATGACATAAAAAGAAAAATAAGTAACATTGTAAAGACAGTAATGAGAACTGTTGAGCTAAAGTGCCTCTTAAAGAAATCCTAATAAATTCCAGAATTTCTAGTCTTCTGGCAAGCTTTCCATTTAGAATAAAATCAATGATCAATGGTTGCAAACAGTCAGCATCAGGCTTGCATGCCTCCAGAGCAGAAAAAACTCATAGACGAAAGATGACATTTAAAGGAAAAAAGCTGACATTGACTCCATCACTGTCATTGCTTCTGCCATAAAGCAGCTTCAAATATTAAAACATTTTTCATCTGTGCTGCATTATTGGCACCAGAAATTGTTTTCTCTCTGTCTGATACTCACTTGAACTGCAGCAGAGCTCCCCAGAGACTCCAGATTGTTACCAAGGCCTCATAACATATTGGCAGTTGATGTGGTGGTGTTCATGTACACTTGCCACTCACAAAGGAGCCTCCCCCTCCCTTCACACTCATAGGAGAAAGAAAATGCTCCGACAGGAATTTCAGTCAAGTTCAGTGAGTTCACTGACTCGGGTGTAGGAGCCCGTGTGCATTATTTGAATTGTCCTCCTTGTACTCAGTATGGGTTTGGCTATGGGGCTGAGGCAGAAGAATATATCATCTAGACTCCTGATTTTGTTCCAGTATTTTAAAAAAGTGACCATCTGAATTCTTTTTTTTTTCAAAATCTCTGCCCTCCTTTTACATAAATGCCTCTTCATTCATCTCACATTCTATGCTCAAGCTGTTCCCAGGTAAGTGTTTCACAACCTCAATGGGAAAAGCAGAGCTTTTGCTGATAAGAGCACTTACAACCTGTCACTAGTAGGGAAGGCAGATTTAGATGCACCATAGAAAGCCTTTGCTTACTATAGGATAATCTTGGCATAACTTTTTATGCAAGCACATTGGTAGTATTTAGGTCAGTGAGAACTGGTAGGCAAATAAACCATAACTAATGCATCAGCTCATCAACAGAAAGTAGGCACCTAAAGCCTTATTAGTGTTAGAAACACTACTGAAATGAATGAATACACTGTATTGCACACCACCTAACAGAACTCCACAAATCCTGTACATTGTCAAGCACTTGTACAGACTCAGTTTATGAAAGATGATGCAATTAAATTCAGCTTCACATCATCAAAGATCATTCATGCTCCTCCTACTAGGAAGAAGACTGAGTCTTTCATGAACAGAGGCTTCTGTCAGAAGCACTTGTCCAAGATGTAATATTCAGAAGGGTATCAGGCAGTGGGACAGGTGAGGCAGCTCTACCTCCAGTCCCTTTAGTGCATTACCACCAGCACAGAGGCTGGAGCCTGAGTCACCTTTGGCTTATTATCAAGTGCAACAACAAAGCAAAGCAAAGACAGACTGTGAATTATCTTCTGTTATTTTCTATTGTGTCTGCCCTCCTTATCAAGGAATACACCCACTCAGACACTCCAGGTGTAAAACAGAATGAATGCTGCAATTTGCAACCAAGCCCAGCAATTTTTTTAAAAGCAAGGTCTCTGCCCTGTGACATAAAAGCAACATTGCCCACCAGACCCTTTGAGACTATTTGCAGTTATGGGAGAGAAAAAATTGAGATCCAAGTTGACAGGAAGTAAAATTTGCTCACTGTTCACAACTTCACCACCTTCATCCACCTTTTGACCAACAGAGCCAAGGGACTGCTACTCAAAACATTTCCAGCAGCTGGGGCATGACAGCACACAGAAGCTGACTGTGGTCTCTGAGCCTGCAGCATACCTCAGCTCTTACAAGCCATAAACCACTAATGTCAGCATTCCACACACTACCAGACTGGGAACTGGACTAAAATGCTGCTCCTAGTGCCATACTGCTCCTGATGCCATACAGCCTAGTACTAACCAGTGTCACATACTGACACAATTTCAAAGCAAATCCTGTCCCTAAGAGACTGCCCCGCTGCATAGATGGCAGTGCTGGTGTATCCTGTGCGAGGAAGAGAGGAGCTTCCATTACCGTTACCTCGCTGTGGTGCTGTCTCACTTTCAAAACTTTAGACAATCAAGGGACTTGAAAAAGTTCAAACACATCTAACCTGCCTTCTTCCAGAATAGAAATCCTGAAAAATCCATGCACACCTTTTTCCCTGGGGCAAACCATCTCACACATAACAATCTGCCCATTCCCCTCCTGCCTGGCCCTAGGAGAAGGCCCAGACACCCAGCTTCTACAGCTCCATGCCCTCTCACAATACAGTATGACTTAATTGTGAACAAAATCAAACCACAAGGAGCAAATGTCGCTGGTGCTGAGCAGGGTATCAGGGAACCTCTCAGCTGTGGATAATAAAATTTGCAGACACCAGTGCCCAAACCTGTAATAGGATGGTCTGTTTTGCAAGCTGAGCAAGATCTGACAGAGGCTGGAAAACTTGACAGGGACATGTCTTTGTCTTTCTATCATCTGTCCCAAACACAGACAGTTACTTGTTTTTCTCTAGAGATACTGTAGACCTGGCTGGCTGCATGCAAACCACTGACAAAGGAAAACGCGGGGATGAGCAGTATTGGCTGCTTCTCCTACCACAGGAGAAGCAAACTAGAGATGGAAAAAGATATATTGGAGCACATAGTGGGGTAAAGGGCAAGAATGAAGGTGAGAGAAGGGTGCTTTCTGTTGCCAAAGAGTTTGGTTTGTCTCAGAGGAAGGCATCCAGCATCTTTCCCTCTGGGGTTTGTTTTTTTCACAATGTCACTAGGACACTGTTTCCTGGAGACTGACAGTATTAAAAAAATTATAGGGTTTCAGTCTATGAAAAGGAAGTAATCATTTGCTACAGACCTTTTGCTGGATATTATCTCATGAGTCATGACCCATATCAAGAGAGCAGCCGTTTGAGTCTGACTTGAAGAGCGAGTGGTTGATAATGTTCCCCATATATTCCTGCAGGTAACAAGTGATATTTAACTGAGAAGGTCTGTATAACTTGGCTTGCTGGCCCTTTTAACTCAAGTAACTGCCTGAGAGTGAATGACAGACTAGAGAGATTGTGTTGAAAACAAACAGAAAGAAAAATCAAATAAAAAGTATCTGTGTGGGTTGTTTTATTGTGGAAGTGAATGACAGCATTAGGATTTAGACCTCCTAGTTTAACACATCCTGCCTTCCCTAGTTTAATAACTATACACACAACTAAAAGACAGCATATAAAAACACATAACGATTTAGTGGATCAGGGTTGCTGTATTTGGATTATCAGGGCATTTTGGGGTGGGGAGGAAAGACCACACAGGGAGACAGTGCAAAGAGCCTCTCCACAACCATCTGCCACAACATCACGTAGCTCTGTAAACTGACAGACACTCCTTTAGCAGGGCCCAGGCACGTCAGATGAATCAATCAATCAAAAAAATTCTTATGAAACTTAATCACGGAGGGTCGTGTTAGGGAGTGGGGAACAGATTAAATTACCACGGTATTAGATACGGGAAATGATTTCTGTCAAAACCATCTTTACTGCAATTATAATATGTTAATTATGTATTTCATTAAGTAAGTGGATTAGAGTCTGCACAGATGAAATCACGCTGAAGGCTTTGAATCATTTGCTGAGCAGTGTGGGAGGACTGGTGTGAATGGAACTCAGTTAATTTTGAAAACTTTCACATACTAAACATGTACCCCCCCAAGTGCAAGAAATAAATGCCTCCAGATTGTTGTGTAAAACATCCAAAGACCACATTAATTTTAGTGATGTAATCAGATCATGGCTGATGTGGTCCAGGAGCTTGTCAAAGATGCCATAAATGTGTTCTTGTATAACAAAGCTGCACTGTTTCTGAATCTCCCAGCCACTGAAGGAAGATAACTTGGACAGGAGACCAGCTTTCTTTTAGTCTGGGCTCTAGAAAAGAGCACTTCCCAGCAAAGATGGGAATCAGAAACCCTTCCTTATTTTAGATACTGCATAGTCATATATGCAGCTACCAGCACAGACTGACTGCAACATTTAGCCTGCAAACACACTGAAATAGCATCACTCTGCAGTATCCTGCATCTTTTGTGCTCCTGCTTTTTTCTCATTTGATGGCGAAAAGGGACTGGATTCATAGGAAAGGGCTACTTAGTGATGTATGAGCAGTAGCCTTAGTGAGCCAATAACTTACCATGTGTATCTGAAGGGACTCATGCTGAGTGACAGCTACTCGTGTCAGTAGAACCAAGCTGATTTACACCACGGGAGGATCAGGCCCAACACTGCAAACTTTATATTTTTCTGAAGAGATTATTGATGTCTGTAGGTACAGCAAGAAACCACCTGCAGAAGCTATATGGAAACCCTTTCTTAGTTTGAATTCTGTGTGAGTGAAAGAGAAGTCTTTCTGTTTCAGTGGTTAGATGTTCCTCATGCATTTAATGCTGTGCTCACAACAGAGAAAAGAACATGAAATAAGGGAAGATCATAGTAACTATTGTTCTTCTCACTCCCCAATAAATTAAATGGCTCATTTTAGAGGTCTATCTTGGAAAAGTAAATTAATAAATAAATAAAAATAAACGTGTCAAGCTCTAATTAACAACAAGAAATGGGCATCTTGTCATGGACTGTAGTCATAACAGTAGGTAACCTTCCATTCAGAGGAGACTACTCCACATATTAAAAATAAAAGGACATTCACTGTCACAAAGGAATAAATCTTCCAGCTCTTGCATATCCCTCTCTTCTTTGGAATAGCTTCCAGGTTAGCAGAGTTCTTTAAAATATATGTGAAAAAAAATAAAAGAAAAATAATTAATTTTCAAAAGAAGAACATACACAATATACATAAATTTGCCTCATCCCAATTATTTAGTTATCAGTAATAATCACAAGGGATTTAAAAGGAGGAAAAAAATCTGAGGCAGCATAACACCCTGCATGGAGTGAACGTTGGTGTAAATGACTGGAAAAGGTTGGCTGATTTGATGAAAACCCAATCAGACTCTCTAGGGAGATATTACTTTCCTCATTATTCCACTGATTGGCCTTATTTCATCTGAAGAATGCAGCACATTCTTTACAGTGCTGGCAAGCCTCTTTAACAATATCCAAGGAAAAAAACCTTATCACCTCTGTAATCGAAACAACAAGGAAATTAACCAGAGTCCCTTTCCTCAGGGAACTGTTAAGGAACCCCCCAAAATCTTCTGATGGATTGGCATGGTAAAGCTGCAAGGCAAAGGGGGTGGGATTTTGTCAGATTTGGCTCACAACAAAAGCCTCTCATAAATTTGCTAAAAGCAACTAAAACAGCAGGCTCAAACCATAACTCCTCCCTCTGCACTGGAAAAAAAAATAAATAACACTCGAGTTATTTGCTTGTAGCAACCTAATCTTAACCAACAGTGACATAATTTACTAAGGGAGTTCGTTCTTGTGATACAAAATTTGTTATGCCCACATCACTGTGCAGGGCTTTAGAATAAAGCAGCAATTTCAAGTCAAGTACAAAACACACTTGTGAAATTCAGTCTGAAAACTGTGTTATCGATGGCCTCAAGCTTGCAATAACTGTTAATTAAGTGTATTTTTCATTATTCTTTAGCAAAGAAGCAAGATTTAATGATGTAAGTTAACAATAGATGATAATTTAGAGTAGTGACAATAGTTTAATTATTCACACAAATATAAAAGTTTCTTATTTCTTTGGAAGAACAAGTTCATTTAAAATATTTTGAACAGTGTGCACAATTAGCACATATGGTATCTCGCCACACTGTTGTTGTGGATACAAGTCAATATGCTACAGCAATCTCTCCTCCAGCAGTAACACAGAGAAGGAATTCTCTGCCTTAATTTTTTTGTTTGTTTGTTTGTTTTGTTTTGTTTGGGACGAGAACAGACATTGCCAGTGATAGATAGCAGTGGGCCCACTTTCTTAAAAACTGAGTCAGAGCCCTCAAACAATGAACATCAATATTGCCTAAGCTATTTCCAAACCTTCCACCAAGGCCTTTGTTGAATTACAGGAAATACTGTGGGCACAGAACAAAAATACAATGTATGATAAGCTGGAAAATGGTACTTAAAACCTATTTGAACATCAACTTCAGAACACATTTGAATGCCTTGAGACCATCAATATCCTAAACTAAATCTAGATTAAATGTAGCCAAGAGTGTTTTGTAAGGAAGATGTTTCTATTGTTTGTAACAGAAAAATCAAAAAGAATATCAGTTTGATGCAAAGACTGTGAGCACTTAAGCAAATTATAATCATAGTGCATTTAAATATGAAATTATTCCAAAGAATAATAAGCAAGCAATACTGATTCATTCTGTTCAACCAATTTTTCTGTTTCAATGCTGTATTTTGTTGTATTGGGTCTGTCTGAGATGGAGCCCATTTCCCATACAGCAGCTCTCACAGTGCTGTGCTGTGCATTGGTGGCTGGCGTGGTGCTGATAATACGCCAGTGTTTTGGCTACTGCTGAGCACAGTACTGGNTTTGTATATTTAGTTCCCCTGGCAATGGAAAGCCTAGGCACCCAAATAGCCAGCAATTTTAGACTAAGTTTCCTGATTAGAAATGTGTAGATGTTCCTTGGTTATCACTCAATAAAAACTCTCAAAAATGTCTGTCACACAAAGAATTAGAACTCGGTAATAGTATGCTCTATCTATTTTCAGCTGACTCTTTGATTTACTGCTTTTTCCAACTCTGTGCCTGAGAACACGCAGGGATAATATGATGGCAGCCTGATCCATTGTCCCAGTCACGCTGGTCTTTCTCTCTGTTAAGCTCACATTTTAAAAGACAGATTTTAAAAGATGGATTCAAGACCAATTAAAGATTTCATAGTGTCCTACACCAAGAGCTATGAGAGTCTCTGTTTTCAAAGAAATGTTCCTATCCTTCAAGACAAAAAGGCTGAGGAAAAGAAGTCATAGTAGATGCACACTCACCCAAAAAATAGCAGCTGAGGTAGCAGGAAGTTTAAGATTATGAAGAATATTCCCATTTGCAAAAACTTTCATATTTTGCAGGAGTTTTGTTTCTAAGCAAGGCTAGCTACATTCGACTTAAGCATGCATAATTGACACCCACGTTTTGGACATCCATACCTCTGAGGGTGCTCTTGGGAGGCCCCCTTGAGTTTTCAGTGGCTGCATGGAAATGTGGGAGACCTTGCATTCCTGCTCTGAACTGGCTCAAACACAATTAATTATGCCTTTTTCTCCTGCTGATTCATATTACTATGAAAGCCAGTATATTTGTTCTTCCAGAAAACACAAGAGCCTTCTTTTTGTCAAGCTTATCAGAGTAACACAATTCACTGTTGAATCTTCTTGGAATGAACAAATATTCTGTGCATAATAGATCCAGAAAATGTGACTACCTGTGGATATGCTCGTCTATCAGTGCACTGGAAGCAAGGAAGACACCCTGACCTTTGGATCTCTGTTAAGGGAAGTACCCTTTTTAGAAGGTAGTGCCCATGTTCTGAAGCAAACATCTGTTTCTTTATACCAAAACACTGCTGCTTTGACCATTATCAAGCTCAGTGCCCTGTGACTGTCTATAAAATTCTGAGGATAAAATAAAATTCAGTATTTTGGAAGTGACGCTTATTGGGAGCTGCTGAAACCATTAGGATAGATTAAAAGATAAGCTAAATAAACTGAAAGATTGCCACGTGACCAAGCAGCACTTCCTTTCCTCTCTGGCCCTCAAATTAAAGAAATGTGAAGCAAAATATGAGGATGAGTGAGAGACATGAGTGGAAAGAGATTCAGTACCACTGAGTGCATCCTAAGGAGAAGATGCCAGCAGCTCTATGGTTTGTATGTATCCTGGGGTGTCTACAACCTGCATGTTCCTCTTACATGACTTTCTTGTTCATCTTAAGACAGAGAAATATCAATTCTTGGGTCTAAAGGGTTGACCACTTACAGCAGGCTTTAAAGTTCCCCACACTGCTCCAGTAGTAATGTCTGCCCTTACAGCAATAACTGAATGGCTGGTGATTTAGAGGTTTGATCACTTCTTTGGAGATAGCTCTGCAGGGTATTCTGCAAGACCTGGTCAGCTCCCGTGTACTCCCCTCCTTGCTTAGATGCTGCAAGAAGGAGGCAGGCGCAGCAACAATCCTGAGCAGGATACTTCAGCTCCATGCTGCTCACAATCACACTGTTTGTAGCTCTTTATTCAGGTAGACCTTCCTCACATCTGCCTGCTGAGAGACCACGTACACCTCCCCAGACATATGATTAACTGGTGATGTATTTATCAAAAGACAGATGCTCTTATTTGGGGGAGAAACAGATGTGAAAACACATTCTGGGATACTGCAAACCAGTGATCTTTCAAGACCACACCTTAAGCGACAACATCGTGAAGAATTCAGCTGGACAAAATAATCCATTGCCTTTGATGAATCCAGAGTGCTACCTATCACTTATTTATTGCACTCTTCACTAAAAAAGCCTGATTCTCTAATGATGGAAGATTATTACATCTGATTATATTGCACATGACAGGACTTATATTCTATACACAAAATGTTTCAATTAAGTATGGCAATCTCGATGTGCCCTCTTGATAAAAAACCCAAAAAACCAAGAGATAGGAGATCACAGTTCATTCAATACTAGCAAAATCAAGCAACATCAACAATCTTAATAAATACAACAGCTGAACTGGCTGTACAAAATGTTTGTTCAATTCAACTGTAGCCCAGTTTCTGAATTTTAAATTAAACTAAACCAAAATATTCCAAATTAGAATAACCTCTGAAATTCCCCTTATATAATTTATTTAAAAATTTCATCTAAAATTCATTAAAATCACTAGCTTGAGCAGAACTTCAACCTGCAACATAGAAAGATGTACAGCTGAGTAGTCATTCTTCCTGTTTCATTTAGGTATTGTGTTTGGTTCCAGCATTATACAGAACATTTCACTAAAGGTGGAAAAAAAAACCACCAAAAAACCAAGAAAACCCTCTTGCTGTCCTGTTGAAAAAAAAAACCCAACCAACAAAAAAAAAAAAAATCAAACAAAACAAAAGCAAACAAAACAAAACTAACAGAAAAAAACACACCACCCCCCACCCCCCCCAAAAAAAAACCCAACATAAAAAAGCAACCTGCTTTCAAGCTTAGTATGATTATTTCTGTCTTTCTTGTAGAACTCAATCTGATTCACCAAATTCTCTCCAGGTCTCATTTATCCCAAAAAACAAATATTGACTCTTGTGTGTCCTGGCTTGGGTTGTTTAGATCAAAATGTGTGTGGTAGTTGAAGAAAACTCTCAGTACTCTGTTTTGGATGAGGTAAAGTGCTTCGAGACCTGCTCCTTGTTAGGCAAAAAAAAAAACAAAACAAAAAACAAAAAACAAACCCCAACAAATCCAAACAAAACAAAACAAAAAGCAAAAAAAAAATAAAAAATCCCTGCAATATGTGCAGTCCAGTTCCCAGACACAGGAACAAAGCTAAATTAACCCATACTAGTCCAGAGGTTGTTTCCTAGAGGCTGAGTGAGCTTTATTCTTGTTAAACACTAATGAATCCAAAAGAAAAGAAATCAAAATGAGATTTTTCTATTCTTCCCCAATTGGTCTCAGAATATAAACAAAGAGATGAAGCCAATGGTTCTAACAACATTTGGCCAATAAAGTGGCCAATTTTAATGTTAGCATCCTGACAATATGGTTTAGCAGTCTAGAAGCTATGGAAATACCAACTTCCAGTCAACTTTTGAGTGGTGACTTCACACTAAACCCAACTCTCAAGTCAAATCACTTAAGCTTGTTTAGTTTCTTTGAGGCCTGGGAAAAATCACAGGTTTTGACCAATTGCCATGGAAAACTATAAATCAGACTGTGGTCATTGAAAGTTAGATTCAGGTTCACCATATGGTTTGTAAACCTGTAGAATCACTGATGCGTTTTGAGTTTCTGATGAAATCTGAAACATTAGCTGGTTTCACATGGTTTCAGATTCCCTTGCAAACATTTCAAACTCCCCATTCTCTCACAGAATAAATTCTTTCATTCATTCTATAATGTGTTAGGAGATCACAGAGGAAATTTAAGATTAAAAAGAAGAAAAAGGTAGAAACCTGCAGTTTTCACAACTGTGTATACAACCAGCTTAATGACCCGGACAAATGCACCTAATTAAGCATTTGTGTGCACAATTACCCGGTTTGTGAATAGTCTCTACAATTGTGTGTACTAACTGGATGTCAAATGTGCCTAGACTGTACATACCCATTGTAAAACGACCTTACCAAAAGATGGCCTTCAACTTAATCAATTGTTTTATTTATTTCAAAGCACATATAAAAAGTCAGATATATTCAGCACATCAGCTGGGTGTAAAAAGCAACAGCCAACCTGGGAGATTAGGTTTTTGTTTTGCAAGATTGTCAGCATAACTTGCCCTAGGTGTTTGGAAGCTAAGACGTTTTTTATAGCAAAGTATGGAAACTGTTTAAAAAAATAACTGCATACTTTTTCCATTTTGGTGAGAAATAGTTAATGTTCCATAGTCTTTGATTTATTTATTAAAAGTATTTTACCAGGAAACACAACAGAGACAGGCCTTCTCATTTACAGTGAGACCCCAGAGAGCAGTAAATTTACATACACAAAGGACTAGCATCAACCCCTGAACCTTTAATGTTTATTTTGATAGCCCACCCTGCTGGTAAGGCCTTTTGTTAAGAAGCCAGGTACAACAAGGCAAGGGTCCAAACAAACAACACTGGTAGCTTTGTTGACCAGGTCATATGATGTCCTGCCCTTGAACAGTATCCCTTGTCTTTTTACCCTTTGCCCCTAGAAAATGAAGTTAGTTAGAGTCCCTGTGGCAGATTTAGCATTTCCTTTCAGTGTCTGCCAATCTATCAAAATTCAGCTACCGCTGTGAACCCATCAACTCAGTGCAAAAAAGAACAAGGCTTACCACGGACCCCCTCAAAGTAGCAATCATTTATCCCTTCCTGAACTTTAGCTGACCTTTGTAAGCGCGCTGGCAGTTGAAGCATGTAGCACCTTGTAGGGTAGGATCTAGGCTGTGGGTTTTTCTCTCTCCCCACTCAGCCCCAAACTGAAGCTTTTATTTTGTTTCATTAACAACAGTGCTGCGTTTAGGAATAACCTGGAAGAGAAATAAACTCCTCAACAAAAGAATGCAATTGCTGTAGCACCATGCAAAAGAATAGAAAGAAATATAAATACTCCGCATTTAAGGAGCCAGTTAGCATCACTTTGTAGAGGAAATAAACAAAACAAGTGGATTCCATTCACAAAGATTTATCGGAGGGAGGAGCGGAGATATTGTTCACAGAACACAATGATACATTTTTATACAAATAATTGCAAAGTAAAATGAATCATATAGAACATTCAGCTCCAAAACCGAGACTACAATATAGTGGCTAAATATTGTGGTGGTTTTGTTTTATTTTTTAAAGCAGCAGGAAAATCTAGATTGCAGGAAGGGTTATACACAGTGTAACTCCCACTGTAAATTTAAACTGACCTAAGGGACATAATTACATACATCTCATCATGAGACAATATACTTTTTATTTGTTTGAATTTTATTTGTATTGGTGAAACTGACCTGAAACTGACACAAGTTTATTAGAAAAAGGACTCTCAAAAACAGAGTGGGCTGGTCTTCTTACTTAAGATGGATGTGCCAACTTCTAGTATGATTAGAGAAATGGATAACTCACTAACATCTGTGCAAACTACAATAAAAAGGGATTTAGTGTTACCCCAAGGAAGGTAAAAGAGGCTGTCTGTCCATTAAACGCTTTATTACAGTGCCAGCAGCTTTTTTCTAACTCAGTTATTCCTGCACAGAGCTCAGCACTGTGACTGCCTGTCATCCTTACCAGACAGTGCTTGGGGCTTCATAGTTTTTTTGTGCAAGGTAGATGACAATCAAATGACTCATTGAGCAGGGAAAGCGCCTGACCCCTAGTGAAGGATTAACTACGGAAAGTGAGTGTGATCATGTCACACCATTACTTAGAATTTTCACAGTCAATTTCTGAAAATATGAGATAACTCCTTAAAGAGACAGCTCTTTCAGGAAGCGCTATGAGCCAGCAGAAATTTCCTTCCAGTACAAAGGCAGACAGTGCCATCACAGAGACACCTGCTTAGCTGCTGAGTATAAACCAAACACCATCCTTCTCATGATAGCAGACAGGGTTAAGAGCAAGTAAGACAAAAATCAGAGGGCTTAGACCATTCAAGTGGCATAGGCAGAAAGCAAAGTGGTAAGAGAGAAGGCTATTAGATTCCATGTAGTGGCACAGTTTGTGTTTAGGTTAACAAAGTGAACATTAGGACTTTTAAATTATGAACATTGAAATTTCTATGCAAACATAGGTGGACGTTTCATGTGATCCTTCTTTTATATTGAAAAAACCCTCTCAGCACACCACCAATGCTAAACAAATCCATTGAAAAGAGCAAATGTTCTACTACATTTGCAAACACATAAAGACCATGTCACATCTGGAAATGCATGTTCCTCCGCGGCACAGCTGGACTACTGTAACAAAATCTCAAGAAAAACCACAGAAATACTGTTGGGTTCACCAGCAGCATTAAGCCCCAGCTTGTTGTCTCTGTGAACCTATTATCACTTTCTCACATTAAAACCCCCTCGTGGTATAAGAAGAGAGGCCTGACCCATTAATCAGCAAATGAGGGGCCCATTTGCTCTGTTTTTCCATAACACATTTTTTTTCATGAACAATTCTAAATGTGAGATTCATCAAGTTTCCACAAAAAAAAAAAAAAAAAAAAAGTAATTCAGCCTAAGAACCTCAAAGCTTGGGCGTGCCAAAATGAGTTAACATCTGCTGCTGCCTGAATCTAATTGAAATGATTCATTATAAAATTTGCAGATCTGCTTAATGATTTTGTATTTCTTTTTCCGAATCACCTTGTTCATTATCTCACCTTAGGTAAGCTAAATTCAGCAGTGTTGTAGTTGCCTTAGCTGGCTGGAGTTTGTATACAACAGACTCTAAAAGAGGAAGCTGATTTTTCCTTTGACATTGTGTTTGTGATTTTTATTTATTTTTTTTTTTTTTTTTTGTGAATATACTCCCTCAGAGAAATGCTCCATTATCATCCAACAGAGACCCATTAGGGGCACCTTGGAAATTTGGACCCTTTTACTAGAATCAGGGCTTAAATAGCACTTTAATTTATGGCAGTTTTTTGGCTGATGGCATTTTTGCTCTCAGGTAAGGTCATCTCAATATATATCCCTTTAGAGAAAACCAACACAAGAATCTTTTTATGCTTTTTTTATTTTCAAGTAGCCAGCTACTCAGCTACTAAAATGTAAGTCACATACAGAATCTATGCATGCTTCATTTTGCATTGGTTTTTTTAAAGGGAAGATCCTTTATTTGTGTAAAAAAGAGAAGAGCGAAAGAAAATGAATAAGCATGTGAATAATTAGATCAGAGATAGATGCCACCTTTTCTCAGTGTTGAAACTGTGAGAGAAAAAAAAGTGCTACCATATAATTGACATAATTGATCTATTTTTTTCTCTTTTTTGCTGCAGTAATTTTTTATGCATGCCATTGTTGCTGTTATTATCCAAGATGTGATCTTGTGTGGTTGATAATACTGACTAGATATGAATACTGGTAAGTACCAGCCAATCACAAATCTATAGTGTCTATTTCTGCATCACCAGGTGCTATCTCATGGGAAATATCCTCTTTTTTGGCAGGCGCACAGCGCTCTGCATTATCTGTCATTTTCATTAGATTCAAGCTACAGCTGAGCCAAAAAGACTTAGTTCTAGCATATGTGCTCAAAATGGCCAAGATGAGATTGTCCAAATTCACCCTTTCAGGATTGTATTAGAAAACAACTGGAGCTAAAGCTAAAAATTAGAGCTAGCAAAGTATCTGAATTACATTTGGGAAACTGCAAACACCATAAGCTCAAAAGATTTCCAGCTTATCACAGTCATCACCTCCAAAAGCTCCAAGGAGCCTAAGTCAGCAATTTCTATGTTTTTCAACACTTCTTTTGTACAGACTAAATGTGATGATGTCAACAAAGAAGAACAAGGACATCACAAGAAGACAAAATCCTTCCGTTTTCCAGTGGCTCAGAAAACTACAGCTAGAAGCCACTGATTACATGCAAATGCCATATTTAATAGGTCAATGTTATTATATTCTGAGTCAGCACTAATATATTAGTTGGGATTGTTGTTTATTAATAATTCTGTAGCTAAACTATATGAAATGGGACCAAGAGCCTTTCTTCAATTACAATAAAATAGTAATACTGTATCCTCCATCTAATGAGGACAGGCTTAATTGGGATGGTTGCTTTATTAAGATACCTCCCAGGAAACTAATTTGGTATAATGTTAGTGAATAGCTGTGACTGCTGTTTAATTGGGATGGTACTAACAAAAACTCTGCTTAATGGGGATACATTTGGTCAGTACCAAGGGGTTAAGTGATACTTAAGTTGGTGTTAAATGGGTGTGAAATTCTGAGTTTTGTTCTTTTAATGAAGACATAGCTAACTAGGGGTCAGGCAAGTAAAACAGGCAGGAAAATAGAATTCTATAATTATCATTTTTGCCCTCTCCTTTAATTGAAAAAAATTAAAAATGGTAAATGACTTCTCAGTACCACTCATTCAATTTTTGGGATATAACCTCTTTTATCCATATTCTGTTAAAATTTATTAGTCCCTGACATTCAACCTGATATGTTTCCACCGGAAGAAGATTTCAGATGACTGGACTCATATTGATTTCATCTTGTGTTTAGGAAGCATTTCTGGGTGGTCACTTAGCCAAGGGCTATGAAGAAACCTTTACTCCACTTAAAGCTGGTTTAATTTCATGAGCTGAAGCATGAGGCTTCTGCTACTCCTATACAAAAGGGTGAAACTAGCAGGAAGGGTCAAAATAAAAATCAAAAGCCATGCCCATGTCAGTTCTCCTGCAAGCCATCCATATGCGTGAGAAAATGTACTTGTAGTAAAGTTCAATCTCCTGTAACAAGCAAATAGCTCACACAGACCTTCCTCCTGCATGTAAGCCTTTTACTCAAGGAACCAGGGAAGCAGAAACAGTAACTTGATCTCAGCGATCAACAGACATATAGGAAGTTACCAAGAGCAGTACATCTACCAGCAGCTGTGGTACGTATTAACTAATAAATGTTTTATGTTAAGAAGTTTTGGTCTGTGGAATGTAAACCCTTAATTATGAGCTCTACGCCACATCTAAAACATTTATCAACCAATATTGAATAGCAAACATCTGTAAAAATCAATCTCTTTATGTGGCTCATTTGCAACCAAGGAAGAACTAAATTGTGCATAATAAGCACAAAAATGATCAGAAGATCTGCCGAACTGGCATAAAAAGATAAAAGAATGTCCTTTTATGAGTCTACTGCATATCTTTACCTACAAATAAAATTCAGAGTTTATTTGTAACAGGAAATGTAATTGGCATTTAATAAAAATATTAACAAGAAATGAAATTGAAGTCTATGTTTTAAAATCAAACTTGAGGTATGAGACCAAAACAGACCTTTGGTCATTGATAAAATTTAGTGTTCTTTTGAACAGTATTTAATCCTCCCTAGTATTAAATTCCACTGCCTTAGTTACTCTTGTTGTACATTCCCTTTATTTAGATTCCAGGATGAGCAGGGTGGGGAGGAAGGGGTGTGGGTATTACGTGATGCTTTCTTAGGGTCTTTAAATACATAAAAAAATACCTCTAGGCTCCTGAAGCTCCAATCAAGGTTTGCACTATAATCTATTTGCTAAATAAGAAAGATACAGAAACTGCCTTAGATTTTGAATTAATTTACTAGCAGGATAATGAAAACAAGATGAGAGAATCTCAAAACATTAAAGGGAAAGAATTTACAAATAAACTTTCAGTCTTTCAGCAAGCAAGTCTAAAGTTACTCAATATGTAAATTGCCTTATTAAAAGAAGAATTATGGCTTTTTCAGCAATCAGTTCAATTACATTGAAATATTTCAATAGAGAAATCTAGTAGTTGTGCCCAGGAAAAGTCTTTTCGAGAAGAGACTCATGTGTGACATGAAAACAGAAAAAACATTCATGAGTTGCGAAGGTATCGAAATGCACGGGATTTATTAGCTCTCATAATGCTGCAATAAATTGGTATCTTCACCAGTGTGCTCTGACACCATTCTGTGATTGCATTTGGCCTTTTTGCCACGTCACTGATCTTCCATTCTCATAACATGTACATTTAAAAAGAAGACTTTTGTGAAACATGGCTTTTGAAAGGAGAGATTCTGATGAGAAACATTCTTGACCAATCCTGAGAAGTATGTTATAGGAAGATTTTTCAACATTTCTGTTATGACTTTCTTAAAGTAGTCCTTTATGTTTTACATTTCGCAGCAGGAAGGTGATCCCTGCTCAGGCCAGAAAAATCATAATGCAAAATACCTCAGGATAAAGGGCCGACATTTCTCTAGAGTATAAAGAGTACAATTTGACCCCTAAACTCACCCATGCTTACATCTTCTCAGTAATTTTTTGTGAAAACTTTTGAAATTGATCATCCCAGCTTAGTGTTTCCTTGGGCAATGGTGCCAAGGAAACATGAAGGACAAGAAATCCTCAGCAGGACAGGTAAGATGATGCACAGGTAGTGCACAGATAGTTCTCACTGATGAATTAACCCAGTGTTTATCCCATGCAACAACCTAAGGATTAATGGTCAAATGGCCATCAGGACAGACATCACTGATTGTGGTCCAAATGTGGCTTTGAGGGCACAAGGAAAATAATGGCCCATACTTTGAGAAATCAATTTGTATTTTTTTTGTGGGGACAAAGGAGTATTTTGCTGCAACAAATCTGGAATGCTAATGGAGGCTCCAAGAGGCCATGGAAGAGGTAAAGTACTGCCTTGATTTTGAATAAGGGAGAATATGATTTGTAATTGGCCCGGGTCTTTGAAATTTGCTTACAGTCATTGTCTCCCAAATACTTTTTTCCTAGCTTTGTTAGCCAGGATTCTCAGTGTCCTATGATCTGTGGCAGATGAAGGTAGTTAAGGGAAAACATTAAAATGGCAATTTGTGCCTGAACAATTGCTGCAAAAAAATTACCACAATACTCAAACATTATGCACTAGGATCTTTGGAAACTTCCCACATTAAACTGGGGCCATTAGCTACACTGCAACTTGAACTTTGAAAAGGTTTATGTGTTATAAAGTCTTGGGGGTATCACACTCTTCTAACAAATAACTGTCATGTTTTTAAGCCAAATATGCAAAATGAAACTACAGTTAAAGTAAAAATAATAAAGCAAAATTAGCAGAAAATTTCTTTAAAGTTTATATTCCATGTCAGCTAAATATCAAGTATTGAATACGACTGTTTTTGCATAGTACATTGAAAACAGTAAAGATCCTTTTTTTCTTTTTTCTTAGGCGTGTATGTAATCCCTAGAAAGCCTATCAAGAGCTAATGTAAAAACAAAAGCAGGCAACAGACCTATGTATTTTTCATTTCTTTGAAACAAAACAAATTCTCAGTTCTGTTGGGGTTAAGGGTTGGTGGTCTCATTTGAGTCCACAGTGGACAGTCATCTGCATGACATGGCTGTTCTGCCTTTTGGCACAATTCGCTGTGATTGGCAGCATTTGCTCAGGAGAGACCCAAGGCTGGATGATGAAGTAACTTCCATTATAGAATACAGACAAGGTCAGCTTCATGCAGAGAGTAGCAACAAGAAGTTCTGGTCCCCAAAGCCTTTGTCCTACTGGATGTACGCTTTTGTATTTTGCTGTTATGCTTTAATGAAAAAAATGTTTTTCAGCTGTTAACTGCTATATGCATGAAGGTTATCAAAACTGTGGAAAAAACTACATCCCATGTACAAGTTAAAAAACAACTGTGCTTATCTACTGCATCTAAAATAATCTAAGGCTGTCATAGATGTTTTTGCAATACTTTAGATAGAAAGATTGATTTTAGAGAAGTTGTTTGGACTGTGTCTCCCAGGAAAGCTGTCTGTAGAGCAGTAACTAAGAATAACAGTTGTGTTTTAAGAGTTATGCCCAGATTTCAGAGGCCCACCTGCAGAGCAGCTCAAAGTCTGCAAGCTTGCCTACAGAAACAGGATTGCTTAGAGCTGGAATGGAGCATTTGACATTGCTGTCTGAGCTGAATTTTTCTAATGAAAATCAGAGTTATAGTAAAGTAAACCCCGCAGTAAAGCAAATCATTCAAACCAATGAGCTTAGAAAATTCAGTATGAAGTTAGAATTTATAGGAATGTTAATAGGAACAACTCAAGTACTGAAAAGACACTCATGCTACAGCCTGGATTTTACTGCCCAATAGTTCATGCGACAAAGATATTCAATAAACTGAAATTCAACTTATGCAAGCAGGCAATAGTCTTCAATCCTTTCGATAATCTTAGTGCTTCGGTACCTCCACTTCCCATGAGTCTATCCAAGACCAAACCCTCTGCTAAGACAAAGCAGCTGCTGACATCCTACAGAAATGCTCATGGAGGTCAGCTTTTGCCACATGTCCATTTACAGGGTTCCCTTCAGATTTTTCTTTAACAACAAGTAAAGGGTTTGCTTCTCTTACTTGAAAAAACAAGGGCCTGGTTGCCTGAAACTTTGAGTTATTAATTACACTCCATTTCTTCTCAGTCAAGGTCTGTTTCCAAGGTCGCTAGGGAATATTAACAATATTCCACACTGTATATTTAGTAGCTCACCTAATCCCTTTCTTTCCTTCTCCATGTATGTACAGTCATGTCACATTTGCATGCTGTCAGACAGTACAGCTTGCAGGGGTGAAAGAAAAATGTACACCAGACAATGTATCAAATTTCTTCACAATCACAGACAACAAAAAGCTCCAAACTACTAAACAATTACTTTCCTAAGTTAAGAAAGAATTCACCTTGCTAGAGCCTCATGATGCTAGTGACAGATTATTCTCATTATATACATCTATTTACTTTGCTAATCAATTAAAACACTGAAGTTAACATATGCCATATTAAGTGCTGCATATGCTATGAAACAGTTTGTTAAAAAAAAAGAAAAGCAGAAATACTTTTGTGAACTTCTGTTCCCATCTGATGTTTTAAAACAGTCTTGAAAAATTATCATTTTCTAGCCCAAACACAAAAGCATTTCTCCCACCCTCTGCTGAGGCAGCTGAAGTTAATGAAGGAGACCTTAGGGGAGAACAGAAGCAAACAAAAAAATCCCCTCTTTGGTGTGTTAGTGGCCATAAAATCTTGTAGAAAGGTCTTAAAAATGCTTAGGGTTAAGCAAAAGACAAATTGTCTCAGAAATGAAGCATCTTGTCTTTAGGGAATAAAATTTGGCTGCAACAATCTCCTGATGACAGACTCATTTCTGCAGCTCCTGTATGACACTATTCCCAGCAAGACTGAACCTCTAAGGAAAGGGCCGTCCCTAGGATATAGTGCCTAGTAATATAATGCCTTATACCTTTGGAGGGGCTTGATTATTTAAGATTGCTGTCACACAGGTGAAAACATGGGAAAATTGAGGAGTTTACCCCTGCTTGAAAAGAAGTGCTAAACAGAAAAAAAAAAGGACATTAAAGAAGCTTGGTGGTTAGGTTCAGACTTACAGGCCTTCCCAGATGGGACTAGCAAGCAAACTGAGTGGGAATGCATACTAACAATTGCCTTTCACTCCTGAGCATCCAGAGCACAAGTGGACATGTTCAAAATCTACCTTTCTTGAGTCTCCTTTCTACCTCGTTTAAAACATCCATGCACCGACCCCACTGTTTCTTTGGCTAGCTTCTTTGTCATTACCTATTTAGTAAACAGCTATTTTCTGGTCTTTAACCAGATCAGGAGTACCAAAACCTAAAATATTAAAACAGCATTTTAAGACTAAATGTTCTAGTGTGGTTAAGCAGCACTCCTGAAGTGCCCCAGGCTTCACATATCATTCTGATGAGGACATGTCATATTCTGATACTGACATGTCAAGCCTAGGAGGTTTAGACAGGTACAGTTAAATCACATTGCAACACTGAACTTCAACTTCTAAAATTTTTATCTTGCTTGTACAGCAAGTCAGAATCGCTGGATTTACAAAGTTGACTGGCCACCAAAATAAAAGAGAGGGAGGGTGGCTTTCTAGGTAAAACAAAAATAAGTGGGAGGGATGGGCAATGGAGAAGACCTATATTGCTTTCTACTCCCTATGTAGACTTGTGGATGACTATGAGGAAAAATAGAGGGACAGCAGAAGTGGAATTAGCTGCTCTGAAGATCAGGTGCTCATCCCTCACCAACACACCCATTTCAATTTTAAGTTCCAGGCTGTCAAAGGCCACTAGGCTCATAGGCTGTCCCTTTAATTGGTTGAAACATTTCCCATGGCAGGATAAATCTGACGTCAAACCACCTATGCAGTGCACAGAGCCATGCCGACCAGATCAAATCTGAAGTTTTAGTGCACAACAGGTACCAGACTCAATTAAGGTGAGTTGCTAAGCTAAATTTGCCCTGCCACCCCCTGGCAGCAGAAAGTTCTCCCTCTCACAAATTTCACCTGTCAAAAAACAACACAAAAAGCCTTTCAAAGACTCCTGGATGCCAGACAGGAGTAATCAGGTAGGAGAGGTGCAGGGGATTCATACTGTACTATTAACTTCAGCGATAAACCAAGACATCCAGTGATAAAATCAGTTATTTTGCTGTGAGAAGTAGAGGACTTTGTGTGATGCCTCTTTTTCCTTGCCTTCCACCAGCAGTCCTCAAGATATCCTTGAAAGAAAAGCAAGCTAAGGTATTGAGACAAACAAGGGGATGTTGGAATCATGGTAGCAAGAACCATGCACTGTCCAGGTGAACACTTTACATCCTACTCTAGCATTTAATCTTGTGCTGATAAATTTTTCTCTAACCAGCAATAATCACTTAAGAGCAGAACTGGATGGTCTGGCCAAGACTTATGTCAGATATTCCTGTATCTTTGTTTCCCATCTCCAGTGGACTCCCTCTATTACAAAATCCTCTGGAAATATTTCCTGGCAGCATAAGAATCTGCAGTTATTGGGAAACAAGATATATTCTGCTGTGCTAAAGGGAAGTCCTAATAATGCTAGACTTCTTTTTCAAGAACTTTTAACCTAAAAACTAATAACTACTCCAAGAATCCAGAAAACCCTCCAAGTACATTAAAGCAATGCAGCTTGTAGGAAAAAAAGCTTGTTTGAAATGGTCAAACTTTCAATCTGAAAAATGATGCGTTGCTAAATATTTTAGATCAAGTCTTGGGAAATAATGCCAAGGTGTTTTTCAAACTGCAGGAACATCTGACCAGCTTAGCAACAAAACCATATAAAGCTGTTCTATAAATCATAGGAATTTTTATCATTAGCACAACTGAGAGCACAATACAGACACTGAGTTTTGAAAGCTGTGCTAGATGTGGGTGGGAGCATTCCAACCACACAGGTCAGCTGATTCCTGTGCTACAAAACCTCCTCAACCAAGAGCTGTCCAGTCCAAAATCTTATCAGTAGGAACTAAGTCACTTCTTGGCTAAGGTTATTTCTGGGAAGAATTTTCTATTTTTACTGTTCGATGTTTCCTTTGAACATGCATCCTTTAATCCCTAGATTTTTGTTCTCTACCTCTGTATCACTTTTCCAGCTGTCCTTCCCAGAACCATCAATTTACCAATGGCTCTGATAGCCAAGACTTCCCTCTACACAGTTCTCCACCAAAGTCAATTAAATAACTGTTAATAAAGAATTTCTTTTACAAACAAAGCATATTTGTGAAAGGGAATTTTGAATTAAAATAAAACCAAACCAACCACAAATCACACTAGATTTAAACAAGTTTCCTGCAAGGGGAAAAAACAAAACTCACTTAAGAAGTTTTGGTCATAATTCTAAAGGCTCTAAAATAAGTATTTTAGAAGAGGGTGGCTGAACCTGAGCTTTGTTCCTTACTATTTGTTTATTTCATGCTTTTCAATTCATGTGTGATTCCAAGATATTGTTTATCTCCATATAAAATGAAAACACACAAAAATCTTTGTGCTACAGAAATTGCTGATTTGTTTTGTTTATTTGGGGATTTTTTGTTGTTTTCTGAGGGATGGTGTGGAGGTTTTGGGGGGTTTTGTTTGATGAGGTTTTGTTTCTTTCTTTGTTTTCTTTTTCTGGAATCAGGTCTGGACATATTAAGATAGAACTCCCACATTCTTTCAGGGTTGAAGTCAAAGTCTTGGAATACCAAAAGTCTTAGTAGCAAAGCCCTAGACCATTAGATTGGATTGTGTTCCTTGAATTTCCATGAATTTTCTATTGATTTCTTTCTCCTTTTAAATAAAAATTTTAACTCCATATATTTCAGGAATATGATACCTTCAGGGTGGCAATTTCTGTGGCTTAGGACTTCAGCAGCTGTAATTCCTCTAAGATTTACAGTTTTTAACAAAAGGTCATTTTACTGAAACTCAACAACATGCCAATACAGCAGAATGAAAAGTAACAAAATTCCTGGTCTAATAACATAGCTTTTATTTTTGCCTTTATAAAGTTTTGCTCAAAATGCCTTTCATTCCCAGCACCTGATTTCCTTAAAGAATCAAAAAAAAAAGCAATTTTTTGGTTCAAGCCTCAACCTCTGATTGTTTGATGGCAATCAGAGGCCAACTCATTTAAAACTGCTTGATCATGTCATTTTACTTGACCATTTTTGCCTTAATTGCAGATTATATTGGCTGTAGCACAGTATTCTATAAATACTTGAACAATCTGTTCAATAGAGTGATAAAGCTAAGCAATTTAAAAAATAAGTTGAGCTATGTCACCTTCTTGTCAACTAAGCTACTAATTTAACTATATGTAGAACTTATATAATGAACTGCTATGCTGAGCACTGAGTAGAATTTCTAGTTATTGGCTTTCAGTGCTCATTAAGGTAAGAGATGACAGGACTGGCCACGTGTTCCCCTACAGCTGGATATCACTGAGCTCATAACCAATCTGGCTAGAACAGAATTAAAAACACTTATCAGCATTTAAGGGATGGAGTATTTCAACAGGCTACTCCTGCTTGCCCAAGCCCTCATGTTTTACTGTTACTACTGTGGATGAGAGTAATTTTAATTATTATAATCACTTATATATACAGTTGTTAAAACTGTTTCCCATGCCGAGCTCTGTCCAGGCCATGATCTCCTTGAATCACCTTGCTGACCTCTCTTCACTCTCATCCTTACCTTCCAGGTTTTAGTGGTCAGTTCTGTCTCCTATACCACATCCTCATTCCAAAAGTTTCAAAGGACCTAAACTGTCTTCAGCTGCCCTTTCCCATCTGCAACTCTATCTTGAGCTGTCAGAGAGGAGGTTTCTTTCCACAAGTTGAATTTCCATTGGTGGTGCAAGTGGATCACAAGGAAGAACAGCAGGTGATTGAAAAACACTTTGCAAAAGAATTCAGCCCTTTGCTTCAAAAACCCTGTTCCAACTTGGGAAAATGTTGATTCAGGCATCAAAAAGAGAAGAATATCACATCGCTATGAAACACACACTCACAGAATGTGCAATGTCAGCTATATGTCCAGTAGCATTGACTGGGCAGTCATGAAAAATCATTATTTCATAATTCAAAGGAACAAATAGTTCCAGAACACTGACTCCAGATTTGTGTCTTGAAGTCTTAAATATGAAATCTAAGGAGACACAAGATCCATCCAAACTTTTTCCTCTTCTGGGATATTTAGAAGGACTTCCTACAGTGTAAATGCTCTGCTCTATAATAAGTTATGAATACCATCCAAAATTTTTGTTTTGGGTGAGGTCTATTAGATTCTACCTGTCTGATTACCTGCAGCTCATAGCAAATTAATGCCCTGAAGCCAGTATCCATCTGCTGGTTTTTTGCACCCCAGTTTCAAGGGTATTTAAGCATGGGAGGGACCTACAGAACTAAATAGGCTGTATGACTGCACATGTTTCGTTCCATAGGAAACTAGGCTAAAAGATGGCCAGTTTTAGTTTAGTTTAATTATATTGCAAAAGAAAAATCTTATATCAACATATTACTTGGTAGAAGTCATTGTTCCCTTCTGCAGAGTTGTCCTTTTTGAGTTCTGTTTGCTCAGGGAAATGACATGGCTTAAGTTTTGATGTATATTCCATTTTTATGGCATTTTGTCGCTAAGTGTTAAAAGGTACTTCTCACGTGTGTATTAAGTGATTATATCAGGGCTGAGCACAGAATAGACCTCAATAGGCCACACTAACACATCTACTAATGCTAACTCATACTAGCATGAAAAGAGGAATATAGCAACACAGGACAAGAAATAAAATCAGGGGCTGTAGCAAGCCTAAAGGTTTTAAATTGCCCAATACAATGTCATTAACAAACAAACAAACAAGAATAAGTAAAAGGATTAAATAATCTTCTTGGGTCTTTTTCTCACAGATTTTCTTCTAAAAAGATTCCCCATCACTGGCTGTACTAAACAGCACCTTGTAAGCAGGGCCTTACATTGCAGGAGCCACAGTATGCAGAAAGCATGCATGTTTATAATCTGTATTGAAATCTTACCACCTATTACGTCAGTGCAAATTATGAACCATGAGACACTTAAGAGTCTAAGTCTTTCTGCCTCCTTAGTAATACGGGGTCAAAATTGGTATTGTATAAGAATGAACACCTTTGAAACTAAGCTATTTCCTTAGCACATTTTGAAAAGCTTTAAAAATCCCACATACTAATAGAAATAAAAGAACTACTTGCTGGTTCATTTTTAAGCTCTAAAAATGTGGACTTCTTTCTAAGACACAGTTAAGAGTTTTCCTATCAGAGACTGTGAGGAACTCCAGTTTCCACATTCCATTCTAAAAGACTTTTTTGCCCTTGTATTAGAGAAGTTCCTACAAACCTCTTCTTTCTCTCCAATTTTCAAAGTATGACATGAAGAAATTGCTGGAGCTAAAGAAATTCTTTTAGTATTCACTATTTCTTTAGTGCAGAGGGAATTAATTGGTTGCATTTTACCCTTAACTCCTCCCCTCCCAGTTTCCTTTCTGCTCTCGAATATCTGCTGGGTTTTCACAGAATTCTCAATACAGATTGAAAATGAACGTTTTAAAAAGGTCAAGTCACCCCACAGCCAACAGCAGTTGTATATGCACGTGCTACAGGGCAAGCAAAGCCTTTATTTAATGGGTCTTTCTTGCATATCTTGCACCTCTGTGTCCCTCAACAGCAGAAGAGTTTCCTCTAGTGTTCGGATGCACTTGCAGCCACGAGAGTATGAGCTTGCACACACAATCTGGCCTGGGTTCCCTGGCTCAGTGCATAGCTGCAACAGCCCACTCTTTCCAAGACAAGAACCTTTTCCTACTGCCAGTAACTTAAAAAGTCATGTCATTCAAATAGTTTAAATCTGTCCTGAGAAATCAGAGTCAAATCACATGCCTGATGGGAGCTGTTAAGGCTGCATAGAATAGGATTTTTTCATTCTCTCCATCTGACAAAAAAAAAATTCCCAGGAAATTATATTAATACTATTGAGAGATCATGATTTATTTTATAAAAGTTAAACACTTACAAGATAGGGAATACTAAAATTAGGTGGTCCATATGACTTCAAATCTGCTTTCTACTTAATGTGTAAGAAACTGTCTTTAATTATATTATTACTTTTCTCCACACAAGCCCTGCATCATATACTATATAAGGGAGGTACTCCAACAATATCTTTTCAGCTCTCCATTTCAATTTCTGCCTCTGATGTGTTTGCTACAAGGAATGCTAAATTGTTTTAATATCTATTGCCAGAGTATATGCATACCTCAAAATTACTAAGGGTATCTTTCCACAGGGAGATGGACAATACTATTTTTCCCATTTTACAGGCAGCAGAGCCCTTTAATAGGTCTGGGTCATAAGTTAAAGCCTCTTGTCTCCTGGCCACGTGCTCCAGCTTCCAGATCTCTACATGTAATTACTGCTTGGTCAATCTGTAAGAGTTTAGAAAGTCTGTTATTCAGGCCCTGTATGTTCCATGCTGAGGAGCTGGATTTGTGATTGAGTTTTCTTGCATATTGTTTATTCTCATGTTTTAGCTATATCTTTTATCTCCTTGCATTAACAAGTGTTATTATTAGCTTTCAACTGTTAGAGCTGCTAAGGCAAAAGATAAATGCCTTGCAGACAACTTACTTAATACTGTGTCTCTAGTTTATTTCCGGAAAACAGTCCATGCTGTGCTCTAGAAGAAAGGAGATGAGAGCGAAAACCCACACAGAAAGAAAAACAAAAAAGTATTGCATGATCAGGGAGCTAAAGAAATCACGTATGTGCCAGGCAACATCAACAAAATATAGCTTGAAAGAGTAGCTTAAAATTCTAGCATTTTCTAAAAGTGTCTGTATGTGAGACTGTAATGGTCTTATGGGAGTCTGTTATGTGCTCAAAGTCCTAAGGGTTCTTTAGTTAAAGCAGTTTAAATGGTAAGTTGTTTATAGGAAAGCAGCACAAAATAAGGTTATGTTATTGTTTCCTATCTTCTTCTGACTTTCCTTATCTCACTTTTTCAAAATGGCAGTCCATCCACAGAAGATATTCTTTTTCTACCTTGGATCCTTTTCACATAACTGAAATTTCTATTACACCTTCAACTCTGAATTTGCAAAGGAAGAAGGAACAGCATGTGAAAGTTGCAATAAGAAGCAATTTATGTGCCATGAATATTAGCTTTTCTACACTGTCACAGTGAGTGTGATAACAAGTAGGCACCCATGTACTGTATACACAGAATGAAACTTTTCCTTAGCAAACAGAAACTGAAATGTTTGCCCAAAGGATCAAAGATTCACACTGCAAAAGACTAATATTAGAAAGCAAGATAACCAATTAGTGTTTCCAGGCCATGTGCAGAACTGAGTATTATATTTAAGTCAGGTACAAATTTCATCCTTTGCCCCCTATAAACTCCCACAGCAACACAGACTCTGAATGTAGGAGAAGTGAGCAATTTCTAACAAGATCTATGTATGGAAGCATAGGCAAATTCATACACAATTCATTGTCAAAGAATTTGCCATTAATATAGGAATCATGTTTCTATTCTAATGTCTTATCCTTTTTTAATAGGCTTAAATGCAGCTAAGAGAAAGTCAAACTGTGAACCCTTAACAGTGGTTTCCAATCACTCAGCCTGTCTTAAGTCAGAGAAGCCCTTTGAAGAATAAAGTACTAATCAAAGACAGGTTTGGCTTTTGTAACTTGATCCTGTAGATAGTAAACTCAAAGATGAGGTGCCATAATGTCATAAAATACCACTACAGATTGTTTCTATCCCTTACAGGATTTCCAGGTTCATCCTATCACCTATGCTTGCTAAATACATTCAGTGAACAGTTATGTAATAAATATGGTAACATCTGGAAGCCTGAAACATTCAGCACTGTTTAGTTAACATTTAAACGTGTGAGCTGTATAAAATTCAGATGGGAAAGCACTGACTCATCATCAAGGATATCAGTATTAAGGAAATGGAGAGGGCTGTGGGACACTGACAACTTTGCAGTATATCATTATTGTCATCATTCAATAGGAAGCTATAGTTATCATAATTTCACTCTTCAGAGTACATCCAGCCCATTCTTTTGGTTTCTCATTCTCATTTTTTCCCCTCTTTTTCCTTTCCCGAGAAGGTAAGCCCCACAGCTGGCCTAACATGCTCATACCGTCCCCTTTCTAATAATGCCCGTTATATTAGTGCCAAACAGTCAGGCTTTTCTAAAGCACTGAGGTAATTCCACAATACCCTCACTGCTGTGGAAACTGCTGAGCAAAACCCTCACACAATGGGTCTCACTGGCATTCTTTAACCCTGTTGGTGATGATAAAGTCTCATAAATCTAGGTAAATCTTTAATTATGCCTTAGGAGCACTCTGATATTATAACTATGAAGTAGTAATAAAGAATATGCTGACAATTAACTCCAGTAAGTCTACACTTTATTGAACAGGGGGAATTGCTTCTAGGGTTAAACTAGAGTTGTGTCATGGGCTCCTGTTTCTATTTTTGGTTTGCCTTTGCTAAGCCATTTTTTATGGGTTAGCACATATGCATAGAACACAAAACACCTGCACTTTTCCTTTTTCTGGCAAGTCTTTATTGTCTCTAAAAAAATTGTCTAAAAAAATTCTCTTTTTCTTTTTGGAATATTTAGAAATCTTGGTATTGGAAAGTCATTTTAGCTCTAGAAAAAAATAAAGATGTATCTACATTTTTGTCATGTGTGGCTCTTTCCAGTGGCAGTTCTTTTTCACTTCAACTCTGGTTCAAAATTAGGAAAGGGAGACTCTTACTGTGGCTTTGGAGTTCTAGTGATATTGTCAGAAAACCAGAACAAATCTAACTGAGGGATATATCTTTGCTTTTAAATGTCAGTGGTGCATTTGTATGTATTTTCTACTACTGTATGCAAGTTATTTATATGTTAAACCTAAGCATACATTTTAAATTGTGTGCATAATGCTGAAAAATAGTAATTTTTTTTTTACTTAGCTAATTAAATCATCTTGAAAAATGGTCTAGGTACAAAGTGACAAGATTAACAAGGGCACTTTACAGGATTTTGATATTTTCTTGATTAGATTTGGAGTATTTCATATAGAAACAGTATTTGATGAAGTGGTTTTAGCAACGTGAATGAATGCACACCCTAGTTTATCTCAGTATCTTCATAAAGAAGCCATCTTAGCTGTCAAGGAAGCCCAGCCAAGAGTGAAAACGACCTTAGATCACAGCTGAGCAAAAGGTCAGCTGAAAAGAATAGGGAGAAACATTATTCTTAGTTCTGATCCTTCGGGTTAACCAGTGTTATTCCCAACAAATATAATGAAATGCACTGAATTTTAATAGGTCAATATTACAGGAATATTAGGTCTAAACCCCACGCAATCGCTTTTACTTTTCCTTTTATTTCTTGTCTGAAAGAAATAGTGACTTTCCCATTAATAAAAACAGTTGCTGAAAAGATTATGCGAATGTGAACTATATTTTAAGTAGTTGCATATCAAGATGACTTTTTTGAAATGGTAGGAGAGACAGTCAAAATAATTCTGTTGGCAACAGCCACAAAAATTCTCTTAGCCTCTTCCAAATGTGATTCCTAAACCTTCCCATTTTTAAGCTAGAAGTAATAATAAAACTGTCAAAATGTTTACATATAGTGCCTACCACCTGAGGTCTCAGACTGCTCTGTCAATATCCTATTAATTGCATTATAAATTTTATAGAGCTGGAAAGTATAAAAATTCCCATTTTACAGACAGGGAAATGGGAAAATTAAGAATTCATGCACTCAGTCACACAGGAACTGGTAAGAAAGAGGGCTAGAATGAAGATCTCCAATTGCCCAACAGCAGAGCTCATTAGACAGAAGTCGAGCAAAGAAAAATATTGCATTTGTCCCTGTGATTTCAGTCTTCTAGATATGAAATAGTTTGGTACTAACACAATAGAAACACATTTCCATGGATTGCTCCAGGAGGACGGCAATTTGGAGCAAGTTACAGTAACTCTCTGGCCAAAAGCAACACAAATAGACTTTTAGAAAAATAAATTGCAAAATAACAAATGGTAACAAATATTTTTTTTTCTTTGAAATATTAAAAAGGAAGGCAAATAAAAGCCAGAGAGGATTATTAAAAAGCTACCTTATCTTCATAAAAATTCAGTGTTGGTAAATGCAATAGCCTGGATTTAGTTTGCATATGTTATATTAATCCTGGTCATACTTAAAATAGAATATGAAGGGAAAAAAAGACATCACATCCAAAGCACTCTCCTTGAGAATTTTTAAAAGAATATCCAAAATCACTCACAGAGAAGGAACTGGGAAAGGTGATATCCACCGATTCTAACCTTTCTGAAGATGTCATTCAAACATTGATTTTGATTTTAGTCTCAAGGGTACATGTATCACATTTTAGCAGATCCATATGTTTCAAAGGCAGCAGGATTTATCTCATACTCTGGTCAGGTTCCCTCCCCTTCACACTCTCATCATAGTCACTCTTAGTCTGCACACATGCCTTGCACAAAAATCCATTCCCGATATTTAAAAGATTTCAGTATGTAAAAAATGCATTGCAGTATTGAAATCTCAAAGCCCCTTGCAAAATTCACAAAATGAGGTTTAGAAACCCCTCCAGAAACTATTTTCTCCGTGAATTTCTTCAAATACATTTTTTTCACATGACTTCCATCTCTGGGAAAACTTGCTTTTGGCAAAACACCAAATCAGAATTTTGTATTTTGAAAATAAGTTGCAGAAAAATTAATCACCTCAAAAGGTAAATCATAAATCAATTTTAAAAACACCAAACAACAGCTTCTTTAACTGGAAATATTGTTTATACTTACTTAAACCAAACCCAACCTCACATGTCATTATAACTGAATAAAGTATCAGTAGCCAATATCCTGTCAGCTAAAGTTCTTTTCAAACTTATTTTTTTACTTCCTGTGTGATTTCACATTGTTTTTGTTCTATTCCTAACTATAGTTCTGGGAATAGTTTATTGATTATGACTCATTGCTTGAAATTACACACAGATTTGGACATCCACCACTTTCTCCTCTTTTAATAAGTGGACTTGAGCTCCATTAGCGTTTTAGAAAGCTCGAGGAACATTGTATGTCAAACTTTGGACACACAGGCTGCCTCCTGAAGCTTAACTGCCCTTAAGTTACTCAAAAAAAATTCAGAGTTCAGTAGACCAGAAGTAAAAAAAAAAAGCAAAGAAATTTTTTTTACATCTTACTGTGTTTTTTTTCAATAATGTTTGAACTCATATTACCATGTTCTTCACTTCTACTCTCTTTTCTTCTTAATGTATTTACTAATATACCTTTTTTCCCAGGATACTTTTGAACAACTTGCATCCAGCTCCATTTTGGATAAATTTCACAATAGAACACACACTGCTTGTGTGATCTAGGCTTTGGAAAGTTATTCCCTAACTGGAGTAAGAATAAATTAATGTCTACAATTTAGGATACTTTTATTATAAGTCTGCAATTCCAATCCAGCTAAAAGGGCTTAGCTACAGTCCCTACTCAGCACATAGTTTCTTCTTGGAGTAGGGCAGAACTTCTTTGCAGAGTTTAGTGGGCTTGGTTTAATTTTCCACTTCCCTCTGTTACAGTACAGATTGCCCACCTCTGACGGGAGGATAAAGGTATTAACACTGGTATTATTGTAGCTATTAAACTCTCATAAAAGTTTGACTAGTGTCTCCTGCTCTCAGTCCCAGGATTACTGCAAATCCCAGGTCTTGTACCAGGAAAGACTTTTCTCAAGTCAAATAACAAGGAACTTGGGGCAAGCAGAAGTGACCTTTTCCTGTACTGTGAGGGCTGAATTCTTTCATGTGATTGATTGGCATTTCTTACCTACTAGTGCTTCATTAAATTCTTTCCTGCAATATTTCCACGTTTCAAAACTGCGGAACTATTCTGATAGTAAAGGGTTTATAATAATTTTAGGTTTAGAGGTGTAAAACAGATACGTATTTATCACTTTTCACACACTGATCCTCGACTAAAAATGTAGAAAAGCTTCTCCAACCTGCCAGTACAATAAATAGCTAATCCTCAACGTTAAACAGCAATTACAATTGAAATTGGTAAGCTACAAGCACACTGGTGTAACAAAGCAAGTGCAGATTTTCTCTCTTGAACACTTACATTCTAAGAAGCTCAATACCTAAAGTTAGCTTGTGTTTGCTGTCTGGAAGTAAAGCCCTTATTCTTCTGAGTCACATATTGACAGGTTGTCACCTTTCAACTGCTTTCCAATCCACCAGACCAGAGCTTTCAAAGGAAGCATTTTAAATGGGTGCTAAAGACAACTTTTTGGAGCTCCAAATAGATCTAATGATTGAAAAGCACAGGTATTCCAGATTTTGGAGAGTTAGTTGAAAGACATGACTATTTTTTTGCCTTGAGCCCCCTCAGATTTGTTCAGTGTCTGTGATTTAAACACAAGATCACGATAGATTCACGATAAAGAACTATTAATTTGGTCTTTAAAAAAAGACTTTATCTATTACATTCAAAGCTAAAATTGAAAGTTAAATTAAAAGCAACAATGCCAATGATAAAAAATATGTTGATAGAAATGTTAAATAGGACAATTTTACTGTAGGCAAGTGGTTTCCAACTTCAATTGAATTCCTAATTAAAGCCATGACTGCTATTTATTGTGCAATATGCTTATTTGGTGCTGCAGCATCTGCTGCTTGAAAGCGGCATTCACCCTCCTCTCCTGGGTTAATTTAAGTTCACCCGCCTCCCCTCAGTTCATTGCTTGCAGTGGAGTCTCACAGAATGGGAATTCAGCACATTGCAGAGATTTAGTACCTATTCTGAAGCCCAGATCTTCTTTAATAAACAAATTCTACGTACTAAAAAGCTTGTTTAAAAGTGGAAGGGACTGCATGCAGAACACCAAGGTGTCCCCGTGTGTGCCATTTGCTCCAATATCTGTAGGAGGTGTCCACAGTTTGAAGTTCCCTGTAAGGAGAATTGGATGATTAAGGGGAGAAATCTCTCTTTGCAACCCACAGTTCTCACCTCACAAATACAGCCACCCTGAAAATAAAAGGCAGGGCAAAGTGCTTCCTTTCTCTCCCTCTTTACTTCTTCAGTAGCCTCAGGCACAGTGATTTATCACTTATGTGGCTTCTCTCCGGAGGAATCCTTTTGGAGCAGGACCACAGGATCCAAGCAGGGCTGAGGGCTGCTAGGCTGATGCTCCACAGACACAGGGCAAGATCTCTTTTCTCAAAGTTCTTTTGGAATTTAAATGAACAGACAGAAACAATTGTGGGGTAAAGCTGGGGTCAGCAAGGGAGACTTATTTGCCCGCAGTCCCATATGTGGAGGGAGGAGAAAGTCACAAAGGGGAGAGCAGTGCACACAGGGGTCTCCCCTGCTAGCACAGCATCCTTGCCTTTGCAGCTGCTGAAGAAAACTGGGCAAAGGCAGTGGCTCCTCCAGGTCGGGGCTTAAGGCAAGACAGATCCAGTGCCCAGCTCAGAGCACCGGCCCCAGGCTGGCAGAGCACAGACACCCCTTCCTCCTCCAAGACCTGAGTCTCTCTGAAAAAGACCAGGAGGATAAGCCTCTAAATCCATATGAGCAAATACCTTTTTTCTGCTGTTGCAGGAAGCATGCAAACATTTGTGCCAAAAAATGAGGTTTGCCATGTGCTCAGCGAGGTGTAGTTAGTAGTGTCAGGCTTATAAACCGACGTGGAAGAAGGTGAAGGACAAAGAGATAAGTTTGGCTAAAGTCTCTTATGAAGATGCTGCAGAGACACTGTCAGGATAGACCTACTTAACTGACTGCAGATAGAGGAGTCAAGAAAGCATCACAAAAATCAGAAGAAAGGCTAGAAGTATGCCTGTGAATTTTCTAGATAAGCACCTAAAGCAAAGATGTTTCTCTGGACCAATTCACACGTGTTTAAACGTCCCAAGGTTTTGGTTATGCAGAAGTGCCAGCACTGAACTCTTGGCTGGTCAGGGCCATCAAAGAACAGGATTGAAGGAGGCCTGAGAAGTTACCAATCCTATTCTTCGTCCCTGAAGTCATGATCTTTCTCCAGCTGTTGGCACAGCAGCAAATAGCCCTGCAGAGCTGAGGGTTCAGCCTCTTGCCTGTACAGCAATGCACCCCAGTTACCCTGCCAAGGCAGGCAGGGAGAGAGGTATTGCTGAATCAAGACTCCTGTACAGTCAATTCTCTGCATCTCTCTCAAGATGCTGATTATGGTGTTGGATTTTTTGTTTATTAATTAGTTCCAGGACTTAGTTTTTCACATGACAGCCTAGAGGTCCGTTTGACTGCTCTGTCCAGGGCTGCCTGTGTAAGGGCCAATCAGGAAACAGATCAAAAAACTGAAAACCTCTGCACAAAGAGCATGCTATTGCCAAGGACTATAGAGAATGACTGAAACATTAAGGAATTTTTGGTGACTGTTTGGGGGAGGGAGAGAATTAAATGTTAAAATATAAGAATTCTCTTCCAGCATAGTTTAAATTTCTTCACAATACTGATTAAAATAACAGAACATTATAGCTTGCTTAACTAAACATTATATTTCTAAATCCATTTTCAATTGTTTTCCTTCAATTTAAACATTTTGAGTAATTTTATTGCTATTCATACCTGCTTGATTTTTTTTTATTAGAAATTAAAATGCATATTTTTTATCTAGGTTACAGAGCGCTGATACATTTAACTCCTTCAGATCTGCAGACTGAGCACAGGAGAGCTATCAAAGGCAGAATCACAGTGCCTGTCCATTAGATTAAAATATTTATGTTAAAAAACACCTTTTGGCAATAATGGTACTTGAGAGGAGAAATAAATGAACAAAGGATATAGAAGAAAGGAAGGGGAGAAGAAAGCTAGAATAAAGTAAAGCAAAGGGTATAAGTTGTGCCTTCAAGATGAACATTCCACTTTCCTCATTCATATCACTTCTTTACATTTTGGGGACCTCTCTCCCTACTCCCTTCTTGGCAGGAGAAAATAAAGCAAAAGTCCCAAAAGTTTTAAGAAATAGAGAGTGATTCAATTGTGACTAAATAAAAAGAAATATATTTTAGACTGTGAAATAACAGCAAGTTGTAAACACACTTCTGCAGCAAGACGGGCACATAGAGCTCTTCTCATATAGTGAGGTAATTGCCATCATTGCTGAGAGACAGCCAGCCTTGGCTGGAGCCAAGCTGCACATAATTTGAAACCCCCTCTCTCTGCTTAACACCTCCCACATTTCCTTTTCCCCAGCCGCCCTTTACTCCTTCTCTGGAAAGCTTCTCCCTGATGGCACAAGTCCACAGCACCACCCTTCATAAAGTGGGTTTCCCCTCTGAGTACTTGGGTAAAGATGGTGTAACTGGCCCCACCACATTTATACCTGAATATTTCTAATTTCCCTAAGTCAGCAGGGGACGTTCAGAGACCACTAAGTGCTGGTAACCACATCAAAACATTAATTAACACAACTATATTCCCACACAAATAAAACATTAATATGGTAATTTCTAGCCTATAACCAGCTGGTATCTTTTCCCCAGCTATATAGATAGTAGGATTAACAGTGCAAAGCAAGTATTATAACAAAGTCAAATTAATATCACCTTTTCCCAGTTTTATAATTCAGAATCAAACAATAAATTATAGAAGTCCTTTAGAAAGTGTCCCTTGTGAAATACTTCTCCTAGATCCATGCTCAAGGTATAAATCTTTCCACTGTGTTTTCCTGGTTTCTATGTATTTCAAGACTACTCAGTGACAGGATCTCAGCCTAGACAACTGTGATTGTCAAATAGCCCAAGCTAAAACCAAGCCAAAAGAGTTTTCTATGGAACTGGTACTTGATTCTTAGAAATTGATTTTAAATTTTTTCTCTTTAAATCACCTCAAGCTCAAAAACACTTGTCAAAAAACACACAAGTATATTTTCCTTCAGTCTGCACTAATTTTGGCATTGCCTTCAATGATAAATGCGTTGCATGAACGTTAACACATTATACATACATAATTTGAAAGAACTACAGGGAAAACAAGCAGCAAAAATATGAGCAATGTCAGTTAATGAAAAGCTCACATTTTCAAACTAGTGTTTGGCTAATTAAAATTGAATTAAGTGACTACAACATTAACTATATCAACTATTTAGCATAAAAAGTTGTTAAATATATCATATTGTATGTAGGAAGATCCTTGCAATCTTTAATTGTAAGAAATAGTCATGTACTATTTAATTGTTCAACTTGGTAGGATATAAAATTCAGTTACATGAATTATGTTTAATAAAATATTTTAAAACATGTTGTTTTTTAAGATTGTGGAATTTTATGGATAGTGTAATAGAACTGAATCACATTCTTAATTACATAATTATTTCCATTTTCAAAGTCCAGCTAACAGCATAACTGGTCTTGTTTTACAGTCTAAGGTAGGAAAATACATCAAGTGCTTTGAATTCACTGACTAAGAAATAATTTTGAATCCTCACTTGAATCATTTTTCCACAAAATTTTGACTGAGTTAATCCAGTATCAGACCATACAGAGTCCTCCAATTATTCATGGAAAGGCTATTCTTTGTGATCATAAATACATAAACACACAGAGATACTTTGAGCAACATTTTAAGCTGATACAAACCTTGTCACAATTAGCATGTTTTAAAACATACTAAAGCAAAGTTCAACAAGTCTGAATATGCCCAATGGAGATTTTTTTTTTAACCAAACTGCCATGATTGCCAAACAGAAATTTTTCACCAAACTTCTGCCATGGAAAAACCTGAATCCTTCTTTTATCCTCCATCCATAAAGAGATAGTGTTATTTCTTCATTTACCCACAATGAGCATCTTTTGTTTTCAAAATTAGAAGGGTTTCATGTCCTATTCAGCTCCCAGCATATACAGGCAGTTATTAATTTTTCCAATAAGTCTATGCTACACATTGCTGTACATAAGCACTATCATGAATCAGGACAGGGATTAAGGCAGAGAACCACACAGGAAAAAAAAAAAAATCAGGTAATATTCAAGTGGTCATTAAAGTAATTAATTTTAAAAGTGTTCTCCACCCTATTTACAGTATGATTCACCAATGGCCAGACTCCTGATGTTACACAGTGAGGGAAGTTCAGAATCACAGCCCCAGTAATAGTGAGGAGCTCCAGCTGCTCCTTGAGGATCCCCAAGGCCCTCATCTCAGCAGCACTTGTTTGTCTGATTTCACACAATACCACCTGTCCTCCCTCATTACCAATCAGGAGTTTGTCTACCAACTTAAAGGGGAAGTAGCCTGAATGATACAAGATGATGGAAAAAGAAACATGCTTTCCTCAGCCAGGACAATAAACACAATCTCTTAAATTAAATCTCTCCAAATTAGAAATTTCCAACTCTTTTTTTAATACAACCCTAAGTAGTAGCAAGGGCTGTCATTCCTAGCTCTACACACAAACATTGACGTAACTCATCTATCACTAACTCATTTGAAAGCCACATTTTATGAAGCCTTGAGCTAAACTGAAGTTAATCATCTGGGCATGGCCCAGAAAACGTATCAGTGATTGCAAGGAAATGAAAAAACAGCAGAGAAAAAGCAAATGAATGAAAGAATAAGGCTTCTTTTCAACTGAATGAAATTCACAAGCAAAAAGATGCCATGAGCCTCTGGCACTTTTGCCAGCCATGAATCCAGCAGCACTCACCATTGCAGCACAGGCATATAAGCTTCATGGGTGCCCAAAGCCCTGCTAAAGTACTGTATGGCCACAGACACTTTCCACGGATACCCAATTCCAGACCCATTTTTGGATATTCTTTTGTTAGAAGCACAACCATTTAAACCGATAATCAAGGCTATTCCAAAATACCGCATACATCTAATTTTCAATACCATTGTGCACTGAGATCACAGCTTGCTCATCCCACACTCCATCTCAGTGGGCACAAAGCCCTCACTCGTTGCAATAGCCACACAGACTTACTCACTCAAGAGATTAAGAGAAGCACCTAAAATAGCACAATTAAAGACTCAGAATGTAGGGTTTAACTTCACTGCACACAATTCACATGCAAGGAAGGAAATTAATAAAGTTACAAAACAGGAAAGAAACTTAATGCACTACACATACAAAGTCCTTGCTTCAGTCTCAGCAGCTCTGTCACTAGGGCTTAGTTCATGGAGCTAGCAAACTCATCACTGCCTCCCTTAAATTCCCAAGCTCCCTTTCTTTCTTTAGAAAGATCTAGCCAGATCAGCTGATGTTACTCAGGCAACACCCACTGCCGTAATTCTGTACAATCTCGTTTTGGGTTTGGGTTTTAGGGATTTTCCTGGCATTAAACCCCTTTTAAATGTCAGCGTCCCCCATCTTGGTTTCCCCTGACTGTCTTTTTAAAATCAAAAAATACACATTGTTAGTAGAGTGACACATGCTGTCCTGGAGAGTCACACAAACAAACCTTAACTATCAAGTGGTCTTTATATCAATTGTTGAACTCATTTCACCTTAATAAATCAATTTGATTCCACACTTCATATCAAGTTTCAAGTTTCATAAGGAATACAGATGTATGAAAGCAAATTAGGAGGCAAACTGATACATTTTATTGCCATCTTTTGTAGACAGGGTGATCCACTGGATGATAATGCTGTTTTAAAGTGCTGTTTTGTGATCATCTCAATTTACTTAACACTCATTCTTGCATTAATATTTATCATGTCTGATGAGAATTTATATAAACAAGTATAATCAAGATTATTTTAGCATCCTTATTACACAAACTCTTTTGGATAATTTTATGAAAGGGAAAAACATGGTTGTGTGTTTATTCAGAGCTTCAAGTATCCCACAGGCCAGTCATCTTACTGACAATCTTACTAGTTTCATAGCTACAGCTGTAGTTACAGTTCAGCAGCAATGGCAAAAGTCTCGTGGACTGGAGACACGAGAGGTGGGATTGAGGGTACTAAATTTTTTTTCCCCTGAAGAAAAGGTGACTTAGGGAGAATCTAATTGCTGTCTTACACTAGCTAAGGCAGGGTTATAGGAGGGACTCAGACATGCATAGCAAAAGAACAAAAAGCAATTGTCACAAGTTTCAGGAAAGGGAATCCAAATGGGCTAAAAGGAAAAAAATTCACTGCAAATCTATTTGCACAATGGGACAGTTTTCTGGAGAGGATGAAGAATCTCCATCCATGGAGATTTTAATTTTTTTATTTGCATAGGCTGACAAACAAACTTTCAGCAACCTGCTCTAATTTTCACTATGGCCCTGCATGGAACAAGGAGTTGGGCTTACCAGCTCCACAGATCCCTCCAACCTAAGTTATCTGATTCTAATGCACATGTAAAGCAAAGCAGAAGAGTACCTGCATCCTTCTGCTTTGCATGTAATGAATTCAAGTACTTCTTTTCTTGGACAGTTTTAAATATCATACACAGGAGAAAATGCTTGGGAAGGGTCACAAAAAGATAGAAAACCTTGTTTAGTGTTGGCTCCTGCCATGTATTTTATGTAAACCTTAAAGAGCTCTGCCTAGCTGAGAGAGACATTTAGGCTCTTCCAAAGCTCTTGTTTGCAAAATATGTTGGTAGCAAAAGGCAGGAAAAGAACAAGACTCTTCACATCCTGTTGCGTTTCTCTGGTGGAGAACACAAGAGGCATCATTCTTTTTGCTTTAGCAATTAATTTACCTTGCATCAATAACCAAGACATCCCTAGGTTATTCATCCCAAAATCTTAACAAAGACAGTTACTTAAACTAAAAAAGCTTCCTCTGCTGACTTTTGAACCAAAATGGCGTCATAAACTTTTACGTCCTTACTTAAAAACTTCTAGCACAAAAGCTTTTTTCCTGAGGCAGATGATTTCGTGGGTCAGTCTTATGCTAATCTCACAAAAGAGTTTTGGCTTTTTCCTCCCTGAGAGAACAGCATGTCTTTTGGTGCTGCACTGTTTTCTTGGCTGTTATCTATGAGTAGATTGTCACTCAAGCTTCTGTGCTTGAGTGTGTCTGTATATTCAGGTTAACTCCTGGCTCTCAAACAGAAAGACATGCACTGCAACATGGATCAAAGCAGGTACTTATGCTAAAAATCACCCTGCAATGGAGCTAGGGACATTTAAGTTGTCAAGTGAAGACAGAAGACACACATTAGGAGGCTGCAGCCCAGAATAACTAGACTCTTCCTATACCTCTGAGGGTAATGGCATTAGAAACCCTCATAGCACTTTACCAGTTACCAGTCATTGCTCTCTCTGAGGAAGCTCTGTTCCTTTCACTTGAATTACTTGGAAGTTTACAAGGCAGACATTACATGGTAGAAATCTTTCCTAAAATCTGGGTGAAAAAATGGTTGCAAAATGAATGGCAGCATTTAGAACTTTTTGTTTTACCAGGACTTTTTTCCTCTCTTTTTGAAACTGAAATATAAGAATTACTAGCAGAAGATGAACTACTTTCACTTGTCAGAGAAAGTTTATGAGTTATATTTGCCACAAATGAGGAAAAGACTTGATGAGAAGCCCTAGTGCACAAAAGTTTCAAGAACATGATGAACAATTTTTTTATTAAATCTTTGATATGAAAAGTCTTCAAATTCATTTACTGATGAGAAAAAGGGGGGGAAAAAAAGAAAGAGAGAGAAAAATTTGGTTCTCTTATATTATGAAAAAGTGCAAACACAAGGAAAGTCATCTTCCATGATTATATAATGATATATTCCATTTAAATGAATATTGCAAGTCAGGAAAGGGGAAAAGGTCAGCAAGATGACTAAAGATGTTAGCAAGGGCTTCAGTATCAGTACTGCTTATTACTGCTCATCATTAGCATCAGTATTACTTACCATCAACCATAACTTGGAAGTCTGAGCTGGTACTTCACAAGAATCTGTATAACTATATCCTACAGAACATGAAAGAAATAAGACTTCGCCCCTTCTCTATGCCAATGCTGGTGACATTATACAAGCAGCAAAGCTGTGCCAAGGCTGCACCAGAAGCTGGGGGGCAGCAATGTATATCTGGAAAACTTGCATTCTCTCCTGCTATGATCTTTGTCAATGCTGTATGACTATTTGGCATGACTTCTAGAGCAAGATAGATACCAGTTTTTATTGAGTCTCCTCTTTACACCCTGCAGGATGGTCTCCTCTTCTGTGACACTTCTATGATGACATGGTTAAGTTACATACCATAAAAATAATGCCCTTGTCAGTCATTCTGAATGTGTCCATGAGGAGGACCCAAGAGGCAGTTGTTCCTGCTGCTTCTGGCATGGAACGCTGTGATATGGTATCTCATTCTGATGGTATTGTCACTGCTGGGAATTCTGAGCTGGAAGGTAAGCAAAAATGCTATTAAAAATCTGTGGTTTGGGCTCAGATATCCAGCCTTGACACTCAACCCTTGTGGAACACGGATTTGAATAAAGTGGATAGAATGTTTGTAAATTACATGATGCATTCTTTTATCTGCAAGGCTGCAGTAGCATTTAGTTACTTTCTTAAGGCAATTTCAGCTCCTTCTATGAATACCAGTGTCATAATGTATAACCAGTTACTGGTATTAATATAGTATTCTATTTCTATACAACTAGCAAGTAACCCTTATGCACCTTTGTAATCTAATACACATCTATTTCTTTTTTATGTATTTTCCTTTGAGTTTTCAGAATACACCTTCAGAAGAAGAGGGGATGATGGAATTCTTAAACCAATTTCTGTGATTGGAAAGTGAATCACAAGGGTATGAAAGCTGTAATCAGCTTTGGTAATGTGCCTGTAAATCAGGCAACCATACAACTGCAGTTAGGCTTTCTGAGGTGTGAGGTTTGGTGCAAGGGAAATAATCTTAGTTTCTTCTAGTTGTCACAGTCACTGAAGCACAGGCTGCTGAGGTGTTTAGTCCTCTGTGTTTTGCATTAGGATGATGACTTCGGTTTTCTGATAGTCCAATGATTGCTTTCAGCAGTGTGACCCTCCCATCCTCAGCTACTGACAAGGCTTTAGGACACAGCCTTTTAGTTGGGGCCCTCCAGTGCAGACAATCACCAACTTTCACATCCAAGAAGGAGATAGAATTTGTGGTCCAGGAAGAATCTCTTTGGCTTTAAGATCTGACTAGGACTGAGTGACCTTGGAGTTTATAAATGCTTATAAAATGTTCATACTGCCATATCTAGCTCAGGATATGATTTTCTGCAATGAGCTGACGAGGCTAGTGTTATCAGAAATTCCATATCATGGCAGAAGACAAAGCTTCACTTTTAACACAGGCTTTTCAAATATTGCCATATAGCTTAAAGGAAATGACTTTATTGTCATTCAACTTTCTCTCCTGTTAAGAACCAAAATTTTCTAAGTCAAAAAAACCATGACAAATAGTAGAGCAGTATTTGACATACCTTTGAGTAGTGCCTTCTGCATTCAAAACCACTTAAGTATCTGCTTCTTTATTGCTCCTCCTGGAATACAGCCCAGATTTTCTGAGCATTGCCCCTGAATTCCAGACTGTGCTGGAGAATAGGGAAGGTTGACTGAAGAAACTTCAACCATTTCAAAGGAACCAGACACAACCCTGCCTTTTAAAGAAGTTTATCCTAATGTATTTAGACAAATGCCAGGTAAGTTGCAGGCCCGCAGTGTTTTACACCATTTCCCAAAGAAGAAATCTAGGCAGAGGTTTTTCTCTGAGGGACTGATGGCAACTCACTCAACACCTGTTTGGAACATGAGAAGATACAAAAAAATTTGTTTGGCATTTACAAGAGAAAACTGCAAGAAAACTTTGTTATTAAAGAAACATACAAGTATTAAAAGGGTAAAAAAGGTTATATTTCTACTGGACTGTAAATCCAAAGGGAGTTAGGAAACTATGAAATTCACTCGCAGGCTTTATAGATTAGCTTACGCACTTAATAGTGAGGGATGACTTCTTCGTAATGTTTGAAAAGTGCACCATGTCCTCTCCTAGGAGTGCTTGTATTAACAAAAATATTTTAGCATTTTAACACATTGCAGGCCTTCCACTGGATCAAAGGCTCAAAAACTCCCCCAAATTTTCTGGTAGTTACAGTTTGCTGTGGACCATATTGAGACTATAGTTATTAAGGAATTTAGCAAAGATTGCTCTATTTAATTGTGTAACAGGCTATGGGAATATCCACTCAGTTCCTAATTTTGATGGTAGTCTTAATAATTGTAACAAGTAGAAGGCATAAGAATCTTTGTTTCATGTTGAACAGTTTTCACTGTAGAAGACTTGGCCACCGAAGTCTGTAAAGCTGCATGACCCCTTGGAAGGCAGCTTTGGCTCCATGGGATACTACAACTTAACAGATGATAGCTCTGAAGCAGGGATATAGAAAGAAAGAAATCAGGAAAATGTACTTTATGACTCTAGGTGCAGTTCCACAAAGATCTCTGGTGAACAAAACCTTTTTGAGACATTCCTACCCCAGTCACTGGCCCATGGTGTCACTTTGGCATCACTGCTCATTCACTCTGCAGTATGGCTTTACAGAAATAAATGACCCTTCCTCCCCTTTTCATGATGCCGCTCCTTCTTCTCCTCTCAAACCACTCTCCACATGCCAGCTTACTTCTCTTTCTTCAGCACATCCTGGATCTCTGTGTCATGTGATGATGCTACAAAGGAAAGGTGAAGTATGAAATTCAAAGAACCAAAAATCAGTTCCAATGGACAATAAAATGTATAGCTCTATAATTACTGTATGGCATCACTACACGGTATAGTGAAGGTTGTTTACTTGCCTTATTTAGGTATTTCCCTACTTCAACATTTGTCTTTCTTCTAAGTGTATTCATTTCTATTGGATTTTGCTGATAATTACAACACCCTGGTTATTTCTTTTACCCCCAAGTTACCAAAAATACACTCTCAATTTTAACTTTATTTTAATTCAATGTTTTCATTAGGGAACATACAGAGCTTCTTGTATCCCACAACTAAACTTTTTAAAATTTTGTTAAATTATTTTAAATGCAAATTTCATTTGTAATTTCTTTACTTTGGAACCAAAAATTAGTCAGTTAAGGATCCTGTTATAAAAATTAGTGGCACTCATCTACAAATCTCAGCTGGATATTCCTGACTAATGTTTTAACCTCCCGACAGTTGAATTCTAAAAAAATATTTTGTGACATAAGATATTTTTCACTCACAGGTAGGTGACAGGAAGCTGTTCCCAGGTGAAAAACACTGTCAGAAGCAAGGACAGCTATACCTTCTCTCTACACCATTTTTCTCTGTAATAAGTAGTTTTCTGACTTGGTTACCAACTGAAACTCTCAGTTCCTCCTTTGCAAATACATATTCCCATTGAAGAAGACAGAAGATCCCAGTGTCCTTGGAGACCTGCTGCTTCATCCTGGTTGGGAGTACATGAGCTCCTGGAGGCAACCACAGATCTGCTTGTCCTACTGAAAAGGCACAAGAAGGGGCAGATGTGGAGTGTCTCACCCCACATCCAAGATTTGCAGCTTCATGTGAGCATAGAAGGGAAGGTAGAAGGAAAGGGAACACACTGAGCTGTGATCCCAGCTGGCCATGAAAGGAATATTGTTTGTTGTAAACAAGTAATTAAGGCAAAGGGAAAAAACAGTTTTCTGTGGCTGTGGAAATGCAGATCCACTGCATCCAAATCAGCATTAGAACTTCCAGCCACCAAGATGTGAAGCCCCTACAGAACACGTAGACCAATCCTACTCTTTAATATTTCCTTCTGGACCTAAATTTAGCTGTGGGAATAAAAATTTCTCTGGAGATTATCAAGTGAAAAAGTGAAGATTTTTTTTAACTCCTTTTAATGATGTCTGCATACAATTAGAATCTCACTTTTCCTTATCTAGTCCTTACATTAGTGAGAAGGTGTTATATTATGGAGTTCAGGCTTTGGAGTTTGGGATTTTTAAGGGGATTTTTTGGTGCATTTTGGCTCCTTTAGAAGGGACAGCCTGCTATAACAGGTGCATTGCAGACAGGTGCTGCATAAGGTTCCATACATAACTCTGCCAATGCTTTTCAATCATGATCTATAACACCCCCGTTACTCCTGTGTGGGGCCTCCCCTCCTGTGCAATTGCCAAGGTTGTGAATTATGCCATCGTGTATTGATTTGGACAAATGTCCACTACTGACTAAGTTGACACCACTGAACTTGCAGGTAACACAAGCCAAATCTTAGAAGGCTCAAGCTGAGCATTTAACCCACTGTGCAGTCTTTAATACAGTTTTTCTTTCTGATTCAGCCACACATTATGTACCCTGACTCCTATGTAGAAGATTTGTGGCAATTGCATGATGTATGAGGTGCCATTTGTAAAATATTATTTAGTGTAAAACATGATGTTTTTTCTGTTGATTTACAAGTTGGATTTATAAATCTGTACTTCTCACAGTTTGAGTTATATATCTTGCCTCTGATTTATAAAACTCACCAGTAAATCTTTAGCAGAAAGTTTTGATTCAGAAATCATTATTTTAAACATTAGATTTAGCTAAAACATTCAACTGCTTTATAAGTCATGAAATGGATTTACATACCCCAATCTGGATTTACAAATTCTCCAGCAGATTTACAAATCACTCTGAGAAATTCCTAAATAAAATGCTTTGATTTATAAATCTTCACTTTACACTTAGGATACAAGTGACTGATTCATTATTCTGAAGCTATACAATAATGATTTAGTTCATAAAATCCTACTTTTACTTTAAGTTCTGACTTATAAATAGATGTACTGCAATATAGGCCACAAAAAGTAAAATTGTTTGGTGCAGGACTGCTTTAAAAACAGCTCCCTGCACACATGAAAGCCAAGACATTTCTGAGAGGTCATAGGGAACCAACTCATCAGAGTTAGCAGCAGGACAAAGAAAGAAGAAAAGTTGGGACAAAGAAACTTTTTATTTCTCGGTAATAAGTCCAAGGTTTTGAGATTGAAAGTTTTGACTACCCTGTCAAAATAATTTCTCAGTTCAAAAATCTTTCTCTAACCCTGATCTCAACCCCCAACTAGAGGAAAATAGTTTGAGTTCCCCCAATAACTCTAGGAGTTATGGGGGCTTCTATTGAACATCATGAGGAGTTCCACTGAACACTGGAAGAAATTTGTTCCTCTCAAGTGAACTTAATGTTTTTGAGCCTCTAGGCTCTGATCAGATGTCATTTATTTGCACCATTCCAGCCCAGGTGTTTCCAAGAATTCAAAACTGAGTAGGAAAATAGGAAAGTGTAAGAATGAAGGAGACCCCTGCAAATGGCTCATTCTTTGGTAGGTTTCAAAAACTTTTTTTGGAAACAATGACCAACAGGGCATTTAAATATTTTAAATACTTGAGAAGAAGTTCATCATGAATACCCATTAAGGACTCAGAAGGGAGATTGGGCACAGACAGAATTATCAGGTAGCATAAACATAAAATGCAGTGGAATAAAAATTAAATGGCCAATTTTCAATAAAAGGCAGATATGCTGGAAAAGTTTTTGGTAATATTGTTTTTTAGAAATCACTAACAGCAAGCTTTATCCAAAAAGCAAAATTCACAGTAATTATCTAGAATCCCCTGAAGAAAACCAAGTATCCTGTCGAACTGTAGGACATAGTGCTGGGAGCTGGTAAAGACAGGAATTTAGAGGGACTGTGGGGCAAAAACTGATTTTCCTCTCCCTGTTCTCCCCCTCTTTCCTCAGATAAAGATCCAAGATATGTAATGTACTTCTTCAGGAGGCATAAAAATGATATCTATGAACTAACATTCTGTTAGTCTTGAATGCTTCTTTTTTATTAAAATAGCATGTGAGAAACTAAGAGCATGTATTGTGTTCTCCTAATGACTGATATATTACTTGGAGTATACTTTATTTTTATAATGTGGTGTTCAAAAAGTTCAGTTTACCATTTGTAAAATGGATATTATATCTTTGAAGCACTCAAAACTATAGATGAAAATGGAATAGAAGAATGAGTTATTATTTCATTAAAAAATTATTATTAAACTCACAGTTTTCTGAAACTATTGAACTTGATTCTGCAGTCAGACATTTGGTGTAGAAGAAATAGTTACACAGGATATCTGGAAAACTTGCCAGAAAATATCGTTCCATAATTCAGGTTGTTGCGGTTTCATGCTAGACCCATGGTCAGCCATTAGCTAAGCTCCTAATTTCAAAGTCAAAGGAAGTGAAAATTGGAAAGGATTTAATTTATTGGGTTTTTTCTTGGAACTTTTTTGGGGGGATTTTTTTTGTGTTGTTGGGTTTTTTTGTTTGTTAAGTTTGGTTTGGCTTGTGGGTTGGTTTTTTTTTTTCAGAGCACTTGTCCCACTACATGTAACATACCAAACAGGGAGATCTTTTTATGCAGATTTTATAACTATAATTTCTCCAGTCAAGTTCTGGAAGGACTAGGTAAGTCATCTCAGAGTGAGACTTTGTACTGCAGATATAATTTTCTTGGGCAGATTTACATTTAGCATTTCCCATATTCTCTGTAGTCTTAGTTAATACATATTTCCTCGCCACTCTTTTAAAAATCTTTCCCTTACCTTTTTTAGGCCACGTGGAAATATGTGAAGAGTATCAGGACAACATACAGGCCCATTTTCACATGCCTGCACATTCTAACAGCTCTAGTTTGACGTCCATGTATTTGATTCCAATGTGGTGGGTTTGGTTCACATCCCTGTTGTACCCTGGCGTAAACACTTGACGTCACTGGGAATTCTGCCTCCTCACAGAATTGTTGAACGGCTCTCCCTTTTCAAAGCCAGATTCGTAGCTATGTTTGATTATTTTCATTTATTTTCTTGACAGGTAGCCTTTTTCTGTAATTATAGTAGAAGAATTTTTTACATCCATGCTAACCAGTTTTAATGTTCTCAGCACATAGCTAAGAACAGGCACATACTGAAAAAGAGAGCTATACAGAGCAAGGGAGAGTTTTAATGCTGTTCTTCCTTTTAAGTCTTCAGTGTGACTGACATCCATTCAGCCCCAGATAAGAAAACTTGAAATTCCACTGAATAAATCTCAGTATAGTGCAGCAAAATTATTTTGTTGAAAATACTTCAATGCCTGAGATGTACAGAATTTCTCCAGAATAAACACATTTGTACAGAGGACCCTGTGATAGTGTAAGATTATAGAGGTTTTTATCTTGGTTTGATAAGACCAAGCAGATCAGCTGGACACACATGTAGCCCACAACCTGCTTACTCTACATTGTTTCTTATGCTGTCCTTTCCAATGTTTCCTCCATTCAGTCTTTAAAATTCCTAAGTGGTAGTGCTTCCACTACTTGTATGAGAAGACTATTCTGCACATTATTTATTTCCCCTGATATCCAGGCTGAAATTTCAATTTTTAATTACATTTTATTTTCACACACCTACTGTCTTCTCTTTCTGGCCTTTCCTTGTGCTACCTTAAATAATTCTTCTCCATCCTTCAGATCCAGTTCCATTTTGCCTCTCAGTGGCAACACAAAGTATCCTAAAAGCCAAAGTAACAGCCAGTAGAGGATTTCCCAGAGGACGGGAGTCCCCAGCTCAGGTGGAGGCATCCTATCTATTGTACACCAGCCTTTTCCCCAGCCTATGTTGCAGACGACCTGGTTGCTAAGGCCGTGTTGTATTTGTAGTGCAAAGCTGGGTTTGGTCTGTGCTGCAGAACTGAGGTGTCTTCGAAATCAGCCACTGATACTGCTTGTCCTGCTTCCCCTCCCAACAGAAAAGCCGTTTCTGTTTTTTCCCCTGGGCATTACCTTACATTTGTCCCAGCTGACATTCCGTTCCTTATTTTTTCATCATGTTTCTGATCTCAGTTCTCTATTATTTTGCTGCCCTCAGTGATATTTATAATGCCTCCAATTTAGTATCATCTGTGAATTTCATTAACCAGCTGTTTACTCTCCTCTTTCAGATCATTAACGACAGTGTTAAATAACACTGGACCTAATGCTATTCCCTGCATTACATTAGTAGGAAACTTCCCTATGCTTGATACATTGCTTTTTTTCTTTTTTTTTTTTCTTTTTTTTTTTTCTCTGCCTTGTACTGCTCTCTAGCTTGGTCTTAACCTGCATCCAGCATTTCTGGAAGCCGATGTGAATTAATTTCCTAAACTTTACAAGCAAAGGCATCTGATGCCTCACCTAACCCTAGTGTTACCTAGCATTAGATATTAGAGGAATTTTATTTCTAGAAAAAAATCATGTTCTACTGCTAAGAAATGTTCTGCATAACCCCCGTGCTCATGATAGCAGAAATGGAGGGACCAAAGCTGTTTCAGTGGCTGCTAAACTATTGCTACAATATATTTTTCTCAGCATTAATGTTGCTTTATCTACAGTCAGTGCATTTCCTTGCCTTCACATTTGCAAAAAGACACTCTCTTAAAAAGACAGATTTTTGCATGGCTGTGTTTCAAGTTAGGAGTCTCCCACGCTGCAATCAAGGGTAATGGCAACTACTCACAGGTGTACATATATCACATAAACAAGTGAAACATTGATTGTGAGGGGTGCAGTGACAGTCCTCTATCCATAGCATAATCTTCTCAAGAGATATTTAATCAGATGATTATTTACATCTTAAAGACCAAGGAAAGAGAAAATGTTAACATCGAATTATGGGGAGGAATGATAAAGAAGATGCTACGCATGAAGTGCTCATCATAGAACTGATGAATAAAGGGTTTGCCTGAATATGCCTTAACACCACTAGTGAAATCTAAGCCCAACCACTTGCATGTTCTAAATCAGCAGAATTCGCTGAAGTTGGTGGTGTTTAAGCAGTTCAAAACCCAGGAGACTGTACCCTGACTGCTCTCTGAAGCTCTGAGTAAATCTCATATTTTTCCCTAAGTTTTTTTTTTTACAATTTCCGAGTTATCTTATATAACATTATAAACTATCTTACAGAGAATACAAAACCAAATGTCACCTTCAGACGTTTTTTTCTTTTGTATATAAAATTCTCCCAGTTTAAACTGACTCTGGGTAGAGATAGGACACTGAGCTGAAATTTATTCTGCTAATGCTGAAATGGAAGAAGTCTTACAAAAGGCAATGAGGTTTCTAATAGTGCATAAAAACGTGGAGAGCTTAAGGCACAAATTATAGTCACATCCCTTACACTAAGACTTTCCTTTAGTAAGAACTCATTTCCTGCTCTAAGACCTGTGTAGTTCAAGAAGTTTGCCATGAGGTGCTTAGATTGTGATGGTGGACTCAGAATTAGGACTGTTTAGAGCTCTGATCAAAACGGAACAACCCCATGTTAAAGGTGAATTTTTTTCCCCTAATTCAAGAAATTTCACCAAAGAACACAAAATATCTGGAATTATTTCACAGGCTACTTTAAAGCCTGATAAACTACTCAGTGCTTCGAGAAGACTGACTGGTGCGCATCAACTATTACTCTTATTTTTATGGTAGTTGTTTTGTGAGTTTTTGACAATTGATACTGTTAAGTAGGACGTGCCTGTAGGATTCAGAACCTTGTTCTACACTAAAGTTAATGTCATAAGTCTAAGCTTTGGGTTACAGTATTGTGATAATTCCCAAGGCCAAGTACACAAAACCCACAGTAGAAATTGTAAGATGTCTATCATTCACTTAAAGCAGTAGCTCACCAGAGGAGCTCTTTTGCTGCTTAGCCATAGTCTGCAGCGTGCACATCCTTATTGTTCATTAGACTTGTAAATTAAATGCTGGAGTGGACTAACTGGACGGGATTTACATAAAATCTCAATCAAATTCATGGCAGCACACCTTCTCCTTTGGTAATTAGATTCAGTGCCGCATTTGGTTTTCTGAACCCAATAACCCATCTCTTTACTTTATGATATCTTAGCAATCTTCATTAGTAAGTGAATTTCTATGCATCACTTTTAAAAAGCACCAGCTGCATCAGTAAAAATGTGCATCCATTCACTGAACAGTCAAAAAATCCAAATGCATATTAATGCATCTATACTTGTTGAACTCTCAAGCACATCTAAATAGTTATCACTTTCTCTTGATTTCCAGTGCACTATCCCACGTGATGCTGATGAAAACATGATATTGTGGGTACCAAACTGGTTAAAAAACATATCTGGAGAGCAATTATCAATGGTTCATTATGAAAACAAAAAAGAGGCAAAAGGTGGTCTAGATCAGGTACTATTCAACACTTTCATGAGTGACCTGAATGAAAAATAAAGGTTTAGGCTTATAAAGCTCCTTGAACAGATCAAACCAGATGTACTGCAAGTACGTTGAGCTATAGAAAGAGCCAGATAAAGTACAAAAAGATCTTAAAGAGTTCAGGGTCTGTAGAAAATTATTAATGCCACACTCAGGTGCATAAAATATATATACTACAACACATGAATGATGAAACAAAGTAAATCTTCTGCTCTATATATTGGGAAGACATCATGTGATACCAGTTTGAGGCACCTTTCTTGAACAAGGCTGTGATCCAAGTGAAGAAAATATAGGTGTAATGGTAAATCAAGAAGCCATAATCTAACTGCTTAATTAATCAACATTATATTAGCCAGTGAAGGAAAGAGCAAGGCATATTGCATGTTAACCTGATAACAATTTGCAGTCTTACTATAGGTTGCAGAAAAGAGGAATGGATTCAAAGTTGCCTTAAAACACAATGAAAAGAGCAGAAATATCAGGTTTAAATTACAAGAGTCAGACTGAATATCAAGAGAGAAGTGTCGTGTGGCAAATAAGCAAAGCACAAGAAGAGATTTCCTGAATATATTTGTGCAGTTTCAAAAAATTATGTTTTTAAGCAAAAACGAGACAAGTATCTGCTGGGAATGACAGAGGAGTGATCAGTTACACCACCCTGGGGCAAGAGGATGGTCTTGGTGCCTCCTAAGTGCCCTTCAAGTTCGCATGACTTAATTTAAAATCTCAGCTTTAATATTTTCTAAGGAGCCCAGAAACACAAGAGCCCTTGTTTTGAAATGAAAAATAAGCAGATTTCCAGTTGTTATTTCAAATCCAAGAAGAAATGTTAAGACTTCATGTTCAAAATTCCTGCTTCTGAGTTTTTATTTTTCAAGGCAGTGTCAAACGACGAAAACCTCCCCTGTTTTGCATACAATTGCAACACCTCCTCTTCACTTGTTACTCCAGTTACTGTATTTCTTTTGATACATTGGAAACGTGGCGCACCAGTTCAGAAGTGATGGTGCCTCTCTGGCACATTGACTGACTGAATGGCTGATTGGCTATTATGGCTGAAGTTCACAAGAACACCTTTTTCCTTTATTTTAATGGTCGTTTTAGATGTTTGATTATAAATAATCGTGATTTAAATGTTTATTCATTTCCATACTTGCTGCCAAAGGATTTCTGATAGAAATTTGTTTCCCATATGTCTTATCAATTTTGTAGGTGAATTACAAACTTCAACCACTAGACATTCCTGTACCAAAAACTCTTAACTTCGGTCCAGGCTACTGAGGAGATTTTTTCATTTATGAAGATGATACCAGGCTGTTCCTTTCCAATAACACAACCATACCTTAACTCCATTCTGTGTAGCCTCTCTTTTACAACATTTCTTGAGGAAATGGGAGATTAATTCCCTATCACAGTAAAAAGTTCTCTGGTCATTTTTTAGACTTAGTTCAAGTAAAATTTCAAGTCTCCATGTAGTAAGCTTCTTCATTTTGTTCTCAGACTTCAGGGCACAGAGGCAATTTGATTCTCAACCTCCAGTCCAAAGGATTGATCCTTAAAGGCAAGGAATGATGGTTTAATCACACCAAAAGGATACGGCAATTAGAACTTGAACTAAATCTGGACTTGCAGCAAATGCTGGTGGAGAAATTTGTGAGCTCTGTGTTCTTCATCTAGTAGGTTCTCTTACTGTTATGAGTTTTAACAAGACCAAAAGGCAGTGACAACTGTAATGGAACATTTATAAGACAATTTTTGCATCTAGAGTGGCTCAAAGACATTATTAGTAGCCTGTACAGGAACCTTTTAACTATTAAGATGAAGCCCAGTGAAAATCAGGAATAATGCACTGATGGAAACAATATTCGCATTGCAAAACATTTGAGGGCAAGAAATAAAGCATACTAAAATCTTATGCTAAGACAGCAGTGAGGAGTTGTCTTAAAGATGAAATAACTCCGTAGTCAAAACAAGAAGCCAAAACTCTATTATTCATTCTCCTTTTTTTATTTAAACATGAAGACTCTGAGTCTTTCACCCTCTATTTTGGGTGCTGTGAAATTTTAGGAAACCTTCCTGGGGCTGGAGAAAAGATGAATATCCTCTGCTAACCTGCAGATGACAGAGTCCAAGGGGAGTTGGAAGGTCAAGGTACAGACACCTTTGAAGGGAGAGACAATTTCAGCTCATTTGGCAGACACACTTCTCTCCCTTATTACTGCCTTAATTTTTTAGGCTGTATGAACTGGCAGAGAAAGGGTGCAAATGTCTTGCCACCGACTGAATCAGATTTTCCACTGAAGATCCTGGAAGGGATCTGTCTTTGTTATCTACTAAAATGTTGACAATTTAAAAAGAAAATCTATTTTTATCATCACCGTTATCTTCAAGGAATAACCACTGTTAGCAGAAGGATAACTTGGCTAACAGGAAGCAGCCTGAGTACAGCAACACTGTCTGTCCTGGGACTCCCACTCCTTCACCGAATTAGCTTTTAAAAAGAACACAACACTAGGGCAAGAACTGATGGCAATGAGTACTCCAGGCGTGCAACTGAGAGCAAAACAAAGCTGCACAAACATGCTTGGGAAAACCTGATCTAAACTGTCATTACTGAATACCCTCTCAATGGGGATAAGGTCCAGCTGTAGCTGTGAAGTTGACTTTCCTCTCTGGAGATGAGCCAGGCTGAAGGAGGATGTGTCCCACCACTATTGCCTTGATGTTTGAGTTACTGCCAGCTATGGAGTAGAGAATTCATCATCTATGCAAGTGACCTCCAAGATCAGTCAGTTTTCATTGCACAGAAAGGAAAAATCACACAGAAAGTAAAACATCTGTTAGGAGAATAAGCTGCATTTTATGGTGTTTGCTGTATGCAGCAACATGTCTGTAATCTCAGATCATGTTTGCTATAGCATAGTCACTCACCACCTCTATCCACTACACAGTTCTGATGCCCAAAGTCACCTTGACTGGAGCAAGTATTAATTTCTGTCAGAGGTGTTTTAAATGTTTGCATAGACAGAGTTATCAAGGCAAGTGTGAGCAGACTGTAGGTAAGGCCAGAGCAGCTCCTCGCTTGCCTGTCCTTTAGGAGCTCTGCTTCAGTTACATACCCAGCAATCATTGAGTCTTTCCTTACACATAGTCTAGAGTGTAAAGTCATAGTAGTATTCAAAAGGTTAAAGCAGAATGAACTGTTAATTTTAATGCTTTCTCTAAGCTTCAGTTTTAATAAGCGAAAATGATGTTCTTATTTGCAGTAAAGTGGTGTTATAAAATTCTGTCTGTCAAGCTCATTTTAAAACCATGGAAATAAATGATCTGACAAAATCAGGCTATTAGACAAGTGAAGAAGAGTGATTTCCATAAAAGTAGAGGAGCTGTTCCTTAATTTCACACTTGGTAGTCTTTTGGGTCGACTAAATTTTTAAATAAGTGATAAAATTATATTAGCGCAATTGCATTTTTATAGATTTTTTTGGTCATTGTACTCTTTTTCAATTCCTTTATTTTAACTCAAACCATTCTGCCGAAAGGTTATCTCTCAACTTATGTTACCTAATAACACCTTCTGCTCGCACAACAGAAATGTAGGTTCACAAATCCTCTATAAAGGTATCCAGAATGACCACACTGACCCAAAAGTATTCTAACGTGGAAGGATCATTTTATTGTAGTCACAGAGTCACATAGAGCGCTGGCACTGCACTCTGTATTTGACTGTCTGCAGGATGAGATGAAGATAAGTACTCCAAAGTACTTTGTTTTTTTTATACAAACACTTTCTTCAGGAACAAAATGCAATTTCCTTCATCTACTCCACATATGTAAGACTCAAACAACCAAGATGCTTTTCCATGTCTAGGTGAGCATGACAAGTAGAGCCTTTATACAAAGAGAGGTCGCTGCTCAGCATATCTAGCCAATTAAGATCAGACAAGCCTCAACAAACACAGCTCGTTGCACAGAGATGTCAAAAACTTGTTCTGAGGCTGGTGGCCCCCAAACACATTCCAGAAAACAGGAGGGACAATTGCTCATACTCAATTCTCATCTTCACCTGAGAAATGAGAGAAGTTTCTGCACTCGAAGAAAGGAGAATTTCTGTTGTCATTTTTCCTTGTCTAGCCTGAGCAGAGAGGAGCAAGGCTGTGGCTTCTCCTCACCCAGGACCAACCACCCATTTTGAGAGCACAGCTGGCTGCGTACAGGAATTTGGAAACACTTCTAAATCCATGGCAGAGGCTGTGATGCCATTTTTCCACCTCTGGAAATTTATGACAAGCTTTTTTCTGACAAATCAAATCACACATTTCAAGACAGACACTGGTTTTCCTCCTCACAGATTGAAATAACACTCTAATAATTAGTTGTAGTAGAGAGGTCAGTATAGAAGGATTTTGACCTTTTATGGGGTCAATGACTCTTCATCTCATGTTGCTCAGTTTCATTTGTTTGCTGGGAGAAGAGATCCAATACATTGATACACAGGTTGTGACATGCTGTTTGAACATTAGCTTACTATAATTGGTCATGTCATCATGTATCATATTAACAATATACACAAAAGTGCCCTGAAACAATTGTCTTATAGATCCATCACATATCATAACAAAGCTTCTGGGACTGTTATCCAGCAGAATCCGATTGTGATGCACATTCTACTTGAGTTCTGAATCTAAACATCACTGTCACCTTAATAGCGAACGATGGATTAGTAACTTCCTGCTGGCTTGCAAAACCTACATATATGTAAAAGATGGCAATACAAATTTATTGCCACTGAGCATGCCCAAAATAGAAAGTCTGTAGAAAAGCAAAAACTTCTTTGTGTATGGTTTTCAAACCAACAGCTTTTCATTTTCCCATGTATGGCACCTACCTAAAGAAGAAGAACAAGATACAATAGACCATTTTCATCAGGGTTTTTTCAAAAAGAAAAAACAAGATTAAAATCTGGCAGGTGTGAAGCCTTCTTCAGCATTTGTTGAGTCCCTGGCAGCCCATGAGCCTTTCAATGAGGACCTGAAGGCCCACTGCACCATATATGAGTTCTTGGAAAGGGAAGGGCACAGAAGTCACTCTTTCAGTATTAAAACACTGTGGTCAATCCAAACATCACAAGTATCAAAATCAAGCTTTTCAGTTGCTCCTCTAAACTTCACTGGAGATACACTGCTGCACCATTAACCTCAAAATTAACACCATTTAAAACACTCAAAGTTTGACATTGATTTTTTTAAGCAGAGAGGGTTCTGTTTATTTAAAAAAAGCTTCAATACAGTCAATGTAAATCTAGCTGGAAACTAAAAGCTTGTGCATTACATTGCCACTGGATTATTGCTTGGATCATCTTGCCACGAGCTCAATGCAGAGAAGTTTTGTTTTGGGGCTTAAACACAAATAGCCTGTATGGTCCATGACACCACCTTACTCTTCCTGAGCATGAAGGGGCAATACTGGGAAAACTCATTTCCCCCATCTTTGATTCACTGAGCACCTCCTGGGCCTGCTGGAAGATCATCTCCTAGTGACTGGGAGGGTGACTGAAATAAGACATTTTTATTGGCTCAGGAAAAGTTATAACATTTAATAGGTGTATTACAAACTTGAAAGATGAGCCATTCCAGCCAACAGTTCCCACCACAAAACTCAGAAATGGTGGTTTCATCTTTCAAAGCCACTGAGACACTTCTTAAGAGATATTTGTAACAAATACAAACTATTTTCAGACACCCCCTCCTGGTAATGACAAAGTTCTTATGGTTGTATTCTGTTAACAAATAGTTTTTATAACATTAAATTAAGATATGAATCCACATCATATTTGACTGAGCAACCACACCAGTATGGGCTAAAAGTATGTAGTATTTGCTTTTCAGACATAGCCATCTTTCACATGAATCTCATTTAAAATCTATTGGGAGATCTTTAACAAACAGGACCAAGTCCCCAGCCATATACTATGAACACAGAGCAGTGTAACTGTTAATAAGGGTATTCATCTTGAGACAGCCTATTTTTGGCATTGTATATGACAGTCTCAGTAACTTACAATTGTCCCCTGAATGTGAACTTATCATTTAATTACACTCTGAGAGACTGTTTTTCCATATCACCCAGCAAGTTAGTTAACCACACAGCAATTCTGCACCTAATCTAAGTGTGATTGGATCAGTCTAAGGTGCTCAACATATCTTGCAGTTCCTGGGAACCCCCTATGGAGCAGTTTGTTTATATCCACATTTAGTTTTTTTCTTGAATTTAAATATGCACTGTCAAATGCTCCAAGAATTTTAACAGATAAATAAGTTGCTTAAAGAACTGAAATTCATCATAAAACACCCAATGTTAAGCCAAATGGACATACAAAAAGCCTCGGAAAAAGTATCAATAAAACCTTGGAAAGAAAGAAGAGATTGGCAAAGGTTTTATTTATTCATAATCAGTTTATTTTAATAAAAACAACAGGTGTCACTGGATAATTTACTCATATTTCATATGTATTAAGAACACAAACAATTTGAAAAGAATATGGGATGCAAAAGGGAATTTTGGTATAGGAAGTATTAGCTTCTGTTATATCATATAATGATTGCTTGAGATCTTATATTGACCTCAGTTTCCATTAAATGCATATTTCTTTGTTTCTGTTGATGCTTTATGCAATGTTAACAGCCAGCCACAGTGCTCTACCATGCTGCAATTCAGTTTCACGAGGATATGAAGCCGCTCCATCCTGAGCGACATGGTCAAGCTGAAGTGCACCTGACTTTTATAATATCATAGTATACCCCTTATAAACAGTTATTATTGTTATTGTTTTCTTTACCTGGAAAGGCACACACGGTGCTTCCCAAAGAGGCTCTCAGTCTTTTGCAGACAAAAGCAAAAACAGAGAGGGGAAAAAAGGGGGATTATTGTCTCAATTCTCCCATTCTGCTTCTTAACTGCTGGAACTAATCCACTGTATAGGCCTTCAACATGGACACAAGCAGGTGCCCCAATCACCTGAGAGTTTGGTCAGTACCAATAAAAGTCAGTATGTATTGCCTATGCAGTATGTATTACATTCCCTCAGAGAGGCATTAAAATGCCAGCTACATTTAAACAAGTGAATGTCTGGCCCCTAATAAAACCCACATAATTTAATACTAATGAGTCTACCAATTATGACCTAGTCTCTGAACTTCCTTTCTGGGAAAAATCATTGGGAAGGTAGTTCAATGCCAACTCTAGCAATTACATTACTGCTACAATATAGAGAACCTCAGCTTTGCTTCTGCTCATTGCATGAACTGCTTTGAGGTGCATAAGGGAAGGGGTGAGGTGTGGTTGCTTTCCTGTGACAATGAACAGAATCTAAACAAGTTTGCTGATCCTCAGACCAATCAACTACTTTTATATCTTAATCAGAATATACTGCTGACTTTAATGGTAGCAGAAAAAAAAAGTAGGAGACTGCATTGTAACTACTGTTAAATAACAGTAATGTTGCTGTGGCTGTACAAGGTTTCCCACTTGAGAAGTGCCACAAACCCCATGTTCACCAGTGTATTTTTCAGATCTATAGGAATCACAGATCTATAAAAGGCCTTCTTGAGATACATATAGAATGACACCTACAGACTGCAAGGTGGAGAGCTTCCAGCCGCCCATTTGCTTCTCACTGAGCCTGGATGCCCAGGCATGGCTTTTTGTGTTTGCGGTAGAACTCAAGATTAGGTGGGCACAAGGTCTTCCTACCCAAAGCAAGAAACTATCACTCAGAAGTAACAGGAAGCACACAGCAAAATTTACGGGGCAGCTCAATATGGCACTGCCTACAATAATTTTTTTTGTGCTGCCTGCAGCAGCCTTGCCAGCTTAGGTCTCTTGTCCATACTCATCTGCTAGAAGGCTGCATCCATTCATCATCTACCCAGAATTTAATTCAGTGATTAACATATGTTTAATTAATTGCCTCCACTATGACAATAATCTCCATTTTGAGCTGACTGTTGAACCCCGACGAAGCTTTTGCTGGTGGAGAACAGACCCATCTGCCTTGTACACTTGTACCTGCTGCAGTCCCACACGGCATTCAGCACAAACACAATTCAACCCCACATCTTTGCCTGTCCCCAGCTACAACAACCATGTTCTACCATTGGTATGACACCCTCTGGAAGCCCTGCAGGGCTTCTGGCAGGAAACACTGGATGCTGGTGGTATACCTTTAATTCATAGTGTACCTTTAATTTCTGTGACATGCTGAGATAATACAGTGAGAAGTTCTTTAGAAATGCTATAAATAGCTTAAATAAATAGATATTCTCTGTGGTGGGTCCTCAGCTCCGGAACTGACTCATGCCAGAAATCCATCAGAGCCTGAATCTGGCAAGCTCTTGTAGGAGATGCAAGACACATCTTTTTACATTCCAACTCACTAAATGCAAGGGTCTGACTAGTTCTGTGAAAAGGGAGGGCGGAAAAAAAAGAAATAAAAAAAAAATGCCTGGAACCCAAGGGGTCACTCCCTGTGCCAGTGTGGAAGTTGCCTGCCATTAGTTCACCATGTACTAGCTGTTGGAAAGGGCACATAGATACTGCAGTGCTAGTGCCTTATAAATACATACAATAATTAGAGCTAATTTCTACAAGAAATAACTTTGTGATCCTTTGAGACAAAGGGCTCACTGATGCTGTGTGATATCGTCTTTGTTATTACTAAACAATGTCACACACACTTTGCTGCCAAACGCGTTAACTCCTCACCTCATCCCTCAGTGAGCTATGACTGCATCTTTAAAAAAGCTTGCTCTGGAAAGGTATGCATTTGATAGTCAAACAAAACAGCCTCAAAATCACTTTAGGGCATTGGAGAAGTGACTTCTATTCCCGGACTCTGAAGTCAAATAACTGTCACAAGTTTGTCTAAACTAACCAATGCCTAGAGTTTCAAGGTATTTAATTACATAATAAGTTATAGAAACACAGAGAATAAGTGGAAATACCTCACATTCAGAGTCAGACATTTTGTCTCAAAGCTTGGCATCCTTAGCTCACTTAGCAGAGAATCAAGATGAAGTCAAAATTAGTGTGGTTACATTAGTTCTTTTTATAGCTGTTGCCTGAAAGTCCACAAATGCCAGCCCCATTAACGTGCTGTCACTCAGTAACATCACCTATTTTGTCCTTTAAGGGACTAGTGTTGTATGCATTTCTGAACATTAAAAGCAAAGACATTCACTGTTTTAAACTTTTTATGGTGTGACAATTTCTAGTGTCTCCTGCCAGGATTGATAGTTTAATATGGACATGTATATGTTTTTTATTGCATGAAGCACATATTTTTATTTTGTTCACAAAGTGTTTGTTTAAAAAAAAAGAAAAAAGGACAGTTTTACCTTCTTAGTTGTTACAGTTCTTTCACCTCTGCTCTTTCTAACCATGCAAGTCTGTCAAGAAAAGCTACAAAACAAATTTAGCAAATAAGTCACTCTGGTATTTGGGTAGGAAGACGACCCCCTCTTCCCCTCCTTCCCCTTCACTGCATGCTTCTACCACGGTGGCAAACTTATTTCAAAAATTCTGATGAAACGCTTTGTAAATTTTGTTATTCTGTGATGATAATAAATCATTATAGTCTTAAACACTTCTCTAGCTTGGAGCCTCAGTCACAAATTATCTTGTCATTCTGACCAAAACATTCTCCAAAAAAGCTTGACAAGTGCTAAAACCCAGAACATGAAACCATGTGTTGTTGTGAAAGCAAGATTCAGAAATGTCAATTAATTAGATTAAGAGGCTACTTTTAGCTTTACTTGTGTTGCCAAATAACCCTTAAAATATGCATAGCAGTGGAAGCCTACCTCAGCAATACAGTACTTCTGTGCAAAATAAAGACAATGGATCTGGCTAATAGAGGGAATTATTGTATCTGTCATTCATACAAGGAGAATGATCTAGAAGCAAATGTCTTGCTTCCCACTGTATGGATTCACAAGCAAGATAAATTCTGCCACTTAGGAGTTAGGCACCATTTTTTTCCCCCCCAGAAATCTGATTCAGATTAGAAAATAAAAGTCAAATCACTAGTATACATCTCCATAAGTAAAATGGATTTCTAACATCACTGTCTGTGTAGCTGTCTACCCCTGCCCATAAACTATCATCCTTTATTTGCATTTTAGAAGTTCACTTTAGAAAAAAGAGTGGTGCAATTAAATACATTTTATTCAACTTTCTCATAGCTACCTCTAAAATTTTTATCTTTAAATAATCCATATCTTCAATTTTATTTACACTATAAACTGTTCCTATATTTTAATGGTATGTTTGCTTTAAAAGGGGTTGTTGGCTTTAATAGCTCAGTTATTATCTTTGTAAACTAACATTCCACATTCCTCCTAACTAAATCCTAGCAAATCATGAGTGCATTTGGATCATACATTCCACCACTGAAACTAAAATTTAAGCCAAATAAATGTTCTGTTCAAATTAATATACATAAAATGAATAGCTAAACATAGATCAATTTTGATGGATTTAACAGTAGGTTTGCTAGTGGCAGGAGGGTCATGATATGTAATACACTCAAGAGAACAGAACTAAATAAATTTAATTTCCTGAAACCCCTATTAGTTTGTGTTAGTTTTAATGCTATAATACTGTATCTCTTCAGAAAAAAAAATTAACTGCTTGTGTTTTTATAAAACAAATCACTAGTGATATGGATCAGTGTAAATGTACAGGTTAGTACATACACAGGAGATAAGCAAAGTAGGAAGGATCCCAAGAGAAACAGGTCTGCAGCTGGACAAAATCTGTAAGTCTCAGGCTGTGCCCTAGGACAAGACCCATTCACAGCCCAGGAGAGCCTTGGCAAAAGCTTAGGAACAATAACTTGCAAGAAGGCAGCATTTCATTTCATTTTTCATTGAAATGTATCAAAATTAATATATTTTCTCATCTTTGCCCTGCCATTTTATCCTTTCAAAGGGCCTTATCTCTGGCAAAGCCATCATTTCTCAGGTAGCACGGTTGTAAGCATAGCTCAAACCCACGGTTATAGTGCATGGAATCAGATATGGTATACACTGGCATTAGTCCTTCAGCAATAACCAGTCTTGGAATGATATTTAGTAACTCAAATAATGAGTTTTGGCCTTCAGCTGTAATTTCAATTCTTCAGCTAAATAAAAAAGAAAAAAACAAAGGAGAAAAATCATTATTTCAATTGTTTCTTTTCCCCCTGTTAACTGGTCCACTGTTAGCCACGCTACAAGCAATAGTTTCTGGCAAATAAACCTGCTCCTTGCCTGCTGGAGCCTGTACAGAACTACAGCCTCCTCTATGACCTGGACTTACTTTAAGCATAACTTTGTCTTCTCCATTCTTTGGCCTTACCCTTCCACACAGAGCACCCACCTGGTCTTTCGGCCGCTGGCTTGATTTGCGATGGAAAAGTAACTGTACGTAACTACTTGTTGCTGTTGAATGTATACTTGATTCTAATCTCTCTATGCTGGGAAGTAGAACTCTGAGAGGGTATCAATGAAGGCCCTTGACTTAAGGGGAAAAACAGGCAACGAAGAGAGATAGAATATTTAAGGATAAAAAAACTGAAAAAAAAAAACCCCTAGCACATAAAAAGAAAAGCCCACAAAGCACCAAGACAGTCCTAATTTTTAGACACACCACAAACTATTCTTAAGTTCTCCAGCCAAGACTTGTTAAAAACAGAACATCCTAAATGTTCTAAAAATTGTATGAGAAGCAGATGGAGGTATTTCCTTACAGAATGAGCCTCAAGTCAAGTGAAATGACTGAAATACGTTGTCCACTAAGGAGCAAGGCAAAAATTCACAATTTAAGAGGTACCTGTGTGCAAAGATATTCAGTGACCTGCCACTGGCTGAGTTGCACCAGAGGTGTTAGAACTTCACCTGGTCTTCAGCTGCTCCCTAACAGGACAGAGACCTCCCACAGGTCCTGTGTCACACATGCCCACTCCCTGCAGATATTCTGGAGGCCTCAGGACATCTCAGGCAGCCTTAAGCATCTGTTTTGGCACTTAAATCCTGCTCTCTCTGTCTGTGCTTGGAAAAGCCCTATAAAATTGTGAGCCATGGATGAAAATAGAGCAGTGAGGACTAAATTAAAGTAAAATTTAGTAACAAGGCCCAAATGTTAACATGCTGTATTTATCTCAAACTTATTAACATTCCTATGAGTCTCTGAAACACTTTATTACTGATACATGGGATTGTGCTGCTATAATAGGCTTCCCTGAGGAGTAACTAGGACTCCAGCTGTACTGCAGGATATGTTGTACTACATATTATAGGGTTAAATGGTGCTGCCTGTTATCTGCACAATGTGTGTATTACGAGTGCAAATGAGGGAGCTCCTTTGAAAAACCTGAAGTCTGCTCTGGAACACTGAAAGGGCTTGTACTGTTAGCAAAAAAAAAAAAAAAAAAGAGGGAAGGGTCTCTTTTTCCAGTTGCAAGTGACTTAGTCATATGATTGATGTAGAAAACTTAACGCCTCTGCCAGCAAAAAAATGAAGCTGTGTCTAAAGTAACTCTACCAGTGTTACAAGGAGTGCAACCTCACCTGAGCACAGAAGGCAGTCACAGTGTAAAATGGCAAAATGCGAGGCCATTCAGCACCTGTCAAATCTGGTTAGCAAAGGGAACAATGACACTAAGCCACGCATGTTCCTCCCTCTGCTAGAAGAGAGAAAGCTAGTTTTATTTCCTGATGAACTGAACTGATAACTAAAGTGACATAAAAACTTCAGGAAAATAATTAAATTTAAAATAGACATTACCAGTGTATGGCTGGAAATCAGTCACAAGTTTGCAGAAAAAGAAAAACCAAACTCTCTACAGCAGCCATGTATACTTGAGGTGTTCAAAAGGTATTGTAGGTTACAGGAGCCCTCAGAGTTCAACTTCTGGTTATTCTGCAGCACAAGTAGGTCAAGAGCACCCACGTCAGCTTGTCACAAGGTGCAGTGATGGTGCCTGCACTCCTCCCCTGCAAGCTGCTCTCTGCTTAACTTGGAGTTGGAGTTGTGTTCCCTTTGACAATCTAATCTCCATGCCCCTTGCTGCAAGTTGAACTGATTAACTGTTGTCCTGCCCTTGGTAGACATGTAGAACACCTGATCAGCATCCATTATATAACAACTTTTTTTAAAGCATGGCAAAAGACTCTTATCATGTCCCTACTCAGTCGTCTTGTTTCTAGACTAAACAAATCCAATATTTTTAACTTTTCCTCATAGGTCATTTTAGCAAAACCTCTAATCATTCTTGTTGATCTCCTCTGGATTCTCTCCAATTTGCCTCCATCTTTCTTAATGTCACCAACTTCAGCAGAAGTTTTGCAGCTTGGAGAATTGTTTCTTGCTGCAGAAGTCACCTGACACCCTGACCTTTAGCTCAACAATGAGAAATAGCGTACAAGCTTCCTTAAAGAAAATGGTATTACATATATACTGTCATGTATACTTAGTGTCATGCCACCTGCTTGCCACTTCAACCGACTCCTTTGCCTTAACAGCAAAAACAAACAATAAAAAAGCTTTTTCTTTTGTGAGCTTCTGTATAGAGAGTCTTATTGTATAACTTAAAAATACATGAAAGCATAGCTGAGCCATTTTAAAATTCTATTAAAAACTCATTTTTTTCTCTTCATCTCGAAAAAAGCAAAGCAATTTCAAGAAAACAAAACAGTCTAAAAGAAAACTGTAAGGGAAAAATAGAGCATTGTTAAGGAGATGCTAGCCAAAGTTACAGGGAGTGAGTAAAATAGCCTATAATTAACAGAGAGATGATAGCCTTTACCTCAAGTTGGACATTAAAATGGATGTAAGACTTCTTTAACCAATCTTAGCACAGATAAACACTCACATGAATTGCCTTCTTCAGTGAAGACTGTAAAGCCCAAGAAACAGCACAAGAGCAATCAACACAGAAATGCAAAGGCCTGTGACATTAGGCATGTTATCCACACGTCACACAAAAGTCAGCAATATTCACCAAGCCACTCATCAGCTCCTATTTAACTCAATAAGCACCAGCTGGGGAGTGCCAAGATGCCTGGCTGCTCATAACCTGCGTGTGAGATGTGGTGATCTGAGCTCTGGAGATCCACAGCAGGCAGAAGGGCTTATGGGATCTGGTTCAGGTTCTGCTGGGGGGCATTCACTACCTGGGCTCAGAAAGAAAGCATGGTCAGAGCCAGGGAGCAGCTCAGCCCACTGGAAAGCCTTCTCCAGAACAGGGTAAAGTGTACATGGAAGGAAGAGCTCTGGCTGCTGGGCTGCAGATGTTGTGATGCTCTGGCTGCTGAAATACTGTGGTCTCCAGCTACAGGAGAGGGCTTGTAGCCGGGATGCTGAGCAGATGGCAGGCAGCACCTATCTGGGCTCTGTTAGCCAAGAGTAGTATCACAGATGCTTCAGCTAGTCTCCAGAGTATTTCATTTCTAAGTACTTGGTTATGTTGCTGCATGTCTGACCAGCTTCAAAAATTCTCTGCTTGGCCACCAGACCTTCCCTGCTATTTGCAGGGCAGCCTGGGTGCCCAGCAGAGCATTTCTGATCAGGGGACAGCCCTGTGGAGCAGAGGGGACAGGTGGGTCAGGAAACTCGGTGGTCTGGAGCTGGGTGTTTCTGATGGCTTTGTGGCATTTATCATCCCCTGTACAACAGACTCTTAGGAGGGAGGTCTGAGCAGGTCTGCAAGAGGCCCATAGCAGAGCTTTGGGAGGAAGGCAAGAGGGCAATGTGACAGCAGAGCTGTCAGAGAGGAGTGCACCAACCTCTGGCTGTGTCCAGCAGTAGAGGGGTTAAAGCAGCTTTCAGAGCACAGAAACCAGGCTGAGAGGGAGTATTACATGTGCTGAGAGTGTTTCTATGGGATCAGAACTGTTTACAGTCTAATGTGCCTGCACCTGTGGGTTGGTGTGGTTTTGCCTGCTGTTCAGAGCTTCCCGAGAAGCTGCTAATATACCGTAGCTGATGAGACCGCTGTTTTGATCTCTCCCTTCTTGGAATCTCTTCTAGAGCCTTTAATAAAAGCCCTATTAAGGAAATACAAGTGGGTGCTTTGTGCTGCTTCAATATCTAATTTATATTTTTAACATTAAATACTCAAACACATGCTTTGAATTTGTGCCTTTTTTTGGTCTAATAGTTTCTTGCTGGAGACTTGCATACATTTTCTATCACATAATTCCTTATTTTCTTTTGGGGTTTTGGGTGTTCTTGTACCCTGCACAAATCTTTTGTTGAAATTAAGAGACATACTGAAGTCCCGTCATTCAAATTATTGATGGTAACTAGTCTGTCTGGGGGTGATGGTTGTATTAAAACATCTATCACATAAAAAAGAAGCATATGGCATTTACAGAATCTGGGCCAACAAAGAAGGAAAGGGTCATGTTCGCTCCTAAAGCAGAAGCAAGCATCTCCTGAGGGTTATACATGGATTCAGTTCAGAGAGAGCTGGAGAATCTCATATATTTTGAAATCATGAGGGGTATGAAATCAGCATAAGTTACAGCTGCCCTTAGGTGCTTTCTTTTGAGTGGTCAGTGCCACAATCACTCAGCAGAGCACATTGATCTCACTGACTTTGGCAGAATTATAGAGGGTCTGTTTGCATGAACCATTGCTGAACAATTTATCTGATGTATTAATCATCTCTTAGATAAGAATATCTGGACTGCAGATTTTTCTTGTAACCCTATTTTCCTCCTGTGGTCTTTTGTTGCTGTAGATTTTGCATTTGAAATTTTAAAATAGTAAATTTTTTTGCACTGTGTTAACACTTAGTATCTCTTTGTCCATCTTGCCGCACTGTGAAGTTCAGGCTACTGTTTTGGAGTGCTCTGCATCCTTCATAGAGGACAGAGAAGTACCACTCTCTATTTCCCCTTTTGACAGCAGCTCTGGTTTAGAAATTGATTTGTCTTCATGGTGACACATAAAAATTGGGACCCTATTTTTACTTCATCTCCCAAATGTACATTTAGGAGGCAAAAAGGAAACCTTTTATTGGAGGGTGTAAGAATTAGTATATTTTGTAGGGTTGATTTGGCTATTTTACCCACTTCTAGTGATCCCTCTGTGAGACTGCCTATGCTGCTATTATGAGAACTCAGGTCAGTTTATGTGTGATGAGGGTAGTGTCCCAGACACCTTGAGGATTTGGGTTCCCTGCCATGCAGATGACAAGCCCTGCTTGTTACCAGTCAGGCTGTGCTTGCAAGGGAGTCTCCTCCTCTTACTCACAGGAGTCCTTCAGGAGAGAAGGACTTTCTCAGTGCCACCCACCTCCCTCCCTACAGCCAGTATGAACCACTGTGGGCTGTTTTTTCTTGTCCCCAAACTATCCTCAGTACCCAGGGAGCACTGAAATACATTTTGCAGAATTTCTTCATCTGCTCTGCCCTTCTCTGCAGCTCCATGACATTGCAAGCTCAACTTCCCGGCACAGTAAATGGGAATTAATGCAGAGAAATCCATGGCTGGCCCTGACTGGCCAGTCTCTGCCCTCCAGTATTAATCTGCTGCTGCTCTTCTGATCTGCCCTTTGCAACACAGTGTTAGAGATGGAGATGGACAATGCAACCCCTGGTTAAACCAGTTCTTGCTGCCCAATCACTAGTATATCCCAATAATGAGTTTATTTTAAAGTGGATTTTTAACTCCAGTAATTTCCAGAGACGTTTAATTGGGGAGCTGACTCTTCTGGGCTCCTCTAAACACAACCCTGTGATGAATTCATGTTTTAGCACAAGCCAGAGTGCACACAGAAAATGTTCAGCCATTCAGAGGTACAAAAAGCAGTAATCTTAGCCTGAAACAATCATACTGAACTGAAGCACTACTCCTCTTTCCTAGATCTACTTTTAAGATCCCTGTCAAAACAGCCCTTCAAACACATTTGATTGGGTTGGGGCTCATCATGCTGTCACCAACTCACTTTTCATTAGGCTGTTGCTCTCTGTTAGCCTAGCCAAGCAGAAGAACTCAAACACATGCACAAATTAAATCGACATCCAAACTCCACCAATATACAAAGCAATTTAAATGATATTCATTAGAGCGATGACAAGTCCTGATGAGGCTTTCAGGAACGGAGTCCTTCAGCTTCTGCCGACTCGGTTTCATGGTCATTGAGGCGTAACTGCAGTGACTGTACCTCCAGTTTAGGGGAAAAAAAGCTGAGAATATGACTCTGCTTCCTGACACACCTACCTCATTCTCTATCTCTGCACAGGTTTACAGCTGAGCCAAGGTTCTAGGCATTTTTTTACAGTTCTTTCCAGCCTTTATATTGCACACACCCTTTAGCAAAGTCCATTCCTTTCCCCACCACCTACAAACGTGCCAATTAAAGAGTTCTATTTTCAAGTAATTTCATTTTACTTGGCCAGAAAGGTCACTAACTCGCAACTATGATGGCTACAAACATGTCCCCAGCTTCCTACCATGCAAAAATGAATTTGATATGTTGAAGGCTAATAAAGAAGTATTTTTCATTGTTAATTTATACTGAAGTTTAAAAGTTACCCTCTGTCCATTTATATTTTTGATATTAAAAATAATTTAAAAAAAAGATGGACACTATCTTCTCCACAGGGAGTGGAATGGGGCTGACAGGTCTAATACAGGCTTTTCCACAGTGCCAGATAATTTGAAATTCATTTCCTTTGTGACCAAAGTCCTTACCTCAGGCATCAGGAGGTAAGGCATCAGAAAATTAGCTCACTATTTGACTAAAAAGTCCACTATGCTGCTTGCAAAATTTAAACACATGAGGGACGAAATGCTCGTATTCACCCTAATGTGACACCTGGAAAACCCAACGGGTGACATGGGGGGCACACTAGCATTTTAGCTTAGGCAAGGAAGACATCACTCTCAACTGTGAGCTCCACCACCCATCCCAGCCCTTGGCCAGGGAACGGGGCCAGGTCTGGCCCTGCCATTTTTAGCTTCTTATTTTTTGCTCTACAACACCCTTTTTAACTTCTTGAAATAGGCCAAGAATTTTAAAAGCATGATATACAGAAAATATCTTGTTATATCGTTACTCAAAAATTCCTTTTCTTGGTGTAGCTGCCTTGGGTTGCAATTTTTAATTTTCCTTTTTAAGCACTCCTACAATGAAAAGATAGGCACCGTGCTACAGAAGTGTGATTTGCAGTTGCGTACTTTCATTTCAATAAAGGTTATATATATGAACTTGATGAGCGGTCTGGACATATTCATCTATCCCAAAAAGTCTACCTGATTTTAATTCTCTTACAGGACTATTTAACCAGAAGTGCATTTCAAGCTATAAATAAGGCAAAGTGAACCAAGCAACAGCTGCTGAGGAAGTTAATGTGTCCCACGTATATGTTGTAATATACTGATGAAAAACCAACCAACCAACCACTACCCTAACATATAAGCTGAATGTTAGAATATTAAGTATAAAGATTGTTTTAACATGTAAAAAAATGAATTTATGTACCACTGCTGTACTTGTGTATGTACTAGATAATGAACACAGCATGAGCTACGTGTTAGTAAATCTAAGTCATCTTTTTCATGCTGAACATTTAGTTAAAATTATTGCCCCAAACCAAGGCCTGAAAACAGATTGTAACCTCACCGATTATTCCAGTGCTTTCAGACATGTATAATGATGCGTTAATACATAATTCTGCTCCCTTCTGTAAATGACCCTGATTCTTCCCTCCTTCACTGGTAAAAGATTGACTTCTTATGCAAATATTCCTCAATGACGGCTGTGATATTATAGCCTTAAACATATACAAGCTTTTCATTATTACAGGATAATTACTGAAAACTCAACAAAATTCACTGCTGCCACACCCCAACCAACAGAGGCACTTTCATATTCTGAGATGGCAATACAGTAATTATTTCTTGTTCTCTCATCTACCTACAGCAGGTCAAGCAAGGATTGGAAGGCACATCTTGGCAGAGTCCCAGGAGAAGAGAATTTACTGTGGTTTTTTCCTTGAGATTGTATGTATTTGCTAGTGATACTCAAGGGAGTTACACATTTGTATTTCTACTGGTAAAACAGTAACAGTTGAGTCAAGTATTAAGACTTATTTCATCCTTGGCTAACAGGACAGTCCAGAGACTTTTAAAAAGTTGGGTAATCTTGAAAATATTTTTTTTATTACTTTCCTTGATAAATTCTAGTTTAATGACCATTACCTGTATTTCAGGTCTGTGGAACAGTGTGGGTAACAGACCACCTAGCAAAACTCCAACATCTTGTAACAAAAAGTTACCCAAAGAAAGCAGGCAGCAATGACTGTAATAATTCGTTATTTTTCTGGGAAATACATAAGGCTCTTTGGAGGCATATTTAAAAATACAAAATTTATTAATTAAATTTAGCTTTATTACCAGTCATATCTGTTCCACTTTCACCACAGTTCCTTTTTTTTTTTCTTCTGTTGCAGCTGAAATAAGAAGTTGCAAAATTAAAGGGTTTTTTCCCTTCAATACATGCCAGTATTTTTTTAAATCTCAAAGTATAGCCAAATTCTTTTGCTGTCATAACATGCAGAATCATATTTTGTTTAGCTCTATATAGCAAGATACATAGCCATATTTAAATGCAACAGATACTTCCCATATTGATAACACTAATCTGCCTTGGTTTAGATAAAAAATTGCACATATTGTTTACCACAAAAGTAACTGCATAATTAAAATAATATATTTTCAATTTTAATACAAAAATAAAAGGAAGATTCAAGAAATATGTTGGCTTCAGAAATAATTCCTTACACTAGCTTAAAAGTCATATTTTGGTTAATTATAGATTTCCTACTCATGAAAACTGAAAAATACATTCCCTGATTTTTTTTTTATTTTGTTTTTTTTTTTTTTTTGCTAAATGTTGACTCCAGCAAACAGCTAAGATCTGGCATATTGATTTCTTGTTGTGAAGTGAGCTGTTCAAGCTCCATTTAAGATTTTCATCTTGCATGTAGCCCTGAGCACATCATAGCACCATAAATTAGTTAAATTGCACATTTATCACAAATGTTATTTTAAGATACTGCGTAAATGTGATGGCTGGAAGATATACAGTATGCTGCAACAAGCCACTACTTGGGTGGGGTTAGACCAGGGTCACCTTTATACACCTGTGATTTAAAGCTCTTCCCGCCCCATCAAAATTTCATTTTTAACCTCTTTCTTGAGATATTTTGTTTTCTCTTCCACTCGATCTGCATAATTCTAAATAAAATATCAAATGCAAAGCAAAAGTCACATTTCAGATGCATATTTAAAAATTCTCCATCCATACCTTCATGTTTGTCTAATAGGAAAAAAATTATCTTAACATATCTAGGTTGGTGATTTGGTTAGCACTAATAGTTACCATGCCAATATACATATCAGTGTATGGATGAAAAGAACATTATTCTAGTTCATTGAGTCTCTAAATTCTTTATAATATGAAATCACATTGGTATGCCAGTCCTGGACATTCTGAAATGCAAGCTAAACTTTATTTTAATATATTTGAGACACACAGATCCTGACTAGCCATTTATTTGCAAAGTTTCAAAGTACTTTAAGAAATGTATTTCTGGACAGATATGGTTGCTCCCTGAATTTGAACCCAGTATGTCTCCTCCCTTCACATTCAAACCTAGGTAAGTCAGGCCCAGGAACTAATTTTTACCAGATTAGGTTAGTTGCATCAGACTCCTTTTCTGTATTTTAAGAGTAAGTAGAAGAACACTGCAGACTATGCAGTCTCTTGATTTTAATCCCTCCCGTGTCCCAGATAACAGTATTGCGTACAGAGCTTTTAGCATTACTATTATAAGTCAATGGTGCATCTTAAAAATACATTGATTGACAACATATGCAATAATCTGCCAGTCTCCTTATGTGTGAATTTCTGGTTTGCAACCAAACACTATATTTAAGCTGTTATAATTTTCAAAGAAGGAATTCTCTGCTGTAGAGGTAAAAAGTTTGCCTGTATTTAGACTGAGATCATATATTTGTAAAAAATGTGGACAGCCACCCAGGAGGCTTCGTGAAAGGCTTCAGCCACCAGGTTGCCTCTCCTTGGTAAGTGAGTGGGACTCCTAGGATGGTACAGTCACCCAGTAAAACAACATGCTGCGATTTTATTGCTGGAATTTGAGCTGAGGCCATAAACACTGACATACAAATGACCTTAAAATCAGATACAAGTGCAAGCCAAAAGAAGAGGAAAAAACTCCAAACCCTAAACCCATTCAATTGGTCCACTTAACAGTATTTGCTGTAGAATGAACAGAACACTCTAATACATTTTTAAGACATGTACTGGCTTTTACAATTACAGAGGAAGATGGAAAAAAAGAAAGATGGAGAGACAAAAAAAAAACCAGAAAACAAAGATTTAATTACTTGCTTACTGGAAGACAGAGGATTTAAAAAAAAAAAAAAAAAAAAAAACCAGAAAACAAAGATTTAATTACTTGCTTACTGGAAGACAGAGGATTTAAAAAAAAAAAAAAAAGAAAAGAAAAGAAAAGAAAGGAAACTTCTGTACGTTTGACATTCAGATGCTATTTTTACTCATAAATCTTAAGTGCTGTAATAGTGGTTTTGGTTCCCACATAACTGTCTCTAGACTGAGTTCACCTGACTGGCAAAAGACATGCATAGTAATAAAGGTATTTGGAGATGTGAATAATTTTCAATGGTTTTGATAGCATGACCTGTCAACACCAGTAAAAGTCTGTCATTATCATATAAATCCTCCTGCTTGTTTTCTTTGGCATGTGTTTATTTATCTTCTTTGCCCAACTCTACCTGCTGTGAACACTGTCCAGAAGCAAGTAGGGCCACATAAGAGGGCTCACTTCAAAATAAAGTTGAAGTCACCAGTCTCAGTTTCCTACTCCTGTCGTTTGAAAATGCTGGATGAGCTGGAAAGGGACTCTTTAAACTGTGCAGACTCTGCTCAATGCATCGAGAAGAAGGCAGGTGAGCAGCAGTATCACCCTGGGTCTGAATTCAGCACAGCAAAACACTTCTTTGCTTTCCACGCGCTGCTGATAAACCCCCTCTTCACAGCCAGGCTTACCTGATGTTTAAAAGGAGTTATAACACTCATTTATCTTTTCTGGGGGGAAAAAAATTCTGTTAATGCAGCCTTTGAATAAGTGCTACCCTGCTCTTGAAATGCTAAAGTTCACTAAAACTCCAGTGATTTATGTGCAGCTTTTGACTGCCAGCACCTGGCAGATGAAGAAACCTACTCAAGCTTCAGTCATAAACAGATAGCATACAATTTAATTTTAATGTGCTCGTTAGTCGTAGCACATTTCAGACATAATTGTGAACGCAACACAAAATTATAGCAAAAAGACAATTTTAATGCTGCTGTAGAAAAAAAGGTTATATGAAGAGTCATATAATGGTGCTTCATTGTCAACAACAAAACAGGGCACAGAGTGCATTACAGTGTCTGTGCTGTTTACATGCCAATATTTTATACATAGATTCTCATATGGTGTCAGCTGTCAGTTACTTCTGCAAATTAACTGCCAAAAATGGAGACGAACAGAATCACTTAGTGTGCTGGTAACCACGGGTTACCTTTCATATGCCTAAAGATAAAGCTGCAGTATGGAATCTTGGGAGAATAATTAGGCAGAACAAAACAGAAAGTTACCAATTGAAATAAAAAGGCATTCTACAATAGGAAATAACAACCAAGAGCGCTTATAAATAAGTAAAAGAGGTTATATCACAGAATGCCTCATAACTTTTTAAGCAAAGTATTACAGTACAAACATTTTAAAGGCTTTATCAATGTTTAGGAAATACAGTACAAGTTTTTCAAATAGATTTAACCCTTTGAGCACTGAGTTTATTTTGAATTTTCTCTTTTTTATTTTATTTTTATTTTTTTACTAATAAATACCTTTAAAAGTCATGTTGTGCAAAACAGTTAGAATGCATGCCAGGAATGCAGTCCATGGCTTCTGTTTCTTCAGACAGTTAAAAAAAAAAAAAAAGGCAAAAAACAAACAAATGATAGCAACACTAATAAATATGTATAATTTAAACATGAACCTCTCTTAATATAGATGTACTGTATAGCAAAACAAAGCAAAACATACTTTGCTTTAAGAATAATGTTTCTGAATACTTTATAAATGCTATCTGTGGTATCTTTTATCACATAATTTACAATGTTTGGATGTTAAAAGAAAAACCATTAGATCTAAAAAACCATGAAATATACACTATATATAGGTATGGTTTATACCTAGGACTTACCAAGTACAAACCCCACTGTTGCTAAAAATACTGAAGAAAAAGAAAATGGCATTAACCACAATCACATTTTCCATAAGAGATTTTGAAATCTATACAATATATACATCTATGTTTCAATGTGAAAATTATATTTTTAAATTTCAAGGTGTAAGACACCCCTGCATAAATGGAGGTTCATATTAGTAATTGGAACTAAGCTGGTAAGGGTTTAAAAAAAACCATATCCATACATTTTTACCAAATTAATGCAAAAGTGCTTCAAAGTACTCAGAGGGCTAAAGATTATAGGGTGAGAAATACCAGCACACTTAGGTCACATGAAAAAGTGCACCAGAATTAGTTATAAATGCTTAATTAAACTGTCTGTTAATGCATGCAGCTTGATGCATCAGAGGGATGCACAGCAACTAAATCCAATTTACACAAAGTTCCAAACACTTACCACTGCATTTTAACCTTCATATTTTACCAGTAACAACAGCTGATTATGCACCTCTATTTAAACACTGTACAGTTATACAAAACAGTTCAGCCCAGAGCGACTCTGGAGTTAAAATAAGAACATGTGCCAAGAACTAAACAGTAGCTTTAAGGCGTCTTTGACAGTTTTCCTCAAAGCAAATTACAGTTATTTTAATCAAAAGCAAATGCTACTGCTTCTCTAACTCCGAAACATACAGAAGGTGATCCTCTGGTGACTTCCCATGTGTTTTACTAAGATGAAGTTTAACAGCATGCTTGCTTGCAAAAGTCCTGTTACAAAGTTTGCACTGATAAGAAGTTCCAATATCTTCCTCTGGAGAGGATGTCACCAGTTTTTCAGATGGTGACTTTGCTTGTGCTATCTGATTGTTAATCTGTTCACTGGACAGTTTGGACAAGTCTCTTAACCTGAAACCCAGATGCGATTCAAGATGACTGATATAAGTTGAAGGAGTTCTGATCTGTGAAGCACAGTCATTACAAAAGAACACTGGGTGACCAGTGTCCAAATTTTTAAGGAACTTTGTTCCCCCCGTCCTTCGGAGCTGGTATTTCACATTGGCCAGCCAGTGGCTAATTGTGGTCATTGAAAGTCCCGTAAACCTGGAAATGTGCATTCTTTCTTGAGGGCTCAAGTCTGACATGATGTATTTCCCCTCTGAAGTCTGCCGTAAACTGGCTGCAAACTGGGCCTGCAATATGAGCAAGTGCTGAGGGTTCCAGTTAGACTGACGTCCCTTCCTTTTCTGAGCTGGTGTACTCTCTTCTGGTTCCTCTATTGTGGTACCATCAATGTCAGATTTCTCAGATATGCTGGAAGGTGTGGAAGATTTTGATGTGTGACTTTCTGTCAGGTTCTTCAGCATATCAGATATATCTGACAAGGCATTCTCGCGTAGCGGCGAGTTTGACATGAATGACACGACTGCAGATGTCTTTGCTGTTGTCACTGTAGATGAAGAAGATGCAGAAGATGTCGAAGTGGATGACAAAAGCGCTGAACCCAAAGAGCAGCTTTTGTCACTCTTGCCTTTCGTCAAATCTATGGGTTGGTCATTGTTGACATGATAAAAATAACGGTCTAAGTGGTCTGATTTTTTGGACTGTAGAGGTGGGGTGGCCACTGCAGCCTTTTCTGCCAAACTGTTGCTCATTTTAAAAAGCATGCTCATTGGATCCAAAGCAGGCAAAGATGGCTTTGCTGCTTTCCCAAGGTGAATATTCATGACAGATTGCAGTGCACTTAATGGATTTACAAATGGCTGTTCAGGAGGGTGATCAGTGATGATAGCTGTGCTGCTACTCAAAGAACTTACAATGGACTTAACAGGCTCTTTCCCATTTTCCACAGGTTCTACAGTTGGACTATCCTTGCAACCATCTCTCTGAGGAACCGGGCTGTTCTGTTGGCTTTTAAAGCCACCATCATTGGAGGACTCCATTTTAAGGGGTTCGCTGACTTCACTACTACATGGCGAAGGTGTCGCACGCTTCATTGGAGAAAGCTTTCCTTCAGGCTCTTTCATTTTCTCCTCCACTTTAGCAACCTTCTCGGTGACCTTCTTTACCAACTCTTCCATGGCATGAAAGTTTGTTTTTGGCACAGGTGAGCTCTGACTGCTTGGTGGAGACACCAAGGGCTGGTTTTTAGTTGGTGATACTAGTTCATTGTTTCCAAACATGGGTTTTAATGGTGTACTCTTCCCAGAAGAACCCAAAGACAGCTTCATCATATTAGGCAGCTGGTAGGCAGCATGAATGCTGGGATAGCCACCCCAGCTTGGTGTGCCATTCTGGGCTTTATTTATAGCTGATGTAACTGTGTTTTCTAAAGACTTCAATATATCTAATCCCCCTTTAGGGCTTTCTTCTAGGTCATTTTCAGTCAAGTAATGGTATTTTGAGGAGATATCATATTTTTCCTCATCTTCACTTGACTTCTCCTTTTCTTTCATTTTGTCATCAGCAATGACTCTTTCTTTATCTACCTCTTTTTTAATCTCAACATTTAATTTAGGGGAAACACTAGAAGGTGTGTTGGAAGGAGACGTAAAAGTGGTGGCTGCTAGTGGCACAGACTGGACTTTCTCATCTACTAAGGATGTTATTGTTGGTGTCGCTGGGGCTTCTATAATTGGCTTCCCTTTTTTCATGGCAGAGTTAGTGACTTTAATAAAATGTCCCGTCACCATCATGTGAGCCGTGAGTTCCTGCAGAGTGTCATGGGAACTTCCACACTCCATGCACTTCAGAATTTGAGATTTCCTCGCCTCAAAGTGCCAGGCATAGCTGGCACCGTTCTGGTGACCATAGCGATTATTTGGTGTGATGTAAGGATTAGAATTCTTTTGAAGTGCATCGTTGGTATCTGAGATTGTTGCTTTTGGTGTCCCACCTGTGGAATCTGGAGAACTTGGAAGATCAAGCTCCAGCGATGTTTTCTTTCTAGTAGCTGGGATAATTTTTGCTGCTACAGGTGTAACAGGTTCCTTCAGAGGCACTTTTTGGTAGTGTTTTGTTTTGATCATATGAACACTCAAATCCTGAAGAGATTCAAATGAATGACCACAGTACATACACTTTAACACTTTCTGAGCATCTTCCTTCCCTTCCATTTCAAGCAAAGAACGTTTACGAGGTTTCGACCATCTTTTGGGGTTATTGTTATCCGTTTCATGGTTGTCATCTCGATAATGTCCTGTTTCGTTCATGTGCACTGTTAATTCTACTAAAGTATCATAGGCAGCACTGCAGTCTTTACAGCGGAATTTACTGGCACCAGTAAATATGGAGCCATAAAGCTTACTGCTCTGTCTGTACAATTGAACTGTGCTAAAAAGACTGGGTTCAGGAAGAATTCTGCTCTGAGAAACTTGCTGGAGTGTTTTGGCCATAGCAGTCTGGTGCCAGTCAAAGCTGCCACTTCCACAACTGCTGCTGCTGCTGCTGCTACTGCTGCTGCTGCCATTGTTTTTTTCTGAAATTGGCTGGTGAAGGTTCAAATTGAGATTGGACCAGTAGGAATTAGAGAGGAAGTTATTATATACAGCTTTCATTTGTTCTAAACTATCAGATACTGTAGAGTCTTCCAGTGGTATTGAAACCTCCTTGCTTTCTTCCTCATTTTTAATAGAGCTGCTCTCAAAGTCTGCCATACGGTCACTTGTCTCACTGATGTGGGACTCACTGTCCATTTCATGGCTAGAAAATTCAGCTGCTGGAGAGTTTTGGTAACTTTGGCAGTTCTTACTGAAGTCTTTTTCTGGGCATGCATATTTTGCTGAAGGCTCCCCATCAACTGCATTTTCATCAGGTTCCACATCTTCTTCCACCAGTGCTGCTGCTTTTAGTTCATCTGAAACATAGGCTATTATGAAGAGAAGAAAATATAAGTTAGTTTCTGCTCATCATACTTTTGCTTTAGCCAAAGAAGTGTACTTATTTGCAAAATTAAACAGTTAAAAATTAGTGTTTCTTCAGTGCAAGAAAAAAATCTGCTCTTCAAACATAATTTGCCACCTTATTCTTCTCAAGGGGCAACAGCTTGAAATTAAAACTAAATTTGAAATTAATGAAGCACATTCTGGAGGTGGCATTCATTTCTAAAGTAATAAATTACTTGTATCAACCTCAGAGACAGCAGTTCCTGTCTGTCAATTAATATGTCTTATGCTTCTCCTACCCCTAATGCATTTCTTAACAGACAGATTCACAATTTAAATTAAGCAAGCATTTTTTGCTCATTACAGTTTTGAGACTCAATCTTTAATAAATATAGAGCATAACAAACATCAAAAATTTCTACAAAGTAAAAAAAAAAATCACAGATAAAATAATTCTAAAAATTAGATTTTCTTAAGTTATCACTGTTAGTAGTGTCATATTTTAGAGGAAATGGTTAAAAGCAACTGACACAACTTTCTGAAACAAGTCAGATCAATTTAAGGGTATTCATTATGGGTGCAACAAATGTCCCATTCCCATTTGAACACACCTTTCTCACCAAGAAAACCCATGCAGAACTATGTCAGGAGCTAGTTCAAGAAAATTGGTATGCTGTGCTCATTCTTGCTGTATAAATATATACAAGACCTTCCAGTGGACCTTACAAATGTCAAAGTGTTTGCTCTTTAGACTACTTTGTCAATATTTACTCAGCATAAGCTACACGGACACTCAACAGGGATCCTGTCTTTTTTTCTCCCTCAAGTAATGCAACTGGTGATGTAAATATAAGATATTCTTCTTGAATAGAATAGTTGGGAACTGACAGCAAACAATTTTTTTTCCATGATGCTTCTATTCTACATATACTAAGCATACTTAAGTTCTTCCCTTAGGCAAGAAAACTGGAAATATTAGAAGAGGGAACATTAAAAAAATCAAAATAATTCATTTCTATGTAATTCATTAATTTGCAGGAAAGCAAAAATAGAATATGTCTATATTAAGTAGAATTTAAGTTCTCTCACAAAGACAATTATAAACTTTGAAATAAGTGCATTTTCAGCAGACTATTGTTGAAAACACTTGACTTTTGACCTTCTCTGCCACACATCTGAAATGTGTAGGGTATTTGTATCTTATCCACATTGAACAATCTATAGCTTGTTTATGCAGCCGGTAGTGCAGAGAAAATACCAGTTTATACACCAAAAAGACCTACTTTAACCAACAGACTGAAAAATGTAGAACACTACAGTAGGTATCACATACACAGTATTAAACCTTGCAAACTTCTTTCAAGGAAAACATGTTTAAATGTTATCAGAAAACCACAAGAGACCAAACAACTGTTAATGTGACAATGAAATCAGGCTTTTAGTTTCACATGGAGTATTTCTTCGTTCAGTTAGGTAATACAAAATATTCACTACTGTTCTTTCACATGGATGAATGCAAGCGAATCTTCTTCCAAGCATGTAAAGTTATAAGCTGATCTTCAGAATAGAAGTTAAACCTTTGAAAGCACAAACATATCACATAAGAGCAACACATAATAATGATTAAGTATTTCAGTTCAAATCATTTCAATGCAGAAAATTCATGCAGCAGGGGTCCTATTTTTAACATTTGGGAGAACATAGATTGAGAGAATTACATTAAAAACTTTATTTAAAGATTCTTCAAAGATGCTGATGAGAAGATAAGACTTTAACAAGTATACTCTCATGAAATAAAGGTATGCTGTTTTTCTCTATTTTGTGCTTTTTCAAAATATTTTGAAAAAAATATTGTTATTTTATATATATTACAGACATGGCACCAATTTGTAGTAAGGTTCAGCATCTACCCTGCAAGTACTTGCAAAAAAACCTACTACATAGAATCTAAAAAGGTGGATTTTCAGACCTTTAGCAAAGGAGACCAAAATAGTTCGAATGACTCTCCAAAGCTGACAATATTTATATAACTGCTGATAATGTGCAAACAACTGACAGTCAACTGCCTCTCTCTCAATCACACCACATCCTAGTGATAGGAATAAAGGACAGAAGGAAGTAATGACAGCATGAAACCTATGTTTTGGAAGCAAACGTACCTATTTTCTATTCCATCTTATGAAAATACATTTTCTTTTACAAGTCCTGCTTCTTTGCTTCTGTTTGAAACTGATTAATAATTTCGTTTTCACAAATAAAGAATACCCAAGGTTATCACCACGCTGCCTACATCATAAAGAACTCGTTCACACCTGCAGGCTGAGGTGGCACACCAGAGAACCGTAAGTGTACCTGTCTTTTGCTCTATTGAGCCCAGTCTGTGTGTGTGCCACCCATTCCCACCACCATAACACATTCCAAAGTCATGGGCTTCATCCTGCACACCATGGAAAGCCCTCCTGGGAACCAGTGCTCACCAACACAAACAGAGGACACAGAATCAAGCCCCTAATTAGTGTGTTATTCTTTACATTTTTATTTCTCTTACTGCTGGAGTCTTATGAATTTTGTTTGAACTTAAACACTTGTCACATTCACAGCTTTTTTAGAGAGTGACTTTTACATTAGGGAAAACCTCCAGCATGCGGCTCATTTAAATGTAAATCTATTTACCTTTCATGCTTTCTTTGCCCTTTTCACCAACTATCAAGCATATTTGCGTGTTAACCAGGAGCTGCCTCCTCTATAGCTGTTCTTCCTTAGCTCAAGTTGTGAAGCCAACTTGTGACATCAGTCTTTGATCCAGAAATGCAGGAAATGAGGCACAAATGACAGTGTGGAATTTAACCCAGTAATCTGCAACTTTGATAAACTGACAGTTTGAACAACTCCTTCTGCTCCTTCTCCTGCAGAAAGGAGGGATGAAACCTGGACGAGTGAAAGGTATCCCTGCCCACAACAACAGGGTTGAAACTAGATGATCTTTAATGTCACTTCCAACCCAGGCCATTCCATGATTCTATTATTCCTCAACCAAAGACTTATGCAAGAGATGAGGATGCTGAAGGAAATACCTGAGCCTAAGACTTAAAACACCATCCTAAACTGGAGTTTATGTCAACAGCTTCTAATTCCTTATTCCAAGGACTGGTCTCCTAACATTTGCCTTCATGCCAACCAGGCAACTCAGTAATTTCTGGACCAGCCTGTGATGGTTCACTCAGGGCACACTCACAGGTTCTGCAATGCCACTATAGGCACCTTTATGGAGGCTGACACTTTTCCTCTTCAGAAAACTCAAATAAATTATTCCTAGCATGTGGGACAGAAAATCAGGGAGTATGGGATTCAGTACCCACAGTAAGGAGCCCATCTGCAGCCAAGGGACTTGCTGATCTCATCCTGCCCCACCAGATCTTGCTAAGGGGTGAGAAATGCTCTGTATTCTGAGTACAGATGAAGGTAACAGATTCACTGCATCAGAAATAAGAACAAGGAGTGCTGTAGCCGAGAGATTTCATATTTGGTTAAGTACCTATAGGAAGAGCAAAGAGACTATGAAAGCAGAGAATAAAATCAGATGGTAAAAATGTTTTCCATTGCCTGGTGGAGAGACCATATTTAAGAAGCATCTTTATGCAGCCATTTCCTATTATTATTATTAAAAAACAAAGATCAATAGTTTGGTATTTTTCAAGTGTAGAGTAAATGTTCAAACAGCAGGACATCCATAAAACTGTTCTTCAGTGCCTCAACAGACAAGTCTGAGGGGAGAAGAAACAACGTTAAAGCCAATTCTAATAGCAGAAATTTTAAAGAGTGGTAAATAAAGAAATTAGATAGTTCTGTGATTTGTTTTCCCAGAATAAAAGATGAAAAAAAATCAAAGTTCTCAAAAAACTGTTTAGTTTACACCTCACAGACCATTGCAACCCACAGGAAATCACCTGCAAGTTGGGCAATGGTGTCACTATGACATAATATTTGACAAAAAATGAAAAGTCACTTCCTGGTGTGGCCCTCAGTTTCTGCAGAAGATGAGGATGTCAAAGAGGTTCAGAAACGTTTTGCAGGTGCAGTCACAGAGAAGTTGAGAACAGACAGTTCCCTCATTAATATTTGTTATAATTATTAACTAAACTGCTAGGTAATAATTAAATTAACACATTTGATATCAATACATAGCAGTAAGCTGTGGTATAATGCAATTCATTTCCACACAAGAGCGAATTACCTTCATAACTGAGCTATGGATCATTTCTTTGCCAGTGGAAATAAATTGTGATCCATCACTGCCCAAAATGATCTACATATTGTATAGACAGTAATAAACTCATATACCTGGCTCTACACAGACACCACAGATCTACTGCACAAGAGCAGAGAAATATCACCAGCCCACTATGATTCTGCAGGAGAGGAAGTGCCTGTGTAGCCAAACCAGCTGCGACTGCTGAAGTCCTGGGCCCTGCAATGCTCAATAGCACCACAGCTACTGCCTTGACCCCCGACTGACAAAGCTACTCTTCAGCAGAAACACAAAAAAACTTTGCAAGGTTTTCATCTCCCCCATGGCAACATTCACCCAGTGACATGGTTGGACAAACATCTCCTGGAGTTTTTTTGGAAATACAAGACCACAGCATTAAAGGTGTATTTTACTGTTTTCCAAAAACCAATTAATTGCACAATTATTCATTCGCTTATTTCCTGAAAAATGCATCTGAGATAATATATTTTGGCTTGGATCTATCCAAATATTTCATTTTGATACTTATGAAATTTCTTGGTTTAATTATGTTTTTTTGCCAAGAATGCTTCTTTTCTTTTAATTAGCGTACTGGGGTATATTTAACCTAGTATATATGGTCTTTGCTTGAAAAAGTAAGAAAACATGGAAAATGCTTAACTGCAAAAGTTTATCAGAAACACTCAGCTCCTTGGAAATATTTTGGCTTTAAACAAATAGCCTTTTATTAAAAAAATACTAATCAGCTTTATTATTTATTTATGCATAATTTGATATCATCATGTAATACTAAGGGTCATCTCCCAAACCATCTGATTCTGAGTGCATTGTGAAAAAAATCCTCTCAACTCCTAAAAAACTCAAGCCCATATACATTTCATACTTGAAAAAGAGAACAGCAGAATGGGACTGGGAGCAGGAGCTCTCCCAATGCTTATGGGATGAAAATTATGTTTCCAGTTAAAAACCAAACCAAAAGGGGGGAAAAAAACCCCAACAAAAACCAATTAAAATCAAAAGAAACAGGGAAAGAGGATCATAATAGATAATAAAGTGGAGCAGTGAGGAAGACTCAGCCAGAGAAACTCCCTCTGCATCCTGACCCTCACTCCTTACACCATGGCACAGTGCAAGAGGTGGCTCCTGCCACAAGTGCTCCTGGCAGTGCATAGCTTCTTCCTAAACATCTGTCCCATTCTGTTTTAAATCAGATACCAGCCACCTAAGAAACAACCAGAATAGTTTTTAAAGATTTAAGTGAGCAATGAAAAAATCAAAGAAATCAATGAAAAAAACCTCAAAGAGTCCCCAGCTTCAGTGGGACTACTTGGAGTTAAAAAGGGGCTCAATCCCAACACCAGTGCAGAGAAAGCCAACAGAGGAACAGCAGCAGGGAGACAATCTGACTGTGCCAATGAACCTTACTCACAAAATTAATGAACACAGGCAAGAGAAAACTAGCTCAGTGGATGGAGTCAATCAAAGACCTAATGCAAATGAAGGCATATAAAAGAGTTATATTAGTCTGTTAGAAAACTCCCACTCCACAGGCCTTCCACTTACAGGAAGAAAGGCAAACATTTCACCCACAACATGAGCTATTTCTATACTGAGACTGACTGATAATTCCCATGTAACTGAAATTGTATTTGAGACTTCACTCCTTGGCAGAGATGTTCACATATTCCTCATTAGGCAGTCGGAATGGAAGGAAGGAGTGACTGTGCTGTTTACAAGAGTGGCAAATGACAACAGTCTCTAAACGGGCATGGCAACACTGATTACCCAGCACCTTGACAGGGACATTACTCCTGTTAGAAAGGTCAAAGGTTTTGTTTCATAGAGGCAGGACTGTCTATTACGGGAGAGAAATGTTATTTCCAAGTGGAGAGGTCAGCACTTCTCTCGCACATCGGCTGAAGTCCCTGGTACCTCGCACCGGAGTACAAGCCTACTGCAAGACAGATTATTCTGCCCACTGGCAAGGTCAAGAATATTAATTTTGAACATGTTAATTTGATGTGATGTGCATGATTAATGCTTGTTTAGCAGGATTTTTTGTATGTTGATAAATCTGCAGCCTTTTCATGCCAGTAAGAGTGTAGTATTAAGTCACTGAGAAGCAGGGTAGATGGATGTGACACAGGATGCCAATCTAATGGGTGGCTATCATTAGGCACTAAAAACTTTGAAGCATGTTTGTTCCTTCATGAAAATACTGCAGCTGTCTGACACATAGAGCTCAGAAACAGGCCAGAGGAAGCTGGCCAGCTGCTCTGGTTCAGCATCCTGGACTGGTATTACAGTTGGAAAGATTTCAGAGATCTCAAATCAATTCTAAGTGTTAATAGTTGAGAATTACATGGGCAAGAATATACAGTGAAGAGATGATAACAAGGAATGAGTTTATATGTCATTAAAGTGTGGATCACCTAAACACATTAAAAAACTAGCCTACATCAGACACCTTTCCCTCATGACACTGTATTCCAAACTCCCATGAGTTTTGTGTAGTTTAAAGGACAGTATAGGACTCAGGTCTCCTATTCATTTTAGACTTTAAGCTACCACTTAAACGTGTCATACAGGCCACCCACAAATGAAAGCAAAATGTATTCAAAAACTGCTACTAATTCCAATTAGAAAGGCTGAAAGCTTTTCTGAAACCAAATACTGTTTAGATGTTTCTTCAATGAGAAAATGCAAGCCTCACATTTATGTATTATCTCCATCACTAAATATACACTTGAAAAAACAGGATACCCTAATATGAAATGATGGCTTAAAAACAACTTGGCATTATTGGACAGCATCACTTAACTGAGGTGTTCAAGAGCTTCAATGAGTGCTTTATTTTTCACATCAACCTTGTGGAAGAAACAATCTTATCCAGTTTATAGTTGAAAACCTGGAAATCTAAAGAAGTTGAAAGTTTATTGTCTAATGCTAGACAAGAAGACAAGTAAAGGAGCCTGTTACTCCTGTAGGTTAATATATATAATTCAACAATTTACATAAAACATGAGAAGATGACTTAAGTTTGTGTTTGTGTTCCTATGCTGTTTCACAAACAATTGCTTGATTTCAGCTTAAACAATTATTAAGGAGAGAATACCCGATGAAATACTGACAGGTGCCTGTACTGTGCACAACCCAGAGCCTGTAGTTACAAACCTTCTCTGAGTCGAGCTGCTGGGATCCAACAAATGCTGAATCTGCACACTGATAGCAAACTCCTTTTCACAATGGGGAAAGTAGGGAAGGTTTTTGAAGTACTGTCACAACTTCCCTCTAAAGAGATTTCTGCCCCCAGCACAAAGCAAGATTCAGGTACACTGTCATGCTCTACCAGGACCGTGCTGGAAATGGAACATGATGGATCATGCCTCTCTCCTCCAGAACTGCTTTCTGCCTTGATTACTCTCCAGGGCCTAAACTCCCTGAATTCAACTTGCTGAGCAGGGTTTTTCTAAAATTCATTCAAATTATCCATTCGTGAAACATAACACCACTTCTTTCTGATGTGGAGAAGAGCACCCAATCCCATTACTCTGCATTGTGCTCTTTTATGGCTAAGGTTGCATGAGGGCTGGTCTGACATCTGTCTCACTTGTAGAGTTCATCTACCACCTTCTCCAAGAAGCCTTTGACAAGAAGGGATCTAAACATTTAAAAATTTTAGTTGAGACCCAAGATCCAAGTTAGGATCCAAGATCCTAATCCAAGAGGATTTCTTCAGCTGTCATTGTAATCAGAAGTGAATGTCATGCTTTTGAAAACTTCACAATAGTCAGTGTTCAGACACTATACCTGGACAGAAAAAAAAAACATTTTTAAGAGGTTTGACCTAAATTTGCAGTCACACATACACAGTACAGCTGACTCCCAAAAGTACCACAGCTGTAGAGAAGCTGGGGAACAGTTCATGTCCCACTGTGTCTGCCCACAGTTAACTACCAGCAGCAATGCAGGGTGACAGTAATTGAGCAGAAGGGCTGAAAAACATTATGGACTCCCATGATGACAGAAGGACCTTACTTACTATGGTATTTTGTAGAATCCATCTCCTTCCCCATTTGCATTCTGGGGGAGTAGAGATTTGAACAGACAAATGAGTAACAGGAATTGTGAGCACTCACTGGGAATTCTCAACTGATGCTCAGTTTGAGTCACTTAAGGGTCTAGAGTTCCCATTTCATCAACATTCATGTAATACCCTCCCCTCTTCTTCCCCTCCCCACTCCTCCACCTTCCCAGGGAAGGGATGCTCTTCCTCCATGTACACCAATGTTACAAATGAACATTATCCCAAGGAGCGTGAAGCTCCTAACTATCCATGAGGTGGTTACGGGTCAGCTACCCAGCCACAAAGGGGATTGGAGAATCTGGTACTAACTGGTGAAGCAAACAGTTCACAAGCAGCTCCAGAGACTCGAAACTTTCACATAAACTTAACAAATACAATTAGCATGTGCATTAGTAACAAGAAAAAAACCCAAAACAAACAACCCCCCCCTACATTTGCTGTATAAATTATTCAGCATGAATAGATGTGAGCCACTTTAAGTAAGTGGCTTTTCCTTGGTTTCCAGGAGAGTTGCTTGGTGTGAAGTACTACAAACTTGCTGGAGATTCCCACTTCAAGCAAGCATACATGGCAGTAGGAAATAAAAGTTCGCTAGCAGAGAAAAAACAGCTTTAAATTACACTTTAGCCCTAATTGGTTTTGGACTCTAGAATTTTTTAAGCACAGAATTAATATTTCCTCAAATGGACAAAAATATTTACCAGAATCCTCAAAGAAAAAAAAAAAAAGTTCACCTTTTGTTTTGTTTTTCTTAAATAAAAGTCACTGTCACCATCTTGGTAAGACAAAGGCAAATTCTCTGTATGAATTGATACCAAAACACACAGAGACACAATCTCTACTTGATACCAGCTGTCTGGGTGGCATCTTTTAATCACTGGAAAGCACATAGGGCATTCCACAAACTAATACAAGATTCACAACCAACTCCAGGAAAAGCAGGCATGAGCATAAAAGTTCTCAATATGGCTCTAATGGCTCTTAATTATTATAATCCTTCACTGAGCAAACAGATGTTGTACAGGAACTTCAGTTTCTTCAGATGCAGTAATCAAACCATTCTGCTTCTGCCCTGCCTCTTCTCAGAAAATGCTTTGTATAGTGGAGTGGAAATAGCAAATTTAGTGACAAAATGACCATTTAAGTGTCACAGAAATCTGTTTCTGAACAAAACTGATGTTGCCATTTCTCTTTATCCACATTTCTTGGACTTCTGATTATGGTTTAGCATTTCTTTAGACTAAGGAAAAAATCTTACACCTTACTTCCTATAATTTTCCCACATCTTTGGTTGCTTGTAATCTGTCCACATCTTACAAGTTTTACTGTAACTAGAACCTAGTGTTGTATTTTTGTTTAGCTATACTAATATTAACATACATCCCTGGAGCAGCCACATTCACTGTGAAGTTTTTAAAAATCAAGTTTTCACTTAAAATGCTTCAATACATTACAGTGAGTCATTCTACTTGGCAATCTATTTGTAAATGATCATGGCTGCTTAAGACATTCAAAATGTACCAAAAGACCTTCAGCCTGATCATTCATTTTTCTTGCAAACTTGAAATTCCCATTGAAGTCCTTTATGCAGTTATTTCAATAGCTATTTTGGCTGCAGTGCCTCCTTACAATAAACTCCATACATCTGTATGAATGGTATAGTAGAAACTCAAATGATTTCAATCACAATTTCAGCTATTGTGAATTTGAGCTTATAATGAAGTTCCTCTTTTAAAAAAGGAGTTCACTGTGGGCCAACAAAGCTTTGTGTCCTTTCACATTGTTATTCAGCCTTCATTTAAGAAAAACAACTATTGACTGCAATATGAATCTTAGGACTTGAAGAAAGCAGAGATTCCAAGGATTACCTCTACAAGATGGCCCCAGCTCGTTTTGTATGTATAGCAAAAAGAAGCACTGAATACTCATTTCACTCATTTACTCACTATACTAATATATACTTTTGTAAATGAGTCTCTATCTAGCACTAGCTATTCAACTGAAGGGTATTTGAATAGGTGGGGTTTGCTATACTACCACACTAAGATAATGTGCCAGAAAAAAATGGTTCACTGATTCCTGAATAGAAAATTTGCTAGAAAACCCTGAGAACTAGAAGAGGGGGAGGGGATTAAAATGTCGCTTCAGAGCCACCAACCAAACTCCTGTCATTTTTAAAAGATGTTTCTGTGGCACACTATGAATAGTTGATAGCCATGATTGTGAACATTCAATGTCATATAAGAAAAGACACTTGTCAAGAGCCTTTCCCTTACAAGCACCCTCATCATGACCTGTGTTAATGAAGTTAATTGAATTTAAGATCAATAATGGTTAATTATTGCAATTTGACATTCTGAGATAAATGGCTTTAAGACAGAGAAATGTGTGTGTATGTGAATTCTCTCCAAAGAAGGTGAACACATTTCAGCCTAAGAGGGATCACACAGTCCTTCCATTGATCCTGGTACAATCTGATCGACCTAATCCTCTGATGAATGTGGGCTTTTCACAGCTACAAGTAAATGTTCTACAAGACTACTCTAACCCTTGTCACTGACCAAATCTATATGAGCTGTACACTAGAAATCTATTGAGATAGATTAAAGAACTGCTGCAGAAACAAGAGATGCTTCAATAAAGATGAAGGTTTATTATATTGACTATTAATGTTACATGCAGTATGTAATTATGAATGCTTATGGATCATAAGAGTTTAATTTTGGTCAGTCAGATGTAAATGATCAAAACTGAAAAATAGTACTAAATTTAAAAAAAAAAGACTAAGAAAATCCAAAAAACAAGTAAATTTGATGACAGAGCAAATGGTTAACAAGGCAGAGACTTTAAAATCATCCTTGAAATGTGCATGAAGATGCTTACAGACATGTATTTATTTCATAAAGTCACTCATCAACCTACTTTATTTAGGGGTTTTTTTTAAGTTTACTTTCACAATAGTTCCTCAACAGGAAGACATTTTTCAAACGTGTTAGTAATGATATTCTTACATGCATACTGAACAAGTTAAATGACCACTTACAAGATTTATAATGACAAACTAAATGTCAAGGAAAAAGTATTACTGATTGCAGAGCACTGACAATAAAAAGCTGCTGAAGAGTTCTGTCAAAATGTAAGATTATGCAAAAACACTATTGAGAACACTGCTAATCATCTGCTCTTGTCAATTACTTGAAGGGTATCTGACAGCATATTTACATTAAACACATTTCAGTAGCAAAATCCTTAATGCTGTATCAGAATATTTTCATTATCATTAGAAATCCTTTAAAAGTCCTTTTGTAGCAGAGTATTATAGTAGCAATGATGTAATAGCTATCTCTGTATCAGGTAGGGGTATCTATTTCATGCTATTATAGCTGCATAACACTTGAAATAATATAACCAAAGACTAAATATACATGTAAGATGGCAATCTCTGTGTTCCTGTAGCCAGCATAGGTATTTTCAAGTAACAGCTTTGCAGGAGTCTCAAACTAAGAGCAAATGGATGATCTGTCTTTGTCTGGCCATTCTTTTAGCCTTTTACTCCTCGTGTAACTGTACTTTATTATGGCAAAAGACATTATCAAGCAGACATTTTTTCTAAATCTTTGGCTGTGACTTGCATTTCAGCTGTTTTAGGAGAAGTCACATTAACTACCAATGCCTTCACCTGCCAGAGAAACTTATTTTAGTTATGTCTACCTTGTACTTTATGGAACCCTTTTTCCAAAATAGAGAAATAAATGAAATGTAATGAAAATGAAATGTTGATCCTTTCCACGCTTCAGCAGGCGTTACTAAAAAAGCATACATAACCCTGTTTGATGTGTAAAACAGTAAGCATGCATGAAAATGGACAGAGGAGAAGCATGAGCTGCCTTTCCGGAGGAATTCATTGGGGCTTAGAGGAA